>HG995407.1:961024-1372709 GCA_905333125.1 Pheosia tremula
CCCTGCAGTGGGCCATCAAAATAAAAGGGCTGGTATCATTATATTATTATAACTAGTACTAGTAAATGTTTTAATTTGAATATAGGGCGTAGGGGAGCACGCTTTGTGAAAAAAATTGGTTTCAACCAGATGCCAGTTTTAAAAACGTTCCAGACACGGACATTGAACTTTAACTTCAGAAGCTCTTTTATAAAAAGGGCATTGCCTTTGAAAGGAAAGTGTTCGGTCGAATTGGGTTGAAATCATATTTACGATAACGTTCAGTCAAAATTTAACTCGTGCAAGGTATACACGTATCTATCTATACGGGTTTAGTTACCTATTCGTGTAGACTGTAATAGTTAGTTTACGATGTTTAACCCGCTTTCTGCAGACTTGCAGGCGGCCACAATGTAGAGATATACAAAGACCTACCGTGCGTCAAAACAATTAAATAAGATACAAAGTTATGTCATGGGATTTATGTCGGGGATCTAGACATTATAACTATAGGCGCATAGGTGCTTTCTATACTGGGCTTTTGACTATGAATTTCATAGAAGGTTACAATATCATTACCAAGGCAATTTTGTTTGTCCTAATACCATAGTATATGTATTGTAACCTCCAAGAATTTGGGGATTACTTTTTTTGTGATAAATAAGTATTATTTCCAAGTAAAAAAAAAATATTTCATAGTACAGCCTATTGTAATTCAACCATATAAGCGATAGTTTAATATACTCGTTTAATTAGCGAATAGATGGACATCCGAAAAAAGGAACTTCTGGTCAATTACTTTTTTGTGGCACATGTTATTTAGGTATAGTGCAGTAGGTAATGTAACTAGTTACTTACTTGCATAGCATCGAGTGCATGCCTCGCAACATAGATAATGTGCATGCACCCTTTGAACCATAAATAATTCTGCGTTTAGTCATGTTTTATGGTCTCTAGTAATTTATTACTAATAGCAAAAATACGGCAGATTTTTATATTTTTGTGTTCTTCTTATTTTTCTTCTGTGGCCTTCTTCTTATTATGTGAGGTGCTGTTTCTTTTCTCATCTTTTGGTGAGCATTCATACGATAAATATTCCAGTATTGTAGTACCTGGATATTTAAAAGAGCAATACTTAACAATTCATAAAATAAAACAGCATCATTATTTATCTTTTATGTATAAAACCCTTTGAAATGACTTTTCAATAAGCTATCCAAGATGTCCATAATATTATAGTTTACCTGAAGTTACTTTCAACCTGTCTACCGCAATACCCTTGTTGTATATTGAGTTGCCATAATAGGTTAGTATAGCATGTAGAACAACGCTTGGAGGTGTATGCAGGGCTGACAATAATAATGATATGCCATAATATATTCCTTAAAATATAGACCACATAATCCTATGTGTTTTATTTATAGGTTTTTTTGCATTAACACATAAATATGCGGTATAGATTTTGTATAAAATCTATCAAGAAGATTGGTCGACGCAACCGGTGACCTCAGGGCTGGGCATTTCCTCGCTCAGCGAGTAGGTTTCGCTATTCAGCGAGGAAATGCGGCCAGTATCTTGGGCACGCTACCGCATGGGTCAATTTTTTTACACTTTTTTTAAATATTAAGTAGGTAAGTTTTTCTATTATCTTTTTAATTTATATTTGTTTTGTATAATAATGTAATTTCCTTTGTATCTTTAGTTAGCAAATCACTTTCAGCTCGGGGTGTGTTTAGTTCGGCCTACATAACCACTGGATGCTTAATTGTAACTCAAATCTGAGTTCCCGCTTAATTATAACGCATTATAAAAATGTAAGATCACGGAATGTTAAGCAGCTAAGTATCAGAATCAGAATCAGAATCAGAATATTTTTTATTCACGTAGACCATTATTGTACAGTACTTATGAATCGTCAAGTTACAAAAATATTATGCTACTGCTTTACCACCCGTTCGGAATGCCGTTCCTATGGAGAAGAACGGGCAAGAAACTCCATGGTTGCTTGTTAAGTAGGACTCAAACATGTATGTAGGGTTTGAGTATTTAATAATTCCAGCCCTTTTTTATGTCCCACTGCTGGGCACGGGCCTCCCCTCAATGCGAGGGGGGATTAGGCCATAGTCCACCACGCTGGCCCAGTGCGGGTTGGCAGACTTCACACATCTTTCGAGGGGTTCTCTCAGACATGCAGGTTTCCTCACGATGTTTCCTTCACCGTTTTAGCAAGTGATAATCTTGGTTGAAAATGAGATTCGCACGTGAAAAATCCCAGAGGTGCGAGCCGGGGTTTGAACCTGCAATCCTCGTTATCGAGGCAAGCGTTCTACCAACTTGGCTATCACTGCTTGAGTATTTAATCTGATTATATCTCCCCTTAAAATAAGAAATATTTGGCTTATAACACTTTGGTTATCACTTAACGTGTTGGTAGCCCTAACTTTGTTATTCAAATTATTCGATAGTTGTACGTATTAGACATTGAATTTACGTGTTCTTGAAGCAACAGCGAGTATTTTGCTACATACTCCTCGTTGGCACCCCTGATGGTGAGTAGCAACATTGTGCACGCTTGAGAATATTGTAGATAAGGCCTGCATTTTGCTATAACTTGTGATAAACTCACATATATATAGCGCATATGAATGTACCAGAATAATAATATAGGCAACACCCGTATTATGGATACCTACCGTATAATAGATTGGGCCACTAAAACATATCTATAGGTACATATAAATAAAATTGGAGTATCTGTTTGTAATATTAAATTAACCGCTTTTTACTAAGTGCATTTGGATGTATACACGGTACCTGTACCAAAACATTTTTTTTACAATTTTTGTCTGTCTGTCTGTCCGTATGGCTGTCTGTCTGTCTGTCTGTTTGTTCCGGGTAATCTCTGAAATGGCTGGACCAATTTTGACGGGACTTTCACTGGCAGATAGCTGATGTAACAAGGAGTAACGTAGGCTTTACTTTTATTTTATATATACTTATTATACTTTTATTATACTTTTATTATTTATTACTTACTATACTTTTATTTTAGAAAAGAACATAGGATCTCACGAAAAAAAATTGAAACCAATGTTGCAGCGTTGCGCCTGATTAAGTTTGATAGCAACAACCTGAAATGCGTCCCGCGGGCTCAGAAAGCGCGAGCAAGCTGTTGCCAACGGTTGTGTCTTTGTTAAATACCACGCGAACGAAGTCGCGGGTAACAGCTAGTTTTAAATAAAACTAGGACACGATTCTAATTCATTAATTATTTAATAAATATAACATCAAAATGGTTAGTACGTTTTTTTAATATCGCCAGACGAACTCACCAACCTTATGGTCCCACACTAAGCAACGCTATTGTATTATGGGCACCGTATAATGACGGTGAACTCGGTATCTAATACATTTTCCCTAATACCAGTCCATGGAAAAAACAATTTGTAGCCTTCGTAAATGTATCATAAAAACAACGAATGTTGCAAAATAACGAATAGTATTATTAAACTTTGTTGGAAGTAATGATGGTATTACGTCATCAAAATTCACACCTTACAGGGCCATTGCTACTAGATATGGAAACGAAATACATAGAGACAAACGCTACCATATCATTCCGGCGAGTGTTACCAACTAAAATTTATTTTAAAATAAATCATCCACGTCTGACTTTTGGGAGACAGTGTCCAAATATTTTGTTTCTTTTATTGATTTCTTAAATTTACGCGAATACATTGATATAAAACTATTTTTCTGCTGCTGCTGTAAAGCAACCGAAACGTCGGGAACGTAAAATCAAAATATAAACGCGATAAAATCCTAAAAAATAGTTATATATCAATTTTGTTTCTTATTTTTTACTAGCTGTCCAGGCGAACCTTCTTATTGACTCAGAATCAAATGTACGATAAAATGCATTAAGTGTCTTTAGTATTACATTTTTCCCTTGTTTAATAGTTATTCTGCTATTCGGGGCGAACAGAAATGTTAAAAATCAAATATCATAAAAATCGGCTCAACCGTTCTTGAGTTATAAATGGTGTAACTAACACGTTATTTTTTTATATATATGGATGAAACAGTATGATTGGTGGGATTTAGAACACAATAGGTATATTTGAAATAGGACTAATATTACAAGCTCTAATTATATACAAAAAATGCTCTAGTTTTTTAATATGAATTGTATATTATTAGACCTACAAACTCAGGTGGAATAATAATTACTCGTATTTATTTCTTTCTCGTTTTATATAATGTATTCAGAGCTAGAACACATTTTTTATTTAAAACCGCCTACTTACTAATTTGGAAGGCTCACCATTTCTGGCATAATACACTCCCACTCGTAATTATCTTGGATTCAAGCCAAGGTTATTTGAACGACGAGATATGCTGGTTGCTGGCTTTAAACTAAACTACGCCCGTTTAATAAACATCGCGCCGTGTTGATTGCAGGTCGATAGAAAGTGGAGATGAAAGATTACCGTATTTTTGTGACGGTCAGCTCTACTTATCGATAGATTTTAATATATGAATGCGCAAGGGCGCGAAATATCGCCGTTTTGACAAAAAAATATGCGAGTTTCGTATTTTTTTTTGTTTGCGATTATGGCATATTGGCTTTCATTTATTAATCCTTTAAACAATTTTATAAGTGCAGTTCTGCACTCAAAAAAAAACAAAATTACGATTTATACAAACTTTCGTGTATTGCATCGCTTCAGATCAATGGCGAAAAAGACTTAATTCATCTTTTATTTTTCTTATCAACCGACCTTGCACTATAAATAGCTAGTTTTCTCAGTATCTAATGTAAAACAGACCCAAATCGACATGCAGACAGCAATTGCAAATGGATTTGGTCGCACGATGGAGTCAATCCTGAATATACCACTGAGTTACCCACTGACTATGAACGGAAATTGTATTAGAAATCTATGAGGTTTACCTAGTACTACACATAGAAATAAAACTAATCTTACGGATTTTATAGTTTTTATTTTATTTTTTTACGTTCGCGAACGTTTCGGCTGCTTTACAGCAACCGGGAGGAGGACTGAGGTGTTTGACGTCCTAGTGTCCTCTTAAAGTTGATTTACAATTTTATTTTTAGCTAATCGAACCTTAATACATAGTATAGACACATTTTCATTCAATTTCATTATTTGCTATAATATGGCTAGATTACAGTCAAGGTATCGATGTCAATTTCGCTCCATCCAGAACTTTACCGACAGGGAGTCGCCCGATCCCCTGCTCAAGCTATTTCTCTCCACATAACCACTACGGAAGCCGACCTTGAACAGGACTAACACGTATTTGACCACTTGTCAAATACTAACTAGAGAAAAGACATTTTCAACATTCTCCCTAACCTCAACAATCTTGTAATTGTACTTGTGCCCCTGTTATAACACATTTAAAATCTATATACAAGATAGAAATACATCGGTAAGCTTACAAATCTCTTCTCGTCGCCATAAAATGCCGCCCGGTCCGCGTGCAATGAATAGTTATCGCGAACTATGTGTCGAGCGCCGCCGTGCGGCAGCTATGTGAGATTGCCGGCGGGCGGGATTCCGCTCGGCTGCGATTTTAGCGATCCGATATCGAGAACTGGCGTACTAGCTACATATGGTATGGTATAGCTATATATGGTGTAGTGTACGAGTTGGCCGCAGGTCCGCCACACGCCGGGGTGAGAAAAAAGGCAGGGGGGTGGATAAAACAATAAAACTATATTTAATGGAAAATTTTACGTGCGGACATATAGAGGTGACAAAAATAGACAAACTGTAAACAAAAGATTATCAAAAAAAAAACATAAAATAACTCCCAAGGAGATCGCGTCGTTAACAGTGTAGTATAGCTACATATGGTGTAGTAGCTATATGTAGTATAGCTTACTTTTTTTTCTTTTTGTAAAAATCATGGATTTAAAACAAATAGACAAGCCCACTGAGTTTCTCACCGGATCATCTAGATTAAGGTCGCGTTCCGATACGGTTGTAGAGTTAAAAAAAAAAATTGACAATTTGTAAATGCCCCCGTAGGCCTGTACGAAATAAACGATTTGACTTTGACTTTGACTTTGTATGCTTATTTTTATCACTACTTTTGAGAACTGTAGATAATAGGTTAAATCCGTGTATGGAGTGTCTGATCGAGCAGTCTTGCAAGGGTATTGTAGGTCGCACGAGGCAATACCTTGCTTAGATCAAAAATTATGGCTACCATAAAGTCACGAAAATAGTTGTAAAAGTATGCGTCGGGCTTGCGTTCCTGCTATTCGGTCGTCATGCGACATTCCGGCCGCCTGCGATTTCAGTGCCCAGCATTTGTCGTGATATTGTGCATTGAAATACCCCGTTTTTGTTCAGGCAGTTTTTGCATGGATTAACTAGCTGCGCCCCGTGGTATTCCCGCCATTTGAAAGTATGTCCTTTTCTTCTATAACCATTTCTGTATTTTCATGTCGATCCTTTGCCTTACGATTCTTTTTTAAAAAATCTATCCCACAGGAACCATACATTTAACCGGGATAAAAAGTAGCCCATGTGCTATTCTAGACTATTATCTATCTCTGTGCCAAATTTCATCCAGATCCGCTCAGCCGTTCTGGTGTGATTGAGTAACATACATCCATCCATTCAAACTTTCACATTTATAATATTAGTGAGATCAGTGGGATAATATGTACGAGGCAGATAAGCTATTAATAAGGTAAAAGTATCGACTTAGGTAGTCTAAGGCCGTTCTATAAAAATGTGTAAATTTATGATTTATTCAATACTCATTACCGTTAATTATTTATGAAAATACAAAATCACTTGACCAAGCAAACTATGGGTTTAATGTGTACTCTACCAATTCACTTAGCTTACTCTTATGATTTATTTAACCGTGACTTAACAATAACTTAACCTTTCTTATTAAAATATGTGCTATGACACATTTCTAATTTATCTGAACCCTGAAACTCATCATGCTCGGATCTCGGCCTCTGAAACTAACGACTAACATCAAGCGGTACATTAACTGAATACTCTCGCAACACTAATTTTCCAAACCGTACAATGGACCGAGAGCGAACTCAGTATATAATAATTATATAGAAAACATCCATGACTCGGATACAAACATTATTATTATTATTACATTATAGGGAAGTATTTGATCTCGATCTCACCTGATGGTAAGTGACGATGAGATCTACGATGGAGCATACTTGCCTAGGTAGGAAGGCGGCAGTAGATAAGAGACGCTACATTCACTAGGCACATGCAGCGCAGCTGATCTGACCCGCCATCCATGAATGGCAACACCGAACATCATGCCGGAACACGGCTAGGCCGCTTGGCGACATGGCTTTGTTCAGTGGGTGGTGACTAGCCACGGCCGAAGCCTACCACCAGTAGAGTTGTCACCTGGTTGGCACCACCCAGGATCACGTGTAGGGTATCTCGAGGGTACTTAATGCTCCTACGGACGAAGGTGACTCGACCCCAATTCATGCTGAACTACACTAAGCTTGTCCCTACCAGGATTAGAACCGAGTCCCTTGGCGCAGAAAGCAGAGTCACTACCAACTGAGTTAATGAAGTCGTTAATTATAAAAACCATTAAAAAAATCAAAATTGTTCATTATTCAAATTTTATAATAAACATATATTTTTTTTTACTTTAAGCTTTCGGGATGTAGAGCCCACAAAAACCTCCCCTATAAAATTTATCAGCGTTACAAAGATAAGGTTTAAATACCCATGCTTGACTCCATGGGACGTGTCTTATCACAACGTGGAGCTAGGTTCATTTGCTTAATATTTAAGTAATTATGGTAGGCAACATACGCATAATGAGAAAAAGAAATAGGATATTAAGATAATACTTTTAATTATATTGAAATAAAACTAATTTTACGAATTTTTTCGCGTTTATTTTATGTTTTCCACGTTCCCGACTACCGTAAAATTAGTTTTATTTCAATGTGTAGTATTCGCGTAAATATAAGAAATCAATATACTTTTATTTATTATATTTTAGGGACATAGAGTTATTTCTACTAAGTAATATCTCCTTAAGCATGATTTTAATTAACACCGCAATAAATACGTCTACGTCGTAGATCTTAGCAACTACGCCGTAGCTCGTAGACGCCTACGGGTACATTTTGTAGACATTTACATCTTTAATTATAATGCAACCTAATTACTTTGGTATTTACCGCTTTTGTGTATTTGTTATAGACGACCGTTGAAAGATTTCTTGGTTTATTCAAGAGATAGTGCAGGCCAAGCTACAGAGCCTGGAACAACGACGTAGGGTTGCCAGCCTATCAGTCTTCTACAGAATACATTTCGGAGAGTGTGCGATGGAATTACATGAATGAATTCCCCCATCTCCATTCTATCGTCGGTCGACAAGACGCACGGACAAGTGTCATCCGTACACTGTGGACATTCCTTCGGTTCGTACTAAACGTTTTGCTTCTACTTTCATAGTGCGAACTGCCAAGGAATGGAACACGCTGCCGGCGTCTTTGTTCCCCGTTGACTACAATCTGGGTGTTTTCAAGTCGAGAGTACCTTTTAGGCAAGAATGCTCCATCGTAGAAAATCATCGTCACTTACCATCAGGTGAGATCGAGATCAAATAGTTGCCTATATATAATAATATAATAATTCCTACCCTTTTTTATGTCCCACTGCTGGGCACAGGCCTCCCCTCAATACGAGGGGGGATTAGTCCATAGTCCACCATGCTGGCCCAGTGCGCGTTGGCGGACTTCACACATCTTTCGAGGGGTTCTCTCAGACATGTAGGTTTGGGTTGACGATGTTTTCCTTCACCTTCATCTGTCACTTGCGTATAATATAACAAAAAAAATAAGATAAGGGATTAAGCCTTAATACTTAATTCTATTACGTTGACCCGAGTTAACAAGTGAGAACATTTTATAAGATTTTTTAGAACCTTTCACTAACAGCTCAAGGCCCCTATTGATTCTAAGGTAAGTTTTCGACCAACATAATCTACCATCGGTAGAAAAACACACACGGCTAAGCCCCAACGAGGAGCACGTAAACCAGCGTCCGGGATCCAGTTAATCCATTTACCGGACGCCTCTCGACATCTCATAATGCAATCATTACGCGATTCCGCCGCGATTTTACGCCTAATCCCGCAATTTAGTTGCCCAGGGCCGGCCGACAGATTGATGGAGTCAGTTGCCTGCTTGCGACCGTCAGAATCAGAATCAGAATATTTTTTATTCACGTAGACCATTATGTACAGTACTTATGAATCGTCAAAAGTTACAAAAATAGTATGCTACTACTTTACCGCCCGTTCGGAATGCCGTTCCTATGGAGTAGAACGGGCAAGAAACTCCAAGGTTGCTCTTTTTTTTTAAAAGATCTTTTACATTTTTGAGCAATACATTGTTATAGGTGCCGTACTGGTACTGGTACTGCCGTTTTGTTTAGATAAGACAACATTAACATGTTTTTCAAGAATTTACACTGACTTATCTGATGGTAGCCGATTGTGTCAATAGTCTGAATTATATAAACTGGTAATTTTTAGATCGTTTGCGTTACATTTTATGGTCCTGTCATATGATTTTCTACTTTGGCTAGGTTAGTCTTATATTTCTGTAAGGCAATGGCCTGCATTCTGGTATTTCAATTATTTAATAAATATCGCCAGACGGACACACCAACTATATGGTCCCACTGAGCAATGCTAGTATTATGGGTACCGTAACATGGACTGGGGGCGACCCCAGTATATATTACTTATATAGATATTAAACATCCATCGTTTGGGTACAAACATTCGTGCTCATCACACAAAGTTCGTCCCTACCAGGATTCGAACCCGGGACCCTCAGCACGGACAACAGGGTCCCTACTAACTGCGCTAGTCAAGTGGTCGTATATTGAGTTGTATTAATATAATACCACGTCAAGTAGGCAATCGGAATTGAATAATATGTAAAAAGGCCATTTTCAATATGTCCTTTGAGACTGACGTTATGTTTTCAACCCAACTATGGTGTCCCACTCGAACACCGGTGCTGTGTCATTTCTGGCTAAGCATTACCTGTAAAGGTATCCCACATTATGCAGCCATCTTCTTTTCGGTCCCAGCCATCATCATCGCACCCATAATTATAGACATTCATATAAATATAGATTTATTTCACTCCAAATTGTATTTCCTGAATCAAAAACTGGTATACTTTTCGATTAAGGCCGAGAAATCCAATTCTGTGTAGGCAACCAGATACGATCTCCTCCGGTAGGTATGTAAATCAATCGGCGCAGCTATCAATTAGAGTGGGCGTCGGCTGACGTGCCCAGGAACTCGAGAAGCCTCCGGCGTACTGGATATGCACTAAACATTTACCCTCCAATTTATAGAAAGTTATAATGGATTATAAAACGATTATAACACACTTTTGCCTCTGAAAAATTCATTATAATGCCTGTATAACCCACTATAACTGTTTATAAATTTGGGGCTAAGCTTACACTGTTTTCTATACACATAAAAAAAACAGGAGTGTGTGTTTGTTATATTAAAATAACCGCTTTTTACTAAGTGCATTTGGATGTATACACGGGACATATACCAAGACAATTTTTTTTTAAATGTTGTCTGTATGTCTGTTTGTTCCGGCTAATCTCTGAAATGGCTGGACCGATTTTGACGGGACTTTCACTGGCAGATAGTTGATTTAACAAGGAGTAATTTAGGCGATTTTATTTTAGAAAAACTTTTTTGTTAAATACCCCGCGGACGAAGTCGCAGGTAAAAGTTGGTTACAGAATAAAATTCAGTTGTCCTCTCTCTTTAGCTATAAAGGAATTTACAATGTTATGTGAGTTTGGTTATTTTTTAACAATGTTTTACAAACAATTTAGAAGAGGGATTTAAGGTAAGGGCTGATGATTAAGGCGCTCGCTTCGCCCGCGGTGCGTTAGCGAATAGAAAGCACTTTAATTTAAAACTACGATAATGAATTGCTAAACGGCGAAAGGAAACGCCGTAAAGACATCAGCACGTTAAGTACGAGCTAACTGTCTCGTATAGTCTACCGTTTTTAGACATTTTGTATGGAGATTTGAAAAGCGCCTCTAGCGGTCGGTATTTAAAACCTTCAATTCTCCATACAAAATGTCTAAAAACGGTAGACTATGAAGTATACGGTTAGCTTACGAATAATCTCACACTTGACGAGCTGCACGTCTTTTAAGAACTTAAAACCAGTTCTCTCGAGACGTGTGATGTCCGCCAAACCGCAATAGGCAAGTGTACTGAGCTATGGCCTGAAGCCCCTTGCATAGAGGGGAAGTTGATGCCCAGCACTAAGGCCGATTATTAATTTATTATTAAGTGATAATTGTCCAGGACGCGTCTATACATACCTATTCTATACCCAGCGTAATTGAATATAAACATTACGATAATTAAACGAATTGCGTGATATAAATCTTCAATATTGAAATTGTCCCACGGGATTTTTCCCGTTTCGTTAAGCAAATTCTTCATAAATCAACATGGGGAGGGCTCGGGCGGTGCGTTGCAAAAACTTTTTCTATTACGCAGCCTATTTAACGAGAGTTTTTAAAGACGGATAAAATGTTATAAGATTTTTATTTGTGAAAATCATCACATTTTTGTAGGCTTACATTGAACTTTTGAATTTTCAATCAATAGGAAAAAATATCGCCTAGTTCAATTAGATATATTTTTTTTAATATTTTAAATGCTGCAATAAAAATTCTAAATGACGGCAAAAAAGGCCAGAATACCTCCAAAATGTACCCCAATGACATTTTTTTAACTATTTTATTAATGGACACGCAACAAAATCACCGTTCGTAATTTGTTTTCTAAAAATATACGCCATTCAAAACGGCAATTTTTCAGCTTTATGTCTAGGTATCAGTTTAAGGTTTTATGTTTCGATACATCATTATTTTACGACAATACGTTCCATCGTCGGATTGTCTCATAAAAAAATTATTATTGTTGGTAAGATAAGATATCCATTGCCAAAAAACATCTTAAGCTTACTTTTATATAAAAAAAAAAAACACGAAGAAAAGTAAAATCATCATGTGCTATATTGCTTGTTTCTAGGCCAAGTAAATTAATTATTTTCTTTTATGTTAAAGCGAAACAATGAGAATTGCTAATGAACGTTGGTTATTCCCGTTTCTTTTTTATCTTTTCTTGTATTGCGTATTCATTTAGAAATATTGGCTATGGTTCGACTGATAGCGGTCAATGTAAATAGATATGTCCAGGCCGACCGGATACGTCGCGAGGCCTCAGGCGAGCGCTGTTATAGATAGATAGATAGATAGATAACTCTTTATTGCACACCGATTTCATAAACATTTTATAGGGTATTGATACATAGGTACAGTGTACAGTGGGCGGCCTTATCGCTAGCTGCGATCTCTTCCAGACAACCTTAGGATGGAGAAGATTCTTAATAATTTAACACGGTGGAAGCCAGTGGTGCGCCAAGAATAAATAATATACTTAGATATAATATATTGATGTACCTACATATTGTATATATATATGTGTGCTGTATTTAAAGAAACATTGAAGTGCGGAATTCCATGTCGCTTTCCGCCAATACCGAGACGCGAACCGAATGCGTTCGCGTTATTTGGCACTCGGAAACTGAAATGTCTGATGAATTGCTAATGATACGGCGGGGATTTCTTTGTTAAATCTTCTTAATATTATCCCAAAGTTGGCGTACTCAAGACGTGATAGTGATAACCTTTTGCCCGTAGGTCGTAACATTTTTAATACTTTTGCTTATATTCTTATTTTTAACATGAATCGCTAAGAATACCCTTGTGGCTTGGTAAAATGAAACCTCTGACTGTTTTACTATTTATAATATACAATACAGGATAATTCCAAAGTGTATAATATAATATATAATAATGCCTGTGCTTCTTTAGCGCATTTGCAATCATCCTTTGAAGTCCATACATTTAACTGGTGGTAGGCTTCGGCCGTGGCTAGTCACCACCCACAGAACAAAGCCATGTCGCCAAGCGGCCTAGCCGTGTTCCGGCATGATGTTCGGTGTTGCCATTCATGGATGGCGGTCAGATCACTTGCGTTGCATGTGCCTAGTGAATGTAGCGTCTCGATCTACTGCCGCCTTCCTACCTAGGCAAGTATGCTCCATCGTAGATCTCATCGTCACTTACCATCAGGTGAGATTGAGATCAAATACTTGCCTATAATTTAATAAAAAAAAAATCCATCCAACCATTTAAATAAAAAAACTGCCACCATGAATCACAATTACCAATGCGCTAACAAAGCTCAGATCCAAGGCTTAATATACCCTTTAGCTTTTCAAAGTCCCTCTTAAGTGAAAAAACGTTTCAACGTGTACTTAGTACATGGTGTAATTTTTAAATTACGAACAATTATTGAAATTAAACTAATTTAAGGATGTTATCGCGTTTTTATTTTTATTTTATGTTCTAATAATTAGCTTTATATTGATTTCATAAATTTTCGCGAATACTACACATTAAAATAAAAGCAAACTTACGGATTTTACCGCGTTTATTATACGTGTTTTACGTTTCCGACGTTTCGGCTGCTTTACAGCAACCATGGTCACGGGAAAACTGATGTGGTTGACGTCCTACTGTCATAGTTTAAATCGGGGTACCCTCATATTTAGTCTTTATTTATTTAGGAATGTCGTCTTTATAACCTACAGATCGACCTGTTCAAATATTTTACACTTTTAAAGTTACACTTTATATACTATATCCACAGTGTATTATTCAATGAATACTTTCTGTTGTCTATCATAGAAGCATATGTCAACCAATCTGATCGTTATAACGGGATCCAAGATCTGAAGATGTGGTTTTCCATTTCCCTAACAAACCCAATTTCGCAGTTATCCAATTTTGCATATCACCCGCAGCGAATTTGAATAAAGGTTATACGTTCGGCGTTACTTGGAAAAATATCGGTTTTATGTTAATTTTGTAGGCAAATTCTGGGACGTTCATTGGAGTAGAGTTAATATCTCGCTTAATCCGCGTAATAACAGATAATCTCCCGTGTAATGATGCTAGAGCTCGCGACGGCTGTTCTAAGCCGCTTGTAATTATGCCTCAATATGCATGTAGTTTAAAATTCATACCGCTAGTTTGGGGTACAGTGATTAAGAGGGATAAAAGATATAGCTTTGTTGTTGATAGCTGTGACAGCGAATTTCTATGGTTCGTATCTTTTGTATATACCTGCTTGTCGCAATAAAGATAATTTAGACTTAAATTTTAAAAGCGGTGATCTGTTTCCGTGATTAACGTCTATAGTTGTTTGCTTACATCAAGATTAGGTACCTGCTGCATTTGTTCGAAATTTAAATATTGTGGTTATCACATACTAACGTTTTTTATTTCCATGTGGACCTGTCTTGCTCTGAATTTATATTTACCCTGCCATCAGACTTTTTTTACTTTTGTCTTCATTTTCACTGTGCTTCGTGGTCAACATAATGGACTGTTATTTTCCTATAGCAAAACTAAGCTCTAAGCGCTATAGGTTTGACAGTACATGTAAACGTTGAAAAAAACTTCCGATATAACATGTAGGCTATGGACCTATTTATTCAATGTTAACAGTTAAATTATGACTATTTCAAGTGGTACTTTCGCTGTGAGCGAGTAAGTGAGTTAGGGAATGCAGCCGTTAGCACAGATGTCGAAGTTCACGCGACGCGCCTCAAGTCTTTAATCAATTTTATGACTTAATTAAGATTGAGATTCATTAATTGATTGATGATTAAGATTCATTAGCACGTCTGAATTACGCAAATATCGTATAAAATATAATAAATACTAGCTGTTGCCCGCGACTTCGTCCGCGCGGTATTTAACAAAGACAACCGTTGACAAGAACCTGCTCGCGTATTCTGAGCCCGTGGGACGCATTGCAGGTTGTTGCTATCAAACTTAATCAGGCGCTGCGCTGCAACATTGATTTAATTTTTTTCGTGAGATCCTATTTTTTTTTCTAAAATAAAAGTAGCCTAAGTTACTCATTGTTACATCAGCTATCTGCCAGTGAAAGTCCCGTCAAAATCGGTCCAGCTATTTCAGAGATTAGCCGGAACAAACAGACAGACAGACAGACAGACAGACAAAAATTGTAAAAAATGTTGTTTCGGTATAGGTAACATGTATACATCCAAATGCACTTAGTAAAAAGCGGTTATTTTAATATTACAAACAGACACTCCAATTTTATTTATTATATATATGTATAGATGTATAGATAGGACTCCATATATTTTTTGCTTGAGTATAAGCTAGATACAACTAAATCATTTTTTCTCACAAAGGGAATCTGAGAACTCTCAGTTATAAATGGGCATTGGTAAGGCTTCCAACCTTCGCTACCTACTTCTTATTTAGGTCTCAAGTTATTGCCCCGAGTCCTGTTTCTGTCCCGAGTGCTACGGTTGATGGATTTTTACGAATATATTTTCAGATCTCATTCAGACGTTACATAGAGATGTGGAAGCAAAGCGTTCGATCATCCATTCCCTTCTTTTTATACCATCTTATAATATACTTTTTATACTAGCTACTAACAAAGTGTTGGGTAGATAGATCTTAATAACATAGACATAATGCCATGTATTATACGTGTATTGAATTGACATCCGAGTTTTAAATTAAGTTTAAATGGCTCTTTCTCAGAACTTATCAATAGAGCCCAGTCGGTTTCATTTCAGAAAACAAAAGGAAAAGATCGCAAAGCCGCAATAACTTTTAAGAAAACGTCAATAAAAAAAGCTATAACCTCGCAGACATTAAAACTTTCCATTCGGCAAGAACTTGGAATTGAAACAAGAAAGAAAACCGTCCCGCTAAACACTGTTATGGAAAAATGAGAGGCGCTCGTGACGTCTGACTTCCAACTGCCAAGATTTTGATTTCGAAAGCTAAAGGGACTCGTTTGAATCAATTCCCAACTTTAGCACTCCAATAATAGAATTCGGTTTACGCTGTTCGCTGTTAAGTAGCGTTATTTTCAATGTAACGCATTTACTTGCAATCTGAGATCAGAACGGCTGGGATATCCGCTGGTGGGGGGAGAAATATAGGGTTTATGGCGTAGGTTAAAAGCCAGGGTGAGGCCCGATGTCGTTGCTTCTGGGATCCGTGCATTGGCTGTGAAATCGAGGTGGAATTTGTTGGATTACGGGTAGATAACACAATGTTTGTGGTACCAACCAAACAATAATGTGTGTTGAATAAATAAATTATTTATGCAGTTATCATAGCTAACGTATATCTTGTTGGCTATGGTCATAGTAAGTAGAACATAGTTTGAATTTATCTTGATAAAAGTGTGTGTCATATTGAAACATACACCCAGTAACAGAGCTATGGTTCTTGGTCTGCAGTGTGAGAAGCATACTATAAGATCACTATATGTTACTAAGTCTACTCATGGTACAGGCATTCAGAAACATGAAGAGGTATTTGGTTCAAGCAGTATACTAATTTCTATCTTTTTCCTACTTATTATCCAGTATTATTGACATATTGATATAATGACCATCCTTTTGTCGATTTCAGAACCATTTACCTATTAATTTGTATTTAAATACTTGGGCAAGTGCTGTAATTATACTAACACTAGCTGTTACCCGCGATTTCGTCCGCGTGGTTTTTAGTAATAAAGTTTTTCTAAAATAAATTTAGCCTAAGTTACTCCTTGTTACACCTATCTGCACGTGAAAGTCCCGTCAAAATCGGTCCATCCATTTCAGAGATTAGCCGGAACAAACAGACAGACAGACAAAAATGGTAAAAAATATTGTTTTTGATATATGTACCGTGTTTACATCCAAATGAACTTAGTAAAAAGCGGTTATTTTAATATTACAAACAGACACTAATTTTTTTTTCTATAGATAAATAAGTAAGTACTGGTTCTAGCTTAGTTACAGGATCTTGACATTGCTTTCACTGTCATGTATTTTAAGGTTCATTTGTATTGTAAGTGTATAGTAAGTATTATCTGCTTAGTCGGCATTAAATACATACGGAATTCCTCAAATACAATGATCAGTGACTCCTGATGTTGTTTTCCTCAGGTGAAATACTCCAGTGGGCGCATTTTATTGGTTGGCAGTCGTCTTGCTGATGCTTGCCTCGGTGATTCCGAGAGCCGTTCCCTTTACAATGTGAAATGGAAATAAAAGATAGATATAAAAGCGAATGAGGCCTTATTTTTAAAGGTATAAAGAGCTGTCGTTGTTGGCGTTTTTTGTATTATGGCATTTATTTCAATCAAGACGTAGCGTCTATTCTCGCTTGCTTAATAGCATATTTTAGAAATAATATAGTAATAATATCGCTTGACGAACACACCGACTGTACGGTCCTAAACTAAGCAACGCTTGTGTTATGGGTACCGTACATTAGACTGAGAGCTAACTTAATCCGATATTAAACATCCATGACTCGGGTACAAATAATCGTCGTCACCCAAAGTTTGTCCCTACCAGGATTCGAAACCGGGACCTTCGGCATAGAAAGCAAGGTCACTGCAAACTGCGCGTATTAAGTCAGCCAACTTAATGTACTTGTTTTTTATCGGGTAGGTGCTTTGGGCTTTCAATTTTTTAAAGTGCTGCAATCTGTCATTTGCTCCGCTGTCAGCCAGCTCGCGATATGTGCAACCCTCCCCCTCTAGCCAGCCCCCCCCCTCATGAGGCTGAGTGATCGAGCTGGAGTCAGCCAATCGCGCCTACCTCAATGCCCTGTCTTCTATTTCTCTTAATGTTCCTGGATATCAAACTCCAACAAACAATACCGATTTTCGTATGTACAAGTTCAAACAATATCCGAAAAGGCCACCATTCAAAAATTAAACTGCATCACGCAATATAAAAAAAATATAAAAACTCTTTGATTTGTCCGCTTCGTAACAAACAGCGGATACGTGTGCCAGCCGCGGGCGGAATACTAATGAATTGGTAACCGTTGGCTTACTGAAAAAAAATGTATATGAAAAAGGCCAAGCGTGAGTGCGTGTCGTATTGTAGGTAAAATATCGTATAAAAGCAAGAATGTTATACTTTTTATATTCAGGTGTCTTTTTATGTCATTGACAATAATCGTATTTTATGTTAAACCAATAGACATTTTTTTAGTTTCTCTAGGTACTAATTATCCGATAATTTTAGTTACATCTACATATTTACTAGCTGTCCCGGCAAACTTCGTACCGCCTCAGAATCAAATGTATGCTGTGACTTTTTCCCATGTTTTAACAGTTAATAGTTCTTCTATTCGAGATGGTGACTATATAAAAAAAAAAGGTCATAAAAATCGGCCTAGCCGTTTTTGAGTTATAAATGGTGTAACTAACACGACTTCGATAATATATTTAGATGTATAACATTATAAAGCTGACAAAATTGCCCTGTTTTTGTAGATTGTTGAACATATTACATATCAGACAAAGATGATGCCTAATTAGGACATCTCTGAATCCGAAACAATCTTTTTTCTTGTCCGTGTAACTCTTGAACCAATTCCATCGCGGTTTTCACTATCGTATAGCCCAAAGTTAGACTCAACAGATAGAGGACATATCGTTAGGCCGGTGGTTGAGCCGTAGATAAAAAAAAATGGTTGTATGGGTGGTACTGCGGGCAAAAGCTAGTTATAAATAAGAATGTAAATGCAACAGAGAAATAATACAAAACCGTTGCATGTGGAACCCTAAAAAGGACAAGAAAAACAAAGCTCTAACACACTTTTTGATACAAACACATCGCTTTGTATGCGTATTCATTATTGTTGGATTATATATCGTGCAACGCAACATATATAAGGTGTAACAAAAAGAGTGTACATTATTTTATATATTTGCCAAATTAATCAGTAATTTATATGGATCACATTTATGTATCATATAATTGTATAAGTGATGTTTGTTTTTTTTAGCAAGGCGAACCAGAAGCGTTTTGCTGTGCGCTTCGTGTAAGATGTCATTTTCAAAATATCGAATAATTTGATTTGTTTCTTTGGGAACGTTTTCTTTATAACCTACTGTTGGCCCTGTTAACATATTTTCCACTATTATTGTTAAGCCTTATAACAATAATAACAGTAACAATAATATTGTCAAATATTTTATGTGGCCCATTGGTAGGCTATAAAATAAAGGTCACATTTTCTTAAAAAAACTAATTATTTGAAATTTAAAAATGAACACTACGTAATAAGTGCGCGCTGAACCTGCACTGGCTTCTTACAGTAAAACACTGTATACATCTACATTTTATACATTAACGTGATCGTTATCACCTACTTGTTATCCCCTTAAAATATTATATACTATTTTTGTTACACTTTGTATAAATTTAATGTTACGAATGTTATTTGTTGGCTATACTAATATCGGTGTTAGAGTATTTTGATAGGCTTTCAATTTAGTTAGTTGTTAAAATATGTATTGCACCAGACAACTCTATATTCGAAATATTCCCTATTACATTGTTGGAGAGTATAATTTTCTATACATTTTATAGGCATATCTGAAATCCTACTCTGATTGTCAACCAGAGGAGTTACTAATTATAATTCTGAACAATTTCTTTTTCCCATTTAAATTCTGTTTCGTTGCTCTCACTCATATTACATTTTATGTGGAATGAACAAGGATGAAAAATAAACGCAACAAATCATCGTTTTTGTTTCAATCCGGAACGGGACGGATAAATTAAAAATGGAAATCGAGCCGGCAAAGATAAACAAAAGAAAATAAGATTCATAAAAGTTCTCCGACTTCAGGAGAAAAAAAAATGTTAAGGCAGGTTCATATTTCCAGGAGGTAATGTATATTACTTTATTCGTAGTATTGTTAGTAATATTAATAAACCGTAATCTGAGAATACATCAAATGAAAATATGATATCACAGTTTTTCCGCCTACACTGCAGTATATGACTTAGTATTAAGGCATTAGGTACATATTGTAATACCATACGGAGGTAACTAGGACGTAACTCTTAATACATTTTTTTATACGACAGTTTCGTCCTGACATGTTGTGTCATACGTTCTACACTCAACCTTAAAAAAGCAAAAAAAAAATTGAGGGTCTAAGAAAATATACGCGCAGAACTGAAGCGCGTTTTAATTAGATTCCTTTCCTGTTTCTTTTTCCTATTTTATATTTTTATTTATTCGTCTTTTCACCTCTTAAATTACTTCCTTTTAACAGCCCTATAATGAGAAAAGTTTCAAGTGCCAAGCATCGCACGGTGATAAGATTCTTAAACTGTGATATAATAGTTAATGTTGATAATGGAAGTGCTAAGTGGCGCTTTAGCGTACTATACATAATTAGTAGGCATCTTGGTATTTAAATAAAGTAAGACTTAATGTAAGTTCCTTAAAATTAATTCGTTTTTACGTCAGTATTATAAAAAAATACAGTGTGGGCATAGGTATAATTCTTATAATACCAGCCCTTTTTAATGTCCCACTGCTGGGCACGGCCTCAATGCGAGGGGGATTAGGCCATAGTCCACCACGCTGGCCCAGAGCGGGTTGGCGGACTTATAGATATCTAAATAAAAAACGTTAAATCCATAACCTCCTATAAGGTTATATCCAATTAGCTGCGCCCCGCGGTGTTACACGCGATTAAAAGTATGTGCTATTCCAGACTATAATCTATCCCATACAAATACGTTTTGGTAACAATTCGAGAATTGACATTAGCAATAACAATTCTCATAATTTGATGAAGTATTTAGATTAGATTAAAAGGTCTGGTACCTTAAGGCAGCTATCTCATTAAGTTATGCAAATTAAACATTACCAGATTTTTCCTCTTTCAAATTATAAATTATCATTTGAACCTGACTACAAAGAACTTTTTAAATGAACCGTGTAATCTGAAAGATAATAATTACATTACGCGATTCGTTTCGAAGGAGCCACGTTGTAATTTTTCTGTATTCGTTGTGGTGCAAAATATAAGCGTACGGCGGAGAAAATGACAATGATTTTGAAACCAAAAAACACCGTAATTTTCATAGATTTTCATATCATCATGACACATTCATTATTTTATTTATAATGTGTATTTATTGAATTTGATATTGCTATTAATTACTTGACATTGGCAAAATACCCGCTGGCCATTTTCATATCCATTTTATTTCATCACATTTCATTTCGTAAAGAAAGAAGATGTAATTTTCATAGACAGTCATAAAATATTTCCAGTTTTTTATGAAATGTTTGTAAAACAATTGAAGTATATTTTATCTCCTATAAATTTAGGCTTTTGTTTATAAGTACCTTCTGTATAACATAGGCCGCCATATTTGACCTTCACATTGTCACTTTTATATCCAATTAGCTGCGCCCCGCGGTGTTACACGCGATTAAAAAGTAGCCTATGTGCTATTCCAGACTATAATCTATCTCTGTGTCAAATTTCATCCAGATCCGTTCAGCCATCCATCCATCAAAACTTTCACGTTTATAATATTAGTGTGATTTGGAGGATAGGTACTTTATAAGACAACTCTTAATAAAACACAGATTATTCCACCCCCACAGATTAGGAAGTACATTGCGGTCTTTAAAAACATTTTATTGCTTTCTACAGTTATTGTTAAGAGTAAAAGTGTATTTCGAAGCTTATGAAATACACCATACTCTAACGACCCTCTTTCAAACTGAATATTTATATAATGTTCTTGCAAAGAGCGTGAAATCGCGAAGAAAACATAAGTTAACCTCGCTTTGATGTCTCTTTTTATAATTTAATACTCATTTACAGGTTGTTTGCCTTTTCAATAGCTCAAGATTCTTTTTTGTATGTTGTTTATACATAATATTGCGACCCCAGGCATAGTTAGGGACATAACAAGCATTTGGAAAGATTCAGAAACTGGTATTTCTTTTCTGAATTTATTTAATAATAATATAATAATACCAGCCCTTTTTAATGCCCCACTGCGGGGCACGAGCCTCCCCTCAATGCGAGGGAGGGTGCTGAAATTACTTGTTTGTATTGAAAGGTTATGAACTCGTCATTTGTAACGCATCCACAAAATGCTTAGTTATACCTCTATTCTAATGTGATACTGTTATGAATACTTTTCTAAATCTGGTTGCGTCTATCAGAATAAGCTACTTTTTCCACTCTAAGCTGTAACCCGTGATAGTCAAATTTAAACCTGAATAGTTAAACTTTTCGGAAGCTTTATAAGAATAAAATTATCATTCTTAACAGGGTTTTAAACCCGTAGATTAAGATGTTGGCACACTATTTAGCTAAGATAGCCCCTATCTTTATAACCTTTTCGTTGTTGTTTTTTCCATTTATGTGGCGGCACAAACGAAGTCTAAAGTAGCTTGTAGAATAATGGGCAGTAAACTGTAGGTATGAAAAACAGAAACAAGACAACTCATATTTTTTATGCTAAAAGCCTTAAAAAATCTGGATAATGCTGGCCGTATTAAAGATTTTCTTCTTTGAAGACCAGTTGTCAACAGTGAAATTATGTTTGATATTTGTCCTTAAATAGGTCTATAGACTGTGGGTACCATCGGTAGTCCCTGTTTTAGCATTCTGGCCGCGCGTGCCCGCTTAGCGGAGACGCGTCCGACATCAAAGCTCGGCTTAAAAAGGATTTCAGCAATTAAATATTAAATGCGACATCTGTCACAGAGGAATGGTTTGGCATCGACGCTGACTTATTCAGCTGTGGGGGTAGGTTTTTGGACAAATCCTTTTTATTCGATGAACCTGTTTGGAAAGAGTAAATGGAACTATAATGGCTCGTATTTTTTTCACCTCTATCGTATTAAACCAAAACACTGAGGACAATTGAGAGTGCCACTTTGTAATAATCGATGATTTGAACCCACGTAGACCTCGTGAAAATTATGGCTAATGTCAGATATTCAGGACTGTATTCTTGTGAAGAAAAAGAAAAATACTAAGTATCTATAACTAACTAGCCCAAATCAAACTCATCGTTTCATGATCGGCAGGCAAACTTGAAGTGTTTCACAGGTGAGATCAACTGCCCAACAGGGAGATACGAAGCTAGCAGAAAAATTGAGACGGCGGCTGTCTGCTATTCATAATCTGCTGTCTCTTTCGGTTATGTGGTTGACTCGAAAGAGTAAAAAGGCTGTAATAATTAAAACATCATAAAACATTCCTAAAATAGGTCCTTCAACTATGTTTATCACAGGCCCGCGGAGACATCAAAGCGCTTCTTAAGAGGATTTCGGCAATTAAATATTGAAGATGGCAGCGACGTCTTTTGTGCTACGGTATCGGGGACATTGTTGATTTAAATAATTACTGGACTTTGTTGCTGCCGCGTTAAAACCCCAAAATGTATAGAGTTCTATGTGCCTATGATTTATGTAGTTTAGCTTTGTTGTCCTGTACTTTCAAATCCTAAAACCATTTGCGGCAATTCAGTATTAAGTCTGAATTTCAGCACCGATTAACACTATTGTAATATACATTATGTAATAAGTTAAATGGTTTTTGCGATAATTTTGTGTGTACACATTGTTAAGAATGAAATTGTATTCAATATTAGAAGTTACATATATTTTTTCAGGAATATACGCGATCTTTTCTAATTGCCAAATAATATTTATGCAACTGCATGTAAGTATATTGAGCTAATAAAAAAAAGGTGGACCTACTATCTGTCACTTTTTAGATCTGTATTGTTAGGCAGAAATATTAATAAAACACAACAATAAACTAAAATACAATTATATTTCTATGGAAAACATATATCGGCGCCGAATCTACTGTCATAGAGTCAAAATACCATAGAGCGGGGACACGTCAAAGGTAAAAGGTAATAGTGTGGTGACATGCGAAATATCATAGAGGTTCGGTTTTCTTATCTGGTTATCAGTATATTATCGCAGTGGAGTGGTTATCTTTTTTTGTTTGATTTAATATTATGAGATTTTAAAGAACAGCTATGTGAAGAAGTATAAGAGGATGTTAGTTATTAATGAAAATATAATCGAAAATAATATTAATATAAAAGAAAATTCGTACTATCGCAAAATGAAATGTATGAAAATTGTCAGCCAATTTTAAACAACCATAATCCATTATAAAGGTACTCAGAAGATTAAATATTCGATAAACGTAAAGCTAGGATTAATATTTGTCTGGAGTAGCAGATTAAATGTACAAGTTCAATTATCTTGTATGTATTTGACCATTCAACGGTAAAATTACAATTTATGCTGAGACATTTCAATAATGGTCAGACACTGCGGTGAATGACAATTGATTTAAAATTCAGTTTTATTCTTACTTACCTACCTAACTAAACATATATTGTAGGGAGCTCTACTAACCTACCAATACAAATGATATGAGACAAAAGCCAACATAGTCTCCTGTAATGTATGGAGAAGTTAATTCAAAAGTTATATATTGTATATTGATTTCTTATATTATTTCTTATTTCACGTGAATACTATACATTGAAATAAAACTTATTTTAAGGATTTTATGGCGTTTATTTTCTGTTTTACGTTTCTGACGTTACGGCTGCTTTACAGCAACCATGGTCACGGAAAGACTGAGGTGTTTGACGTCCTAGTTTCATAGTTTAAACCGACACTAGGACGTTCATTTCGATTTATATGATGCATCTTTGCCGAAAGTAGCACAAGATATTGTGACATTCCGATACAGTGTTAAGTGATAAGCTGCTGATCGCGTGCTCAATCTATACATATAAATAAAATTGGAGTGTCTGTTTGTAATATTAAAATAACCGCTTTTTACTAAGTGCGTTTTACGTTACCTATACCGAAACTAATTTTTTTTAAATTTTTGTCTGTCTGTCTATCCGTCTGTCTGTCTGTCTGTTTGTTCTGGCTAATCTCTGAAATGGCTGGACCCATTTTGACGGGACTTTCACTGGCAGATAGCTGATGTAACAAGGAGTAACTTAGGCTACTTTTATTTTAGAAAAAAAAATAGGATCTCACGAAAAAAAATTAAAACCAATGTTGCAGCGCAGCGCCTGATTAAGTTTGATAACAACAACCTGCAATGCGTCCCGCGGGCTCAGAATGGGCGAGTAGGCTGTTGTCAACGGTTGTCTTTGTTAAATACCACGCGGACGAAGTCGCGGGCAACAGCTAGTAATAAAAATAGTTAAATATACGGATCTGGCAATTTAAAAATACACTTGTCAGTAACACACATGCTCAAGTTAGGTACTGGTTTTCTTATTTGCAAGTAACACGTGTGTTGCAGGATTATTTTTTTATTAGACGTTAGTTAATGTACTTATTTAATGTAAATGAGTAATTATAATACGTTCCATTTAAAAGTAGAAAAAAGATTACGCAGACTATGCACACGGCACTTTATGAAATTTTACAAAAAAAAAAAAAAATACTTCATTAAAAATTACTGAACGTCCTCTGCACGGCGTAGGTCGTAGGTATTAAAGAAACAACAACTAGTATTTTTCATTTGCAATATTATATGTTTAAAAAAGAAATATAAAATATAGTATCTGCCTACCTGGCTGCTTTCTTGCTACGTTGGCACAAGTATTTCGATACTTAATGCAAGAGTGACGGAGGGCCCGCCTGAAGGTACGTATCGCAGGGTGAATGCTAATGCGACCTTTTAGGCTAATACCACCCAATTTATGACGGCCTGGTAGATTGTATGGTCACGTTCTTAGATTGGGATTGAAGACGTATCGAAAAAATGGTAACAACAGGTTGTTTCGAGGGTGAGTATAGAAAATAAACGGGATTGATAAAAAAAAAAAATATTTAATAATTATTTAGGTAAGATCTTCCAGCCAGGCGGGTAGTATGCCTGGTGGGGCGGCCGCTATGCCCCAGGAGTTTGTGTACGAATCTTGTATATATGTTAAGTTCTTCCCTTAACTCTCCTAGCGCGTTACAGGATTATATGGGGAATCGTCACTTGTTCTGAATGTCGTCTTCAGCGCCATCTATATAGCGAGTGTGGCAAGGTTGAAGGGGTCGCTCGCTACAATATTTTCAGTTCTACACTTTTGATGTATAAAGCAACCGTTGGTATATCATAAGCGAGCGAAAAAGTTTATAATAAAATATCTGGCTGCCAATATGACATAGAGTTAATTAGGCATTGACCCGCTTGGGTATATCATAGTTATGGCGATCAATAAATATGGGAATCTGCATTGAAATAATGTTTTATAGGCTATAGAGAGCGCAATTAATGAACTGTTTATCATACAAAATTGGTGCCGAGAGAGTGAAATTCCCGAATGCCGGTCATCCATATAATCCGGCATTAGCATTCGCGTCAAAGGCACCGTACATTTTATGTTAATGTTTTGAATTTGTTTAAGTATGCGTTCCATATGAAATTTGCATAGAATCATAGTTGCTAACATCATGTTTCGGATGAGATACCTTTGGGTTTAGTTTAGAGGATGGGTTAATATATTACATGTAGTACGTATTTACTACACACATACTGCTATAGTATATACGTATACATTTATATATAAATATAAAACAAAGTCGTGTTAGTTACACCATTTATATCTTAAGAACAGGTAGGCCGATTCGTATGATCTTTGTTTTTTTTTTAATTTGTCTCCGCCCCGAACACCAGCATAACTATTAAAATATTGAAAAAAGCATCAAAATTTTTTTATAATTCAAAAAATCGCTCGATGAAAAAGAATAAGTTCAATGGGACAGCTAGTATAGTTTATAATATTTAACTGTAATGATCTAACTGTAGCTTGGTCGTGTCTGCAGTATGTTTGTAATTAGAAAAATAATTTTACTCACGCGAAAATCATCCATATATCGCTATGATCATGTTGTCATTCTGGAGTTAGCATCTACATAGAATACAATAAATCCAAATCTAAAAAAAAACACTTATTTTGCCATGTTTGAGAGGAAAATTTACGTATCACACAAACGATAAGTCATGAGGTCCGGTGAAATATGGCCGCGGCATTATATTGTGTAGCAAAACGTAAGTTTGCAATGCTTAGCTGGTTTTTTATGTATTTTTAGGAAGGGGACACGGCATGTATCGTGTTGTGTTGGTTTGCTACTATCAATTATCCTGTTTGCTGATGCAGAAGGATTCAACAAAAGCGTCTGCTTCATCAAAACGGAATAAAAAAATGTCTGGCTTTATATAAAAATGAATAAAAAAAAAACTTTTGAACAATATTGGAACTTGCCTGTGACCTTTGCACTAAGCAACCCGCTTGTATCGCAGTGAACAAGTGAGTAACATAGATAAGGTTATAATATTATAATAGGAACTAAACGTTTCATACAGTACCTATTTTATATAGACAGAAACGAGTTGGGGTCGAGTCACCTTCGTCCGTAGGAGAATTAAATACCCTCGAGATACCCTACACGTGACCCTGCGTGGTGCCAACTAGGTAACGACTCTACTGGTGGTAGGCTTCGGCCGTGGTTAGTCACCACCCACTGAACAAAGCCATGTCGCCAAGCGGATGGCGGATCAGATCAGCTGCGCTGCATGTGCCTAGTGAATGTAGCGTCTCGATCTACTGCCACCTTCCTACCTAGGCAAGTATGCTCCATCGTAGATCTCATCATCACTTACCATCAGGTGAGATCGAGATCAAATACTTGCCTATAACGTAATAAAAAAAAAACTAACAAAAAAACCAAAAAAAGAATCTTTGAATCCATTACAATGGTTACAGAGATTCTTATTTTATTTTTGTTTTCTGTTGTGTGTATTGTTATTTCTTTCATGTATTCAATTAATAAATTCTTAAAACATAAGCTTCCGTTGGTACAGTCGAATTTATGGAAATTTTAAAACATTTACAACGCTATTACGATGTATTTATAACATAAATGAGCAAAATCGTTATAAGTAAATATATCTACCCTCAAACACTTATATTTGCTGTGACTAATCTATGTTCTGGACTCGACACTTGTCTTTGAATTAGTTGGATAATAATGAAATCGCTTCTTTGCCACACTAACGATTTCGTCATAATAAAAAGAGTTTTTAAAGGACCTCTTTCCACTATAGGTCCTGTTATATTATGCACGGGAGTAATACGGAACGACCCTTTAACAGTTCTGTAAATAAATGAACTCAAACAATCCGTTTCAAAAAAATATAACTCAAAACATTTTATATTTTCGACAAAATAAATCGCTCGCATTTCTCTTAATAGGTAGATAGGGTTTCCAAATTGACGGCGAGTTGACCGGCGCACTCGTTTCCCACCTAAATAAATGTCATTAAATATGTCACAGATAGATTGACGTATTTATAACTGCGTGCTACGTTTGGGTGTTCCACATTCGGTTGTCTGTGGGTGTGTTTTTTCTTAAACTTTATGGCATTGAAATATAACAACCGTGATTTTTCATTTGTTTCTAAAGCAAATGGTATTTACATTATTTTTAATATGCTCAGTATTTTTTGTAAATTCTCAGTCATATTATAATGGCATTGATTTATGTATAGTAAGATAAATTGCCAATCGTATAACGCGCTTATTATTATAGACATACATTGAATAAGTACCATTTACCATTATATGACACTTCAATTTGAACTTTCCAATATTTTACACCATTTCTGTTGGACCAACAATACTTAAGTACTTGATCCAAGACAACACTGCTTATAGCGTCTCCTCAAAAGCTCAACAAAAGTCCAAAACTTAAAACTACTACTAGAATATGATTACACATCTATGAATAAACAATGCCATTAAAATAGAAAAATGCATGCTCTGAACGGCTAACACATTTTTAACAAGAGGTAGCGAGTCGCGACTTATGTTATTATTTTTTTATTCAACGAGCTATTATGTATATTTATTCGTATTTTTTATTCGTAGTTTCTATTCAATACTGACGCTTGGAAATTTAAACAAGGAATAGCTCGACTAATATTATAAATGTGAAAGTTTGGATTGATGGATGTTTGTTACTCAATCACGCTAGAACGGCTGAACGGAACTGGATGAAATTTGGCCCAGAGATAGATTATAGTCTGGAATAGCACATAGGCTTTTTATCCCGGTAAAATGTATGGTTCCCGTGGGTACTTTTTAATTGCGGGTAACACCGTGGGGTGCTGCTAGTGAGATAATAAAAATATGTTGTTTCCCTCCAGTGGTATCATCCCCTCAATAAATATAATCGAGCAATGGATAAAGTGTAGAAAATTAATTTTAAATGGCTCCGGGCTGGTCGAGTGTTGTTGGGATTTGGAGCTGTTGAATAATAATTGATAAACATAATGTTTAGGTGAATCAATTTCTTTGCGCGGTGAAAATATGGTATGGTTATTTTGTTAGATATGTTTTTTTTTATTTTTTATTACATTATAGGCAAGTATTTGATCTCGATTTCACCTGATGGTAAGTGACGATGAGATCTACGATGGAGCATACTTGCCTAGGTAGGAAGGCGGCAGTAGACAGAGACGCTACATTCACTAGGCACATGCAGCGCAGCTGATCTGACCCGCCATCCATGAATGGCAACACCGAACATCATGCCGGAACACGGCTAGGCCGCTTGGCGACATGGCTTTGTTCAGTGGGTGGTGACTAGCCACGGCCGAAGCCTACCACCAGTATATGTACGTAAATTTGAATTGGAAGCAAGGTAATTGCTAATAGGCTGTCGAACACACCAACTATATAAGGTGCAACAATAATAGTGTAGAATATACGAACAGGGCTAAGACTAGGTAATAAATTTATCAAATTATTGGACGGTTAAAAAATTACAGCCTGTACTGAGCTCAAAATTACATCCTGTACGGGTATCGTATATTGGACTGGGGGCGATCCCAGTCGCATCCAGACCAGGGCAAACTACGATGAGATTATTTGCGAAATTTTCCCAATAGGGCGTTGAATCTGCAACCTCCCATGTAAGCTCAGCAGCCTACGCTCATACCTGTATACTAAGTTGTGGTCTAAATTTAATTTACTTCGTCGCACAGATCAGGAATTAATAGCACAATAGATACTTAGCTGAATAAAAAAAAACTACATGCAAGTACATACACCAACTTTATGGTGCTATAAGGAACCAACTTGTCTGAGGTAATTATTTTCAGCAAAAAAAAGGAATCAAGTTACAAAAGTTAAGGGTGCGGTGATTGAAACTGGTATTTTATCTGAACAGCAATTTATAGCGGGTGGTTCGCCCAATTGATAGGGTGCTAACCGCTGCCCAAAGGGTCCCCGATAAGGATTATGGTTTAACGGAATGGGCGAAGCTTTCTCTCCGAGAAGAAAGTTTTATGCGAAAGACACACTGCGCTGTTTCGCCCTTGGTTTAAAATATAAATCTTACTTACTTATATAGGTAGCTTGGTAAGTTTTCGTTATAATGCGCAAGCAGAAAGTATGTTGTAAAACTTGACTTAACGTCATTTTAGTGCCATGACAGTGTGGGTCGTTAATTCCCTTTTTTTTTAATAAAATAAATAAATGATATTTATCAACAAGATTCATCACAAGTGTTTTTAATAATTTGTGGACGACTCAATTTTTTTTATACTAACGATCTAGTACAGTAGGTATTTTAGTATGATGTGCGCAAAACCTTATACGTAGCTACAGCAAAAGTGAGATTCTGTACTGGCGTGGATAAGGGTTGAGTGATGGCAATTATTTTCTGAACACCGATAGCATTACGTGTTGGGTTTTCTAAAGTAATTTAAGCGGCTTGCTACTAGTTTAACTGAACCTGTATCTTGGCACCTGGCACCTATAACAGAAGGAGGCTATTTGGAATAGCTCTATGCAACAAAAACAAGTTAGGTACGGGACACTAGGGACCAATAGGACCACTGCTCGTGGAAATATGTGATGTAACGCAAAGATCAATAATGCTTTTTTTATTCACCATTACTTTGATTTCGTCTCTAAGCAACACCCACAACTATGTAATTGATTACGTGTACAGTCATATCCAGTTAAGCATCGTCAAAGGATAAAATACTGAGGTCTTTGCATGTAGGAATAAATAAGTTCCTTACATAAATAAAAAAAATATCACGCGATTGGCAAAACGCAGCGCCATAGGGGCTTCGCACACCACGTGCATCAACACGCTGACGACAAGCGTTTGTATCGATAGAAACGCGATACAATCGCGAGTCAGAGCTATGTGGAATGAAAATCGCGATGTCGACGCGCGTTTACAAAACGTGGTGTGCAAAGGCCCTTAGGTGTGGTTCTATACTAATTAGCAACGTCTTGGTTGGCAACGCTTATTTTTTCGCAACCTCTTTTGTTGTTGGTTGGCGCTTTTATTTATTTACATAACTGTCCTATTACTTGAAACTTACTAGCTAAGTTTGTATGGAATCTGTTCGTACCTTTTCCCTTATTTTCTATGTAAGTGGATTCGCGTTATGTACCTATACAAATATTTGACATTCAACACGTATACGGCTGGTTTTGCCAGTAACCATATGACCACAACTTTAGACAGTAGTTTTTTTTCATTAGGACCTTAACACATCACAATGTGCTCTATTCGCAACTTATTTGACAATGTCTGTATGGGCCATATGATCCTCAGACATAACATATATTCTTTTTACAGTGTGAAAAATTCAGACTAAACGAAATGATTAGTCACATTGCATACCCAAGTTATCCCCAGGATAAAATAAATAATACCCAATTATGTAAAAAAATCTCCAAAGAAGCCTTTTCTACATAACTTTTATCTTGAAATGACCAGTTAATATAGCCTCGCTTTTAATCCGCCGTCGGATTTCGTTTCCCGGAAATAATTGCGATTTTCATTGGAGGTTCCGTCGGCTATAGAAATGGCGGACCGGGAAAAACTATTTGAACTGTGAAGAAATTGTTTCTGGAAATGAAATAATATGCATCAGATTTTCCTCAATTTCATTATTGATTAATTTTTCTATGGTTAACAAATTTCTTATTCATTGAATGTTCTTTAGAAAATCAAATACAGACCCCAATAGAGAAATAATTTTCATCACTTGGTTAAATAATAGGTACCTACTAACTACCTTCTTACCAACCAGAATAATTTTATGAGCCGCAAACTATTACATAGCAATTTTTAAGCGTGTAGAGTTCCCATTCACTCGATGCTCAAACTCAAGTGGGTATATCCTCCTTTAGCAAACTAAGACTAAAACTTTGTAGAAAATGATGTCAGACTGTGTTGTTTTAACAATGTATTCTTATATGACATCAGCGAATCTTGCTTCATAACTTATTCATATTTCCTTGTCTGTCTCATTGTGGAATTATTGTACTACCTACCTACGTACAACATTGTAGTTCGCGATGAAATTAAGGGCGTGGTTGCAACCCCTTCGCGTACTTGGATTTGTAACATATAACACAACATCACAATATCATGTGAACACCGCAAATCTGCCAGATCTTGCATCTCGCTCTCTGTTTAATTAGGTCGTAGCGACCTCTTCAATCTCGCCACAAGATTCACAGATGGCGCTGCAGAACAAATGACAATTCTCCATACAATCCTGAAACGCGCTATAAAAGTTTTTGGAGAACTTAAAATGTATACTAGACCCCGACAATAACCGTAGAGACATAGCGGCCGCCCCGTCAGGTATACCACCCGCCTGGCTGGAAGATCTTACCTTTTCCGCTAAAAGGATTTAAGAACCTACTTGACGTATGAATATAAAATTCGATTTTTTTATCCAAGCGTCTCAAATACAACATGGCTCTGCCGCACACTCCAAAATCTCAACATACGTATTTTTAAGCCTATAAATTAGAATCGCGAACAAAAACATGCAAATAGATCCTGTTAACGACACGATAACTCTAATATATTTAGATACAGAATATCGTTAAACGGTCCATAGATAGATTAAAACACGGAGAAGATCGTCCGCGGGGCAATGGCGGCGGCTTTACAGCGTTTTTACGATATCTCCTTATCTTGAGTTATGAGAGGAATCGGTGATTTGCATTGCAAATGTTTTATGCCGTAGGTCGTAACAATTTGTCGGTAGCCGAAGAGAAAATATGCGATCGATTGGTTACCGGGAAGAAGTCGGAATGAGTAGGATAAGAGGAAAATCAGGTTCCTTGCATCACGTTTTTTTTTTTGACAGCATTCTGTTATTATTTTTATAGTTACACGAATACTACACATTGAAATAAAAGTAATTTTACGGATTTTATCGCTTTCATTTAATGGATTTTTGGGAATTTCTCGTACAGCTAATGCACGTGAAACCTTCAAACATAATATAAACGCGATAAAATCCGTAAAATTAGTTTTATTTCAATTTAATGCACCTGTTTTAAACTACCCAAGCAAAAATGCTGCGTCACATAATTTTAGAGTAAGCTTTATTAGATTTAGGTCTACGTATTTTGCTTGCTTATTCCAGTAGATACCTATCCCCTAACCACGTCGCTCTATTTTCTGTACAGGTTTTTTTAATATAAAAGCAAAACGTAATACATAGGTATCCTCTAAATTATTCATACTCAATTTCAATTTCAACGTGCCGCGCAGCAATCCACGTCTCTACAACTAGTTTTGTATGCAAATATTGTATGAAATCTTTGTCGAAATACCAAAGTTTTACCAAGAGAATCAAGCATGTAGATCACGCAAAAGCCTTTGTTGATTTTTTCGGTTTTGATGACAAAACGTCATTATGTGGAGCGTAAATTAATAGTAGATAGAGTGGAAAGTTCGAGAGACTGGGTACCTACGTGTCGACATGACAAACGTGGAGTCGTATGAACTCTACAAAAACCGATGGTCTTTGCTGACGGAGTGGCTGTCAGCGATTAACTAGTGAATCGAAAATTGGTCGCAGTCTTTATAGAGTTAGACATTATTATTATTAAATCAACTTTGTTAGTTACTTAAATACTATAGAAGCGCTTATTATTCTGTGGGTTAGACTTTATTTCGGTAACAACATATCATAGGGAATTAAAAGCTACAAGAGTAAACACACACGTTCCATACAAAAACACAAACATGACACCATAGAGGGAGGCACTCAAGCCGTAAATCATAACGAGAGCTTCCTTTATATTTGTCAACGTTTATCCCGAAGTATCCCTGAATGATGGCTAGTCATTAATGAGGAGACTCCATCTAGGGGCCATTCGGGGCAGCCCTCCTTCGGCCTATTTGTCCTCGAGTTGCGGTGATAAATGGGAATGTCCCGGCCACTGGTATTAACCGGGAACATCGGAAAGGAGCCGTAAGGGCTGTGTAGTTATGCGGCGGAATATACGAGTATAAATGTGTTGGAGCGGGAACGTTGCGATTTAGACAAGCTAGAACAGGACGATGGCTTCTTTACTCTGCATTGTAGGTTAAGGTGGAAGCTCAGGGTCAGGGCGCGAATTTCAAAATGTCAATGGTTTTTATTTTTTTAGTAAAAATTTGGACATCTTTACGATGTAATTTAGTGTTTTGCGATATTAGCATTCTGCATTGGATGTCTCGATGTATTAAGTTTGCTTAAAAAAGTACCTAATCCGATACAATACCATAAGGTTTTTAAAAACCGCTACTTTTACTAACTTTATAGTGTTGTATGGCTTTAGGTATTTTTTAAGCAAACTTAAGTGCTATGAGCTCCTGAATTTTGCGTACTTAATTGAGGGACCTTACATGATAAAAGCTACTTACATGTTTTGTACTGTAGCTCTTCAGTCTCGCCACAAGCTGCACAGATGGCGCTTCAGACGCATTCAAAACAATTGACAATTCTCCATGCAATCCCGAAACGCGCTATGAGAGTTTTCGGAGCACGTTACATATAAACAAGATCCCGACAATAACGCTTCGTGCATAGCGTCCACCCCGCAAGGCATACCACCCACCTGACTGGAAGATCTTCCCTTTTCCGCCAAAGTAGTACTCGTATATTATCCTAATGTTTATATTGTTATGTGACCTCTAGATAACAGCATTAATAAAAATATCATACGTAGTTACGTACGTACGGAGATGTTGAAATAATTATCACGTTTTTCTTCTCCAAAGGGTTAGGTAAAGGTGAACTGTGGTGTATTTTCTAAATAGTACCTATTTAGGACCCATTGAAATAGGGCCGAGAAGGAGATTCGGGCATACTAATCTGTCGCGCTTAATGCAGTGATAGCCAAGTCGGTAGAACGCTTGCCTCGGTAACGAGGATTGCAGGTTCACACCCCGGCTCGCACCTCTGGGATTTCATGTGCGAATCTCATTTTCATGATTATCACTTGCTAAACGGTGAAGGAAAACATCGTGAGGAAACCTGCATGTCTGAGAGAACCCCTCGAAAGACGTGTGAAGTCCGCCAACCCGCACTGAGCCAGCGTGGTGGACTATGGCCTTATACCCCTCCCCCCCATTAAGGGGAGGCCTGTGGGCAGCAGTGGGACATTAAAAACAGGGCTGGAAATATTATAATCTATCGCTTAGGAATTTACCAGAGATATAAACTGTATGATCTGCTGAAGTATATAGGTATACATGTAAGGCCCACGAAAATTGTAAATAGCTTACAATAAATCACGACGTCTGCATGCGAAAACAAGTCCGTATATTCCGTTCACAAGCGAAAATAATATTTACCATTACGGAGTAGGTACGCTTCACGCCACATTCCGCCTTGCTCCTCTCATTATTGGTTATATTTTCCCTTAAAAATTATCCTCGCGTGTATTACAAGACTCGTAATGAATGGTTATTGATATGAGTTTTTATCGAAGCTACGTAAGTACCGCTGAAATATAATTCCTCTATTAGTCGGCTGCGAGGCTTTTGAAAAGGTTTTAATGTTTGTTTTTTATACGAAAAATTAAACCGCTTTCATGATTATTTACGTGTTGATATTACTGGGAACTTTATCTGCCTGCTTAAAGGGAATGTATGGCCCTGTAGCAACACTGTTCTTAGATACGTTATTTTTCTTAAGGTGTCTGGGAAATCATCAATAGTAAGTATAATAAAATCAAATGATACTATAAATAAAAGAAAACGGTATGCATAACTACATATTATAGTATCGACATAAATAATTAGATCCTACATTGTTCTCATATACCCATAACAATGTACTGCTCAAAAATGTAAAATATTCTTTTAAAAAGCAACTATTCGATCTTTTTAAGCAACCATGGAGTTTCTTGCCCGTTCTTCTCCATAGGAACGGCATTCCGAACGGGTGGTAAAGTTGTAGCTTAGCATTTTGTAACAATGTTCACGAGTCATAAGTACATGAATAAAAATATTCTGATTCTTAGATTAATACGGATTTCTCCTATGCCCCAAGAACTAAAATAAATTTTTGAAGGTATTCAATCTGTTAAACAGGTATTAATAAGTACCGTTTAACCTCAAGTAATATATACTTAAATGGTGGGAACTGAGTAAAATAAACAAAATATTTGTTTTTGTGAAATCTTTATATATTAATAGTGTACACTAAATATACATTTCAATTAGATATTTAATTGTATTTACATAAGCGATAAAGTATATCACATCATTTAGCGGTTGGCGTAGATCTGAACGCAAGTGATAAGGCTAACGCACACTTGCGCAGGTCGCATGGCAATATTTTAAACGTAGAACTGCGAAACAAAACGTGTATTCGGCTGACTGATCGCCAAGCCAGTTTGTTTTATTTCGACTATTGACTATTTTTTGTTATATTATGTTTTTGGCGAAAAAGGAAATGTGATGCGGCGCGCGTTATTGTGCGCTAGCCTTAAACATTTTAATTAACCGAAGTCCGAAAAATAAATAATCAGCAATCATATTGAAATAAAACTATTTATATGGATTTTATCGCGTTTATTTTTTGTTTTTACGTTCCCGACGTTTCGTCTGTGGTCACGGGAGGACTGAGGTGGTTGACGTCCTAGTGTCATAGTTTGACGGGGGGTAACCTCATATTTAGTTGTTACTTGCGAAATAAACGCGATAAATTCCTTAAAAATAGATTTATTTCAATGTGTAGTATTCGCGTAAATATAAGAAATCAGCAATCATATTGTTAATTTTTTTGAAATAATTTAAAAAAAAAATGTGCCATAGCGAATATCATTACAATTTAATAATGAACGTGGATAATTAGGAAAAGAGATTCTAATCTAAAATTGAATTTACTGGTATTTTCCACATTGTACTTGTAAAAACCGATTAGATTATGATAGCAAAACAACTAAATTTAAATATATTTTATATGAAATAACTCAATTAAGTTAACTAATCACGTTTACTACAAAACAAAATTTATTATACTGTCATAAATGGTGAAAAGAAGTTGCTCGGTATTATTTAAGACATGCATTATTTGTATCGATATGAGAACTCACTAGTTACATCACTCGTATTTATTAACTTTCCGTCCGCGATAATTGGGCTAGATGCAAGCCTATATCGATACTATACCTATCCAGTTGTTAAGGTAATTAAGTTATTGTTAACTAGTTTCTATTCCCGTCTGAGTCTGCTCTTTAAAAACGAGACTAGACAAGCGGTACTTACGCGAACACGCAACAATAATATGTCTCATTACATATTCATTAACATCCCTATGTTTGTAAATCATATACAATAACTATATTTCTTCACCAGTACCTAAAGCACAAGCCTTTTTACGTACCATTTCGGTAACGTGACGTCCTCCATTCCTCACACACCACAGGTTTCATGCATAAGTAAGACGGTGACAGTATGTTTTTTCGATGACGTTACGATTACATTAGAAAATCCTGCTTGCCCAACTGTTTTCGAAATACATAATATTAAGGCCAGTATGGTGACACAACTACCCCCCACCCCGTGGTGGTGGGGATTAGGTCTGAATCCCCTCATATTGGGTGGAGCACCAATGCTTAATAGTATGACATTTAAAGAGCTAATATAACGTTAAAAACGGCTTGCGAAGTGTGGAGCGCAAATATTTACTAAGCGAATTTCAACTTTATGTGCATGGTATACCTGCCTACATTAGCTAAAACACAAACCCCCAAATTCATAGCCTTTATATAACTTTATCAAACGGCACATAGTACTACGCACAAGTGTTGCTTTGCGCAGTACTATATGACGTTTGTTAAAGTTATAAAACGTCTATAAATTCAGGGGTTAAGATGGAAGCTCAGGGTCAGGGCGCGAAATTCAAAATGTCAATGGTTTTTATTTTTTTACGAAAAATTTGGACATCTTTACGATATAATTTAGTGTTTGGCTATATTAACATTCTACATTGGATGTCTCAAAGTATTAATTTTGCTTAAAAAAGTACCTAATCCGATACAATACCATAAGGTTTGTAAAAACCGCTGCTTTTACTAACTTTATGGTATTGTATCGCTTTAGGTATTTTTTTAAGCAAACTTAATACATCGAGACATCCAATGTAGAATGTTAAAATCGCAAAACACTAAATTACATCGTAAAGATGTCCAAATTTTTCGTAAAAAAATAAAAACCATTGACATTTTGAATTTCGCGCCCTGACCCTGAGCTTCCCCCTTAATTTTTTGTGGTGGTCTGTGGAACGATCAGATGAAAGCCAACCCGTACAATTTTTTTTAAATAGAGCACGTGTAATCGTAACAAGAGGACTCCTGCTGCCTCCTCTCCTCGTTCGATATGCGGATGTTGGATGAAGAGCCTCCCGTCTCCCAGAGACCGGGGGTCTCGATGATCTAGGAGACAAAAATAATAGGTATCTTTGAGATTTGGAGTAGAACCACTAAAATAAATATACTCACTTATTGGTCTTGAGGTTTAAAAGCTGGTAGGATGTCTTATAAAAAAAAAACCAGTCCAATGATCAAATAAATCTCGCCAGACAAAAATACCAACTTTACCATCCCGAAGTAAGTAACGCTTGATTATTGATACCATACAATGAGCTGGATTAAATATCCATGAGTCTGGTAGAAATATTCGTACTTATCCCACAAAGTTTGCTCCTGCCAGGATTCGAAACCAGGACTCTCGGTATAAAAAGCAGGTTCACTCCCAACTGTGCTAATGGCGTGCCTTTTAAGACAGCAAATTTTGAGACTTAATACCTATTACTTACGGACCACTGGCCAGTTAAGTTAATAATTCATTATCACCAGACAAACACACTGACTATGCGGTCCCACACTAAGCAACGCTTGTATTATAGGTACCGTGCAATGGACTGGGGGCGAACTCAGTAAATAATTATTATATAGATATCAAACAACCGTGACTCAGGTACAAACATATGTGCTCATTGCACAAAGTTTGCCCATACCAGAATTCGAACCTGGGACCCTCGGCGCAGAGAGCAGGGTCACTACCAACTGCGCTAATAAGGTAAGTATATCTTAACATTATAAGGTAAGCAATATGACTGCCTGCATTCGGTGTTTATCATAATAAGACCAGGTGTTCTATAAACGAGACCACTAGTATTAGTACATACATACCTTTTGCACCAGCTCTTCAAAAGCCAAACTGATGCCTTCCTGAGTTTTAGCGCTGCCTTCTATGAAAAGCATTCTGTGTTTCTGTGCGAATGCCTGCCCTTGTTCCCGGGGTACAGCGCGAGGCTAAATAAAAAAATCGAAAGATTGATTTGGTAATAATTATTAATAGATTTAATTAATCATATTATTTTATTAGATACAGATGAAAGAATATTCTAAATATATTACAGATTTCAAAGAAATTAGCTACTCACTAGATTTTTATCAAAGTAAGTAGTGGGATGCATCTACACTGAATGGCAGAGAAGATTAGTAACTCTCAAAGACTGTACTTTGTAAAATAAAAAAGCAGTAAGTCATAGTGAAAAATAAATTCTATAATGACGTAATAAAAGAAATACACCCCAATCAAAATTACTCACTTTATCAATCTTATTGCCAACAACTAAACCGACAATGTTCTTCTTTGTTGAATATACTTGCAATTCTTCAACCCACTCATTCAGTTTTGACAATGTCTTTGCGTCTGACACATCATAGACAAGGATAGCACCATGTGCATCTCTGTAACAAGATTACTTTCAATCTTATCACATATACCAATATACCTAAGTAAGTACTAAGTTATAAAAACAAGACATGCTTTCCGTTGTAAAACAAAGTCCCTAAATTGAATGAAGTTTTAAACAAATTGCTATGTCATTACAAATATTTGCAAAAGAAAAGTGATTTGGTGTAAATTTAAAGGACTCTTAAGTCAACAGCAGTATTACTACAATAACATTAACAATTTAAAGTTTTGAAGTCATGTAAAACATTGTTAATAAGTAATTTATATACAAAAGTGCTGGGGTCACTGGTGCATAAAATAACATTAACAGGGCCTCCATGATATTTCTTATCTAACTATTTTGTGCTTAAGTTCCCCAGATTGACCCCAAGGTTTATAAAAAAACAAGAAACTTAATAATAAAACTCAAGTAGTAAACAAATATGTTACCTGTAAAAACTAGAAGTCAATGTCCTATATCTCTCCTGTCCAGCGGTGTCCCAGATACCCAGCTTCACTTTGTCACCATTCACATCCATCACCTTGCATTTGTAGTCAACTCCGATTGTGGCGGGGAATGAGGCATTGTAGTCTCCTGTTGTGAAGGCTAAGATAATGCTACAAAATAAAAATGTCATTCCTAGTATAAGGCATTATGATATAGCATTAGCATAAACATGTTAAAACAGATAAGTAATTATTAAAAAATATGTGAAAAATATAACCTACACAGCGGGGAATAAATATATGGGTGTAAATGATAATGCGAGGGAATGATAATAAGTACGTACATTACCTAATTCAAAATAATTAATAATTAACACCTAATTTCCTATATGAAATTTATTTATTATTAAGTAAGATTAAGTACTTATGTTATAATTTTAATAAACAGATGTGCCTATTTTTGCTAATTTAGATACATTATGTTATATGTGTGTGTGTGTGTGTGTGTATGTGAGTAATTTATTATTTTCCAATTCCAATTGATTTTTGTTTCTTTTTTTACCGTTGATTTTGCAACAACAAGTTGAAGATTATCGCAAATGTATAACAAGTATACAACTAGTTTAACAAACTACGTAACAATATATTCCTTTTTAAATGGACTTACATGAGTTAACCATTTATGTCAAGGTGAGAGAGATCATAGGTGATTGGTTTCGCACAAACAACACACACTTTAGGTAAGTATTTATTCAAATTTGCAATTGCATTTGACCAATCATGAGTTGTTGTAGCACAAAATTATAATAGTTCGGTATTACAACACTAAATTACTCAGTTGCGTACATTTTTATATGAATCAGTACCTACCACTAAGACTTTCCTACTTCATTATCTTTTTTCTTTTAGAGAATTGATCTATTATTGTAATCCGTCATCTTACCTGGATTTGCCAACGCCGCTCTCTCCTATAACTAAAATCTTCAACGTAGTAACGTAATCCATTTCAACAAAATTAGCTCCAAAACAAACAAAAAATATTGAAGGCAGGCGTTTCCTTTGTGACGCACACAGCAACAACGATACTTCCTAACGATTAGACTACAAGAAACACAAGAATACGAAACTGTCAGTAAATAATGCAAATTTCATTAAATAATTCTAGAACAATATACTATTATAATAGACCGATTCCAATCAAAAGTTGCTGTTTAATTTCTAAAATAATGAAAGGAAACAATTTTTGACAATCAATGACGTTTTGCGCATTGGTAAGTTTTGCTGTCATTGGTGCGTTTTGTTTATCCTCATGTACCAGAGATGGAGGTTCTATTAAAAAGAAAAATTTACGGAATTATGTTCTGTAAATTAGATGATATAAAAATATGAAATATTTAGATCTATTCATTAATTCTGAAAATATGTGCGTTTGTTTATAGAATCGTTTTTTTTATTTATCTCTAGCACTGCTAAAAGCGTGAATTTCAGTAAAAGTGCCCCAATGGCGCGAACTTTAATTGGGTGCTAGACAAATTATGTAGATGCTTATTTTGTGAGGTTATTTATTAAATTTACTAAGTTCATCCCTCGTTAAATATATGTGGTTAGGGTAACTCGGTATGCCCGCACCGGGATTCAAACCTGGGACGCTCGGTACAGACAGCAAGGGCCAATCGTATCAAACTGTGCCAACCAGGTCGTCAAAACATCACGCATAAATTCAAAACAAACCCATTTTTCCACTGCCCGCGCCATTATGTTATCCATTTACGGTGGAAACTATCTATTCACTTCGCATTGAAAGAAAACTCTCAGATGCATCTATAGATATAGGTCACTATCAATAGAGGGCGCTCATTCAGCAGTATTTAGGTCTCCGAGTCAATGCAGCTCGGGGACAAAACGTTTCTTTATTTCATCAGAATGCATTCACTGGCCCATTGTGAATGCAGCCATAGATCGGCGCACTGCAACTGCAACCCCTTTTCTAAACAATTGAGTTTTAATGCAAAGAAAATGAAGATTCACTTTATGCTAGGTACATTTTGATTTTACGCACTCTCTTAGGTGTAGATTTTTAATATATTCCATTAGTTTAGTATCGAATTACTTATCTATTCCAAGTAGGTAGTCTTGCTGACCGGATGAAGAGTACGTAGAGTAATGTAATGTGATAAGAGACAGATGTAAAGTCAACCAAGAAACTCCTTTATCACCTTAAGGTTGAATATAATTTGCACATCATAGAATCGTTAGGCCTATTTTTGTCATTTGTTATTTATTTGAACTATTTTGGACTTAGAACGTATCAAAATATGAACTACTGTAGTATTTTATTAACTTATAGGAGTTTTCGCCAAAACTGATAAATCGTTTTCATGGCCGACCTTACCTACAAAGCTGAAGGATGAAGTGGTGACTTAGATGAGGTATATGTGGTGAAGAGTAGGTATATACTATACGATGGTAAGTATGGTTCTAGAGATCAGTAGGGTAAGCAGGAACTCCCAATGTAATCATGGAAGCATGCTCTTACTGTCATACTTATTTATGAAACCTGTGGCGTGAGAGGGATAGATGACGTTACGTTACCGAAACGCTACGAGAAAAGGATTGTGCTTAGGGTACATTAGGATAATACGCTATGCTTACACACTCCAACGTTCTGAAACAGAGTTTTACGTGATTTTCATATCCTCCTGAATCAGAATCTTGGGGTTTAGATATCTTGTGGACCCTTCAGCACTCTCAACATTCAGCGGTTATTTTTATCACATTCGTTATAATTCTTGCTCTGTCAGAAAGTGATTTATAGGTACTTACTGGTATTGAATAATGTAGCGCTTTATTCAGCAGAGATGAGCGGTGAAATGAATGGCCAAATTTGAATACCTGTATTTATAACCCTTTTGTTAGGGTTGTCGGATGTAGCTTTGTGTATTATATAGCTAATGTTTCGGGATTAATCGATTAATGTATTGTTTTATTTGTGAAAGGAAGTTATTTTGGGAATGTCTTGTTTGTCTTGGAATTAATGGCGGTATTGTGAAGAGACATTAGACGAGTTTTGGTTGGAAATGTAAAATGTTAGTCAGTTTTCTCTATTTCTGTATCGTAGTTCAATTTGAGGTAGGTAGTTGAAATTAAGTGTTTGTGTTTAAACGTTATAACTAAATAGTACGTATTGGGAATAATATCACTTAGTTCCACTTAAATTGGATAGCTCTACCCTACTCTCCTAATTACAAATAACTTTTGTACCTAAATAAGTACCTAGGTACTCCTGCATACTCTTCAACCCTAGATTTTATTCCGTCGATCATAACGACGCATGTACAGTGTTGCTCTATGTAAAATCCTTTACATTTAATGATTCCTCCCAATAGTAGAGTTCGTAATTCATGATGTGTTTTTATTGCATTCATTTTGTAATCGGAAATTTCAACTCTTACACTACTGGCAAACCACAACTTCTTCTGTTAGTAGTGCTTGATTGGCCTCATCAATTAAGGCATGTACTTAGTGTAGAGCCATACATTGGTTATTCAAATACTTACTATCTTTTTAAAAAGAGCGCAACCATGGAGTACCTATCTTGTCCGAACTTCTCTGTAGGAACGGCATTCCGAACGGGTGGTAAAGTTGTAGCTTAGCATTTTGTAATGTTTTTTGACGATTCACGAGTACTGTACTTAATGGTTTACATGAATATAAAATATTCTGATTGTGATTCTACTTTTTTGTAGGTACCTCCTACTTTTGTAGAATGGATTACTTTAAATCGGATATTGTGTTATTTACGTAAAGCATAATTGTTTTTTTATTGATAAACCAACACTAGTCAAATAATTTGTAGTATATTCATAATATAGACGGTATTTAGGAAATAAGTTTACAATATATATCAGTAGGTACATTGTGATTTATACATGTCAGTCCGGAATAAACGGTTACCTGAAGCATACGTGTTTTACTTAATAGCATATATTACATTGACAACGAGGATTAATTGGACACTTTTATTGTCAGTTATTGACGTGTGTGTAACGGACGGTGTGAATTTTAAGAAAAAAAAATGTCGTTTGGAAAAATAAATGAGTTTGATGTGAATTCCGGCAACTGGTCACAATACGTTGAGCGTTTGGAGATGTTTTTCAAGGTGAATAAGATCACGGACGATATGCAGTTGCCTATGTTAATAGCGGGCATAGGTGAGGAAGCCTATGAGCTGCTGAGCAACTTAGCAAGCCCTTCAAAACCAGCGAGTTTAACGTACACGAAGGCGGTCAGTTTGATACAAAGTCATTTGCAACCGAAACCATCTGTCATGGCGGAAAGATTTCGCTTTCGTCAAAGAAGACAAAGGGCGGACGAAAACATTTCACAGTATGTTACACAGCTTAAGAAATTATCACGACATTGCGACTTCGGCCATAATTTAGAAGACAATTTGCGGGATCAAATAGTATGCGGTATTAAGAGCGAGGTAACGCGTCAACGTTTATTTGCGGAGGACGATTTAACGTATACCGGAGCGGTAAAACTGGCTCACGCTCTAGAAGCGGCCGAGCGGGATGCAGCGGCAGTGGAGTCGGGGAGCATGAGCGGCGCGGCCGACGGGGCGCTGAGCGCGGTGCACGCGGTGTCGGCGACGCGCTCGCGGTTGCGTCGCGAGGGCCGCGGCTCAGCTCGGCGGACGGATGGCACGGTGGCGGCGGCGGCGCCGACGTCAGTGTGCACTACGTGCGGAGGGAGCGGCCATCATGGGGATGATTGCCGCTATAAAAATTATAAATGCAGCAAGTGCAATCGCACGGGTCATCTGAGGCGTATGTGCTCACAGGGGATGAGCAGGAATACAACAAATAGGCGGGGAGGCCGAGTCAATCATGTCGAAGCGGTCAACGCCGATGAGTCATCCGGAGAGGGGCCAACCGAGGTGGAAGAGGAGCTATACCAACTGAGTTTAAACGGTTATAAATCGGTAAGCTTACCGTTATTAATCGAAGGTGTTAGATTAAAGATGGAAATAGATACAGGTTCGGCGGTTTCTTGTATCAGTAAGCTTACGTATAACAAGTATTTTAGTTCGAAGCCTATAGAACCATACAATCTTATTTTAACATTTTATGACGGCAGGAAAGTGCGACCGTTAGGAATTATAAAACCCACTGTAAAATATGCAGATAAAATTAAAAATTTAGAGTTGTTTGTAATCGACGGTGGTACAACATCTTTACTAGGACGTCATTGGTTGGCCGAACTTGAAATAGACATCCCAAAATTCCAATCGGGATTGTATTATTGTGAGAAGCTGGAAAAAGCAGGTAGTAGTGTACAGGTTTTGCTCGACAGGTATAAGGAGGTGTTCGGTGCGGGGCTGGGTCGGTTCACGGGCGGCACGGCGACGCTGCGGCTGCGGGAGGGCGCGGCGCCTGTGTACTGTCGCGCGCGCCCGCTGCCCTACGCGCTCAAGGGGCAGGTGGACGCGGAGCTGGACGCCATGCTTCGCGAAGGCATTATCGAGCCGGTGGACAGCTCGGACTGGGCCACGCCGCTGGTACCCGTACGTAAGGCGGACGGTGGGCTCCGTATTTGTGCGGACTATAAAATTACGTTGAACCCCGTCCTTTTGATTGATCGATATCCTTTACCGAAGATCGACGACTTATTAGTTAGCTTAAACGGTTCTCACTTATACTCTAAGATTGATCTCTCACAGGCCTACAATCAGATTGAATTGGATGATACGAAAAATTTAACAGTGATTAACACGCACAGAGGTTTATTCAAGTATAATCGGTTAGTGTACGGCCTGTCATCGAGTCCCGGCATATTCCAGCGTATTATGTCAAATCTTTTAAGCGATATACAGGGGGTGGAATATTTTTTAGATGATATTATTATAGGAACAAAGGGTGACGAACGGGAACATTTAGTCGTGTTAGAAAAAGTACTCGACCGTATTCGTTCTCACGGTATGAAACTGAAGCGTAATAAATGTTCATTTATGGTAGAAGAAGTGAAATACCTAGGATACATATTGTCAAAACAAGGTATTAAGGTCGATCCAGATAAAATTACGGCTATCGTGGGTATATCACGCCCTAAGGATGTGACGGAATTGCGCTCATTTCTAGGGTTAATTAATTTTTACGCTAAATTTGTAAATAATTTAAGTACCCTCTTAGCTCCACTATATGACCTCTTAAAAAGGGGCATACAATGGCGCTGGAATGCGGAATGTGAAAACGCATTTGTTAAGGTTAAAGAAATATTAACAAGTGCGGAGGTATTGCTACATTACGATCCAATGAAGCCAGTAGTGTTGACGTGCGACGCGAGCGCGCGCGGGATCGGTGGCGTGCTGAGCCAGGCGGGCCCGGGCGGCCGGGACGGGCCGGTGGTGTATGTGTCGCGAGCGTTATCACCAGCGGAAAAACATTACTCACAGATTGATCGTGAAGCATTAGCTATAGTATTTGGTTTGAAAAAACTGCACCAATACCTATACGGAAGGCATTTTACTCTCCGCACTGATCACAAACCACTGGTTAGTATTTTCGGTCCTAAACACGGAATACCAGCGATGGCGGCTAGCCGGTTACAGCGCTGGGCTATAATATTATCAGCATATTCATACGACATAGAATACGTTAACACTAAACAGAATGGCGCAGACGGTCTATCACGACTTCCTGTTCCTAACTGCGACCAGAAGAGCACAGTATCGCTGGAAGTGCCCGAGCAGACATATTTACATTATGCTACTAACGCCTTATTACTCGATTATAATGTCGTTAAACAACAGACACGACGAGATCCGATGTTAGGCAGAGTGCTCGCGTATATAAGAGACGGATGGCCGATGGATAACGAGGTACGCGAATTGCAACCTTATTTTAACCGGAAAAAGGAACTGTACGAGGAATTAGGCTGCATTATGTGGGGGCACCGGGTTGTGATACCACACAGCTGTAGGGATAAGGTATTAGAAGAATTGCATGAGCCGCATATGGGCATGGTAAAAACGAAGGCAATGGCCCGTAGCTACGTATGGTGGCCGGGCATCGACGAGGCCGTAGAATCGAAGTGCCGCTCGTGCGCGGTGTGTGCCGCGGACGCGGATGCACCCGCGCGGCACGCGCTGACTCCGTGGCCGTGGCCGGCTCGACCATGGTCCCGAGTTCATATGGATTTTTTAGGGCCGATCGCTAACAAAATATTTTTAGTTCTAGTAGATGCTAGAACAAAGTGGCTGGAAGTGTTCCCCGTGCCTAGTACCGCCGCGGGCTATACATTGGAAAGGTTGAATGAAGTGTTTGCTCGTTGGGGTTTACCGAAACAGGTAGTCTCTGATAACGGGCCACCGTTTACTAGCAAAGAGATGTCAGATTTCTTATCGAGTAACGGGGTTGAACATATATTTTCGGCCCCATACCATCCAGCCTCCAACGGAGCTGCCGAAAATGCGGTACGTTCTGTCAAGAAGGTTATAAAAAAAGCAATACGACAAAAGGAAAATATTCTGGCATGTTTGAACACATTTTTATTACACTACCGAAATACAGAACATTCCACCACAGGGGAAAGTCCTGCTTCCCTTATGGTAGGGAGGAGATTGCGAACGCGGTTAGATGCACTTAAACCAGATAGAGAGAGTAAAGTGATAGAAGTTCAAAAGCGTCAAAGGGAATTAGGCACTAGTAATGAGCGTACGTTACAACCAGGGGAAGAGGTATGGTTACGTCAGTATCAGGGGGGATCAAAATGGATGCCGGGACAGGTGACGGAAAAGTTAGGTACTACAGACTATAGGGTGGTAGATGCAATAGGTAGACACTGTCATCGGCATATCGATCAATTAAAAAGGAAAACGCGCAGCTCGTTAATAAGCCCACCGACCCTGAACGAGTCAGACTCACTGGAGCAACGTCTCGCCGCGGATGGCACAGTCCCAGCTGTTGAACCACTGCCGCTTGCGGGCGAGGGAGCTTCCTCAGTCCCCGATAATGTACCGGTTCCACAACGTATATCAACCGCGCCCGCTGCCGCGCCTTCCCCCGCGGCAAGCATTGTATCGCCCGCGCCCACGCTGGCGGCGGTGACACCGACCCACTCTCGCCCGATCCGCCAATGTCGATTAGCGAAACCTCCACAGTATAAGTTTTAAATTAGGGGCAGGATATAAAATTTGTTGTTATTTTAGGGTTATGTATACTCGACTTTCGCAAAAAAAAAAAAAAAAAAAATATTGTAAAGTACAAGCAAACATAGTTTTTGTGATGTTAACTGGTTAATATAATAAAGGTGGCGAATTATAGTTTTTGTAGTTAAGATTAAATTTAAGTGATAGTAATTAAGGTGGAGGATTGTAGTATATTCATAATATAGACGGTATTTAGGAAATAAGTTTACAATATATATCAGTAGGTACATTGTGATTTATACATGTCAGTCCGGAATAAACGGTTACCTGAAGCATACGTGTTTTACTTAATAGCATATATTACATAATTGAAATGACGATAGTAAGTTATACATATTATTATATTGAAATTAGCGAATTATGAAGGTGAAATAGGCAATTGGGTGTTGTAATTATTGTTATCTGCTCGCGAAGCAGATAAACGTGTTTCGTTATTAATGAAAGAATTATGGTATAATTGTTAATCACGATTCGATAATAATGTTTTATAATATAACCTATATTCTGGGTCATACTTATAGTAAAAGCTGTAAATTTTTCATGAAAACTAACGAACGCCCTCCGAGTTGTAGTTTTTCGTCGATCTTTTCATGAATATACGAATTTATTTCTGAATTTTTACATTGATATTAGCATGAAATCATGATAAAGTGAATTTGAATTTAAAAAACAACATAATTCATACCTAACTGCAATGTAAACTAAAACTCAGTACCAGTTTAATTTTAATTTACTTTTAAACTTCATATACCTATAAACATGGGTATTAGGTCAATTAATAAAATAATATTGATTCTAGTGCTTTACTTCGAATAAAATTTCCAGTAGGTATTACGAAACTACACATCAAATGATTGTACACTTCCATCATTATAAACATAATAAAAATACTGGACGCAAGCCGCATTTATTGCCACTTAAAATGAAACATAGAGTTCACCATAATAAATTATTATAAATGTAGAGCCATGAAAATAACCTACAGAATATCTACTATAAAACTTCAGACAAACACAAACATTGGTTTAGATTATGATGTGTGTAACCAAAATCAAGGTTCTGGTTAAACATGAAATGAGAACTTTCATTCAATCAAGCGAAGTCCGAACCTATAAACGGATTGAATAGAAAACAAACAGAGGAACGAGTCAGCGTTTCAAATTATCCGCCGAATGGGACCGATTGAACGAATGAACGCGACGGGGACCGAATGGGATGGCCAGCTCGGCGGATCTTTAGGTGCGGCCATTATTTTGATTGGAGGTACAAATGTACCCCGGGAATCTTATATGGCTTAAGTTAAGGTATAGTTTTTGATACACATTTTTATGAAAATAAAAAAATGAGGGACTTGTTAGGTGCTTAATAATAATCCCCCCTTTCAAGAGACATGTATTCGGTATTTTTACACGTCTGGCACACCATAAAAAAAAGGACAACCACGATGGCAAAATAACATCGATACCATGAGAAATCGAAAAGATCAATCACTACCTAATTGTGCTGTTGTCATTCCAAATTTTCCATTAAAGTAAGGTATTTTGTGTTCTTTAAGTTCAAGGCTATTGTTTAAATCTTTTCTCTAGGACTCCAAGCCCAAATTCCAGTGTCTTCGTTGGTGACCATGATCTATGGGATCAGAATCGTACGAGAAGATAGGTAGGTCAAGGCTTGTCATACGTAATGTAACGACCACTTAGTTGCATTTATATTTCACTAGCTGCGCCCGGCGGTGTTACCCGCGATAAAATGTATGAAAAATTAAAACATCTATCCCACGGGAACCATACATGTTACCGGGATAAAAAGTAGCCTATGTGCTATTCCAGGCTATAATCTATCTCTGTGCCAAATTTCATCCAGATCCGGTCAGCCGTTCGGGCGTGAAAGAGTAACAAACATCCATCCATCTATCCATCCATCCATCCAAACTTTCACATTTATAATATTAGTAAGTATAGATAGTATAGATTACAAAGTGATTTAGACGACTAGGAAATTTAAATTTCATTACATCGTATATATTTAAGGGATTTTCAACCTTCGTAAAAGAAGCAATAAAATATATTGTTGAGTAATTAACGTAACTTTAACACGTTGTACACTAATTGTAACTAAATAACTATTTTAAGAGTAGTTTAGATTCTTATTGATGTACTCAATCAGTCAGTAGATCAAACAATAATTTAGCCAAGTTTCAACAAAATAGATTTTCTTTTATATTTCTATATCCTCTTGCAACTGTGCCTTAAACTTCCTTGGGATTTTTATTCTCCGAAACAGATGTCCCCGGCTTTGTATCTAGCTAATAGATTTTTGAGACCAATTTCCGGTCTATAAGCCAGATGCCCAGAATATCATTATCCTTTAACAATCGACTAGGTAGGTAGCCTCCATTTTATTCTCGTTTCGATGAAATGGAAATAGCCTAGGACTAAAACGTTTTATGCTCTAGTAAGACTAAGACATTTGAGACATTCAACCAAACACAATAAAATGTAATAGAGAAAAACTTGATATATTATTACAGTTACTTAAAATTATTTGCCTTGTGTGTAGCGAAATAAAAAAAAGAACAGGTAGGGGTGAGTATTACTAACAAAAATTATATAAAATTATGAATCGCTGGGTTCGAGATTTAAGAATTATACCAAAAGCATGTCATACACATCAGTTAAAAATTATAAACGACGCTATCCTCTCTCTCTAGCATCGATCCTCGTAAACGATGCGCCCCACACCATCGTAAAAGCTTCGAATTTCCAATTCGCACTGCATAAACATTTTGATATGATCATAAAACACAAGAATATACGTGTTACATACCACGCCACAAAACGTGATGACGTTTTGAATGGCAATTTGTACCGTTTAAACTATACGAGCTGCTAGAGAACGGTTGTGAATACAACATTGTAACGACGTACACGTGAAGCTACAGTCCTCGACATAGAGCCTAGAATGGCTCGTTTTAATTACGCTGTAAAATTTGTTTTTCATTTCTACTACATTTAGAAATGCGTGTATCATTACTCCTATTGCGATGGCGTTAGGGTCAGATTGGCTTGTTTAAAAATATATGGTTGTAAAGGCCGAAAATGCAACGGTCAGTACGACAAAGTTGTGGTGTATTTGTAGGTACAAACTTGCAGTTTGGGTCGTAACTCTTTATACTCGTATATTGTTTGGAATATATTCGTTTTATACAGTTATGAGTGCAGCGGACGATGCACTTCTGAATCACGGAATAGTAAAATTTTGATTTCATTTAAGTAGGTACCTACTTCCTCATAACTTTATTATAGCAAAATAATAATCCCTCCAAATTTATAGAAGTTTGAATCCAAAGGCTACAATACTAGTCATTCCTACATTGTTCTCACATACCCATAACAATGTACTGCTCCAAAATGTAACTGACCTATTTAAAAAGAGGTACCTACCATGGAGTTTCTTGCCCGTTCTTCTCCATAGGAACAGCATTCCGAACGGGTGGTATTGTTGTAGCTTAGCCTTTTGTAACTATTTTGACGATTCATAAGTACTATACTTAATGGTTTGCATGAATAAAAAATATTCTGATTCTGATTCTGAAAAAGGTAATTCAAAGTATTTTGTAATAAAGGATGCTAGTTAATGTATGCATTTAGGAGTTACATTTTAAAATTCGTCAATTCAAGCAATAGCTTAGAAATACATATTCGAATCTGTAATGAATTACTAGAACGAAATAATAAATTCTTACACTATATCGAGACCAATCCTGCGAATATCATTTTAGATAAGTAGTTCATCAATATTTGTATCTCCACAAACTTGATTTAGTTTTATTTTACCTGCTTCTTGATAGGCTAGATACTGACCTAATAAATTCGAGCACCCTTATTCGTTATTCTATTGGTAAAAGGAAACTCTCTCTCAGTATGGATTAACAAATATATTGAGAGCCGCAGTGGTCGAGGGAATTTGATTTGTTCCGAAACTTCTTGCTTATTTAGGTACGAATTGATAGCGTTCATAAGTGATATGTTTCTTGAGTATTTTATTGATAACAAAAAATTAAAGGAGTACTTTAAACATTTTTTTTATTGACTAGCTATTTATATTATTTGTACATAATATAAATAGCTAGTCAGTAATACATATGTATGTATGGCCCCAAACTAAGCAACGCTTGTGTTATAGGTACCGTACAATGGACTGGAGTAGATCCCAGTAACACTCAGACCAGCGCAAATTATGAAAAGATCGTTTCCGAAATTTGCCCAGGCGGGAATCGAACCCGCAACTACCCGGTGCAGTGACCAGCGGCATACGCTCAAACAACTAGATCAAGCTGTCGTCGTAATACTTCTATTATTTTGATCAAAAAGAAGTTGGGTAAGATTTGAAACTTAGCGCAGTATTTTAAATAAGCAAATACCCAGCCGGTACTCAGGTCAGTGTTGCCAGATGTGATTTTCTATTTATACCCAAATTTGAAATTATTTTTCTCCAAAATGATACAATTTGCTTGAGTTTTACCCAAAGGCAAAAAGTTAATAATATCGGCTTAGCTTTTTGCCTTTTTCTTATTTTTTCCTTGAAATACTGTTCTAATTTCCAAACTGAAGCAGCGGAATGACCTTTTTTTTTTTTTTTACGTTACGTATCCCCACTGAGCGAGATGGTTTAACGCGTGCGTAACATGCGTTGTGGTCATCCTACAAGTAATCCCACTGAAACTAAAAATTACCCAAAATTCTCCATGGTATTTTTTTTTCTCCAAATTTTTCTCCAAGAATTTCATGTCTCCAAAATTTCTCGAGAGCCAAAATTTTTACCCAGAATTGCGAAAAAAATACCCAATCTGGCAACACTGACTCAGGTAAATAAGGAATCCCAATCGTCCGTAAAATTAATCTTGGTTACCTAAAAATCCCACGAGAACATTACCGTAAGTAGAGTTCGATTTTACATTTCTTTCTCGGCTCTCTCATAAACCATAACTTTATGTGATCCACGGGTGGGGAGGCACGCACTCCCTGCGCCACCAGCTTTTATATCCCTCCACCGCCTGAATACTGAATGATTTCACTAACGTCACGTGGGTCGTGATAGTCATGCTTTTGTTACGATTTCAGGAGACCACAGACGACACTTCAGTGTCAGTGGAGATCGAAAAGGAATACCGACTTAACGTTTTATGTTAGATGGCGAACCTATTAAAAAAATACCAATTTGATCGGTGATCTAGATTAGTATAGGTGTAACATTATTTCTACACGTGCTTTAATAATATTATAATAATAAAATTTCCAGCCCTTTTAATGTCCCACTGTTGGGCACGGGCCTCTCCTCAATGTGAGGGGGATTAGGCCATAGTCCACCACGCAGGCCAGTGCGGGTTGGCGGACTTCACACGTCTTTTGAGGGATTCTCACAAACATGCAGATTTCCTCGCGATATTTTCCTTCACCGTTTAGCAAGTGATCATCATGATTGAAAATAAGATTTGCACATGAAATCCAGAGGTCGAGCCGGTGCTTTAAACCGCGATCCTCGTTACCGAAGTAAGCGCTCAACCAACTTGACTATCACACATCACATGTGCTTTAGAGGATCTTAATTATAACGCATTTACACCCATATGCACATCGCAACATGACGTTTGCTTTATCTGGTACTCTCACCTCTACTGTTCACGATTCATTCTTCGCGAATTAATCGTTCGTGATGTCTTCAAAGCAAATAGTATTAAACCAACAGCTTCGTATTAGCGCGCCACATCAGCATAAATCAGCTCTGTTAGTGTTACTATCGCCGCAGACCAGATTAATGTTGATTAGAGATGTGCAATCTAGGACCGCGTTCTGTTTCAAAATTTTATTGTACCTCATGTAATTAGGTCGCAATAGATATAGCATAATTTTGAATTGTAAATTCGGATATTTTTATTATTTTAATGATATTTTAAGATAAATCATCAGCTTAGTAGAATCATAACATATTATGTCACACAAATAGGATTGGTATTGATTAATTTTATTATTAAATTTTCTGCTTTTATCAGTTAAGGAGACTCTTAAAGTGTTGCTTCATTGTATTAAGAATCACTTGTAATGTAAAAGTTCGTTTAAGTTGATAATACTCAACTATGCAATTTCATGAAAATGTTTTGAAAGGATTATCAGAAAAATGTGTATATTTAGGAATATATGTCAAATGTCGTTTAATAGTGAATAATATGAGGTTTTCAAATCCTAATGTTAATGTTCTAAATACAAATTAAATTTATTAATTAATTTATATTCTACCAGAAGTATTATTTATATAACTAACGCGTTCACAAGGTACTTTTCATTTGCAATAAGGACGTTCTGGCAAGCAGGACTTAGATGAATGTTTGCACTGCAGAGACTAGACGCCGACGCGCTGGGTTGTGCAATATAAGCATCGTGTAAGATAACCTTATATAAGGCGGCATATGGATTGACAGACTGTGAGACATGTTTAAACTCTAGCGAAGATAGCTTTATTTGGTTCCTAAAAAGCCAAGTGTTTCTTGTACTAATTCGAATTTACATTAAAATGTGTACACACACTGAATCATCCTAAATAGTAAATTATTCCTCCGATGAGTATAAATACATTAACAGCATTTGGAAAATTTACAAGTATTATACAGGCTTCATATTCACTCTGAAATAGATCCGATTCTATGGTTCCAAACTAAGCTACCGTCTCCAGTGACACTTGTATAATGTGTACTATACAATGGACTGGAGGTAAGGAAAAAAAAACAATATATGTCCAGGCAGTGAGCCGAGCTAAGGGTCTAAGATTAAACCACTACATGTATACACTTCTTAACAAAAGAAGCTGACGATTTTTTGTTGCGATTTTCTTTCGTATATGTGGTATATACGAAAGAAAATCGCAACAAAAAATCGTCAGCTTGTATACGCCTTTCTATGTGTGCACATGTCACAAACACGAAACCCTATACAGAACAATGCAGCATGACGAGTTTAATTATTTCGAGCGGGAGAATGTTCCAGAAACACTCTGATAATGGAACGTCTCAGACGGTACTTAGGGTTTACACGTGTTGGATTGGAACTAGGATTTTGTGGTAGGCATGTATTTATTTTTAAATATTTAAAAATGGAACTGTTTATGTATCGCATCGCATCGCTGACTAGACTATAAATAGTACCGATTATTTCCATTACTCACTCGCTAAGACTTGGTTGTTTTAACTTTTAATCGCTAAACATCATTGAGTTAAGTATTTACCTAAGTATTGTTTTCTTTATCGTGATACCTATAAAAATAGTGTTCGTTTTGGCCTACACACTGTCTAAGCATCTATGAGATGAAATGGAATTTATACAATATATCAATCCGTACATTATTAATTTAAAACGTCATATTTTCAAACATTTTCTCAGTGGCTGTGCTCGATTCGACTTAGATGTTAAGACCTGCTGCTACATGTTCGGACAGCAAAGATTTATTACAAAGCTAAAGGATTGTTTATCATTTGTTTTATATTTGCAAAAATATTTTATAGTCATTTTATTAAATGACTATTTCGTTAAATAATCAACGTTTCGCAACCCACACACGAAGTTCAATAAGCTCGAAGGTGCAACAGCAAACTTTGGCAACGATTGACAATATGCCTTTCAAATTAACATTAATACACACATATACACATTAAAATTAATACACTCATTCGAGAACACGACATAAGTGAGTAAGTGTCTCTGGCGAGAAGTGGCAGCTTACTTATTCACTTATCCAATGACGCGAAAACTGCAAAACGATGTGAAAGTAACTCTACGGCTAAAGGCTGTATCCCACGCTTAGACCACGCCCCTTCATCAGTAAGTAGTTCAGAACTTCTTGCCTATCCCTTAATCACTTTCAACGACACCCATGGGACGTTCCGATGTTTTATAACAAAATGCAAGAAAAACGCGTAAAAGGGTCACTTAAGGCGAGTCTTCAAGGATGACTGAGATGTACTTTTAAGGGCTACGGATTTTGATGGAAGTTTTCAAGAGTATCTAAGCCCTTCTGCCAAAGTGAGATGGCCAATAACCAACTTCGACTGTGTTAAGACAGGTTTGTTTTGATTGTGTGCGTGTTTTGCATATGTGTGTTGCCTTAGTATGTGTATGTGGTATACCTAAGTGTTTAATTAATCTCCCCAAGAATTTAAACACTAAATGCAGTATAGAAAAAGCTTGTCATCTTCGCTTATTAATGCTTTAAGATTTTAAATACCTAATTATTAAGCTAAGATGCTTCATCTTCCTCGTTTAATTTCAGTATAGATCTAAGACTTGCTAATCAAAGTACATAGATATATTACCTACACATATACATTGTTAACCCTTTAATGCGGACGGGGTCGGATTCTATTACGCTCGGGTCTCTAGAGCTGTTGTGGTCAACCACTATTTTTGGGCCGGGATAGGCTTTATTAGGGCCTTCCTAATAAAGAGAATTTATTCCCAGCCTCTATATACATGGGTATGTAGCACAGATTTTTTGTCAGTAATTTAAAGGTTGACTGAATTTCGTGACGTGTAATTAATCCTAATTATTGCTTTTATGTTTCTTGATTAACAATCGAACTTATTTTAATAGTGTTCATTAACCGACTTCAAAACGGAGGAGGTTCTCTATTCGGTTGTATTTTTTTTATTGTCAGATGTTTTAAATAATGTGGCCATTAATAAAATATAAAGTAAGCAGCCTCGCGTCATTAAATAAAGTATTAGAATCTTAATCTACAGTTAAGCTTGGTTGATTAAGAAAATACCAACTTACGCTCTATTATTTTTTAGACACAAAAAAGTACCTGCTTTCTATTATATAAATTTAAGGAGTGAATTGGGAAAAAGACAGGCCTTAATTTAGGACGCGACCTGGGTCGACACTTGGGCTCCTTCTCACCTTCCGGGAACATGTCAAAGAGCTGGCGCGGCCGCGGAAGGGGCCGAAAACTTAAAACGGTGCAAGTTATACTTATACAGTTTTACCTCTAAATGTACTTTTATAAAATTCACATCGCTTGTTTACTTGTGTAAATATTTTACCATTTGGTTACAATTTAAATTTATTTTTACGCAGGTAAAACTTGTACATGCTGTGCTAGTAAATTGCTGTAAGTAATTTAAAAAATAATAAAGTCATACCTAGTCGCTCCATAGTGTCACTTTTATTTTCATCGAAATTTACCCCATGTTTTTTTTTCTATATCTACCTCTAGTTGATTCCTTAAAAAATATTTTACTGTAATTTTGCACAAACTTTTATCATTTCACCAGGACGTAAAGACCCTGTTATTCATGCTGGCTGTATCCGTTAGCAAAGTTCACACGCTCCGTGTGACGGGGCACTCCTGATGTCCCACAGAGCACGTTCGGTGCCCCATGAATTTTAACGTGGGGCATTAAGTGTTTTCTCTTTCTGCCGTACTTTATGTTTGTTGTGTGCTTGGCTTTTCGGGGCAATTTTGGGCAGAAACTTTTACTAAAAGGTACAAAGTATTTATGCTGAATTCATCGCGGATTGTATGGGAATTCTCAAAACGAATTGTGTAGCAATATGAGATTGTCATTTTAACTTTGAACAAATATTCTATGGATAAAAAATACCAAAGCAGCTAAATTTAAGTAGGTGCTTAAATTTAAAATTGAGTTCAGTAACATAAATGATTTAAATCTCATTCGACAAGGTCAAAAAGCTTAACACAAAAGGCCCATTAAAATAGTATCCTAGTAAATAACTCTCATTCCTCTTTGAGAACATGAAGAATACTCTTACTATTGAGTAGCAATAGTAGGTAGTTTTATTAGATGTTCCTATGAAAAAGGAATTATATCGTACAATTTCGTATAAACGGGTGCCGTTAGTTAACTATGAACGGCATCGAGTCAATATTTCCACAGGCGTTTCGTGGGCACTTAATAATGTATGGATTTATTATCTTTGAGAATGTGTGTATTGCTTATATGCGAATGAAAATGCGTGATTTGGAAGGTTTTATTAAGAGATAAGAAAATATACGTGTTCAGATTGTACTAGCCACGTTTGTGTAGTAAATATAACTTGATACTTGAAACTCAGACCGTTTAAAAATTCACCACTAACAAAAAGCTTCTACTCTAATGGCAGAAACTTGATATGTAATCCAGACACCAACTCGTTTGCTCTGTAAGTGAGCGATCTCAACCATGCCCACATATAAAAGTGGGACAATAATATTTCTCTCTCATTTTTTGCGAAAAACCTCACATTAGCTAAGAAAAGATATCGCTGCTCTGACGTTTGAAAGGGAATTGGCTAATGTGTCCCTTCATCATTATTTCCTTTTGTTCGTAATCTGACCTAATGTTATTAGCGACGGAATCGACGGGCCTGTGAACCTTTTGTTAATTGTTATATCACGATGTGTATTGTGATAAAATACAATTAGAATAGGGGTATTAGGGAAGAATGGAGATGTTAGGTATACCTTCATAATAGACTTCATATGAAGGGAAAACTTTTGAAAAGTATATAGCAACATAGGCCGCAATTTTTTTTTATTTGGTTATTTGATAGCTTTATAAGTTAATTTTCTGCCGCTATTTAATCTTATTCCATTCTTATACCAATAAGATAATGTAAAAAAATACTTTGTATCTCTTTCTATCGCAGGTAACAATAAAACTTCCCGGTCAGTTTACCTTTTGCAGTTTTGATGACTCAACCGTACTAAAGGCTCGATTTTCTTTGAATTTTACTCTGAAACTCGTTTCAGAGCTGCAATATTCCGTTTATTCTTGTATTAGATTGCGTTACGTAATGCTACAATTTCTTTTAATATTCTCAAAATTATGGCTCTGCTTAATTTTAACCTTGATGCTGAATATCAATTTTGTAGACTCTTGAAAATATCTTCAAAATAAAAAAAATGCTTTTCACGTTATTGTTCTTTTAGCATCCGCATCATAAGCCTTACCAAGGTTGATTTTTTATGTGAATTTCTAAGTTAAATCCCAGCTTAAAGGGTATTGAGAAAACATGTACTTGTAGACTTAAAGAAATGCCAACACCTATTCGAACAAAACTTAATTGAATTCCAAGAATGGAACGTGCAAATCGTCAAGGAATTACCGAACAAGCCGAAAGGGGAAGCCGAAACGTAAAACAATTTCAGGAATGACATGTCGTGACATATGGCGCCGCATCGCAATTCGCAATCCTCACTCTATATAAAGGGAATTTTGTGTTTATTGAGCGGTTCATGTCACTCCCAATATATTTGAGCTTCGGCGAAACAATGAAGAATTATCCTGAACGCATGATTCGAGACGCCAATGGATTAGCTTCTTTATTAATTGACCTCGTTGACTTTGTTGGCGGGATGTTGAACCGTGGTGTTGTAATATTTTTTTTAATGTTTCTTTTATAAATAACTAGATGCGCCCGGCGGTGTTACCCGCGATAAAAAGTATGAAAAATTAAAACATCTATCCCACGGGAACCATACATTTTACCGGGATAAATAGTAGCCTATGTGTTATTCCAGACTGTAATCTATCTCTGTGCCAAATTTCATCCAGATCCGTTCAGCCGTTCGGGCGTGAAAGAGGAACAAACATCCATCCATCCATCCATCCAAACTTTCACATTTATAATATTAGTATAGATGTGTAACATTAATGGGATATTAAACATTGTGTTCATAGAGGCACGAGTGATACATCACTCGTGCCTCCCACGACTAACGATTAATTTATTTAAGCTTACAAGCTTAAATAAATTAATATAACTTACCTTTTCAGTTCAATGTTCAGTAAAGTATCAACAGCTTTACTGACGGGGGATTCATATGATCAGCATCATTGTCATCAACGTCATTATAACCATCAGGTTTACAATAAAAAATATCAAGTTATACTCGATACCGGAAATATGGAACCATTTTGTATAACCGATAGTAGTAGATAGTAGAATAACCGATTAAGCAATCTCAATCGTGTCTTCGCCACTACGTCGACATTGGCAGAATCGCGTTGAGCCTGACTCAATGGAATTAGGTCATTAGAGGGAAAAAAAAAGATCATTGCATGCATTAATGACATAAAGCTACCATAAAACATTAAGAACTAATTTCTAATGTGCTAATAAACTCTATCCATTAATTATTTGAAAGATAATATAATAATATTATAATAATTTATATCATGTATATTAAAGTGCATAAAATTTGAGAGATGGTATGTTTAATAAGATAGGATAGGGTTTATAAGCACAATCGGAAACAGGTATTTTATTAAATAAAATCCTGAATAGTTACATCGGATAATCAAAGCAGTTGACTGTATTATTGATATTTCTTCTGCTTAGTACTTACTTAACACGCTTTCTTATTTTTTCCAAGAAATCCTGTAATTATCGCGCCCAAACGGATCTTGACGCTGTTAATTTGAAACCTTCTTTCTTTACGAAATGAATATGAATATGGCCTCACCCACAACTTATTAGCGGGTATTTTGCCAAAGTCAAGTAATTAATAGCAATAAAATATTCAATAAATACACATTATAAATAAAATAATGGGTGTGACATGAAGAAATGAAAATGGCGTCCATTTGAAACCTATTCCATTTTATTTGAGCTAAGTGACGATCGAGTAATCTAGGGGGGTGACAGCGGGTGCGACGCTAAATGATATGTAAATCTATGGCTGATGCGTAGTTGGCAAAAACGCGTTGTGCAAGATCGATCGAGTAGCGATTAAGAAGACAAATATATACGTAAATGTACATACATCTTATTTACAGATTCACAAAACATTAAACTAAACTAATGGAGGAAGGGGAACCCACCACTGACCCTCGGCTTGTCAACTTTTCCAATTATAAACCAAATAAGTTTGATCGATAATTAAAGAAGCCAGCAACACCGAACTCCTCTAAGATGTTAGTCGAGAAACTATCTATCCCGAGTGACGGAACCTCAAATTAAATGCAATTCTCCATTTCTTCTGTATTTATGATGCTGTGGTGGATTCCTCTTCCCCCATTAGTTTAACAATGGATTTCCGCCACGTATCGCCTATTTCTATCAATTGTATTAAAACATTAAACTGTCAAAAATATAATTTTTATATTTTAAAAGCCGTGCAAGTGTGTTGCCTCATAGAAAACTGAGGGATATTCAATGAGCTTTTAAAAAAATGTTTGAAACCTGAAACGTTTACAGCACATGTTTTATAGCTTGAAGCAAACAAGCAGACTCCGTTTTGATCACGGCTTCGGTAGCATTTTCTAAAATAAATAGAGGTGTTACTTGGACAAATGCACGCCGATTTAGCGACTGTGGCATCGCTGGCACAGGATTGGAAAGTTTAAGTTCAGAGAGATAGCGAGCGAAATAATCTTATGTATCTATTATGTAGACGGTAATGTATACTTATTACCAATAAACATAAATATAAAGATATATATTAGTAAACGTAGAGTGCGATAATTTGTAAATAAATTTATATATAAGTTAATATATTAATTGATGAAACTAGGTGATATTTATGTACAAATAGGGGAACAAAGACCCATAACTGACTAAGTAAATATGGTGTCCTAAAAAAAAAATACCTAATCCGATACAATACCATAAGGTTTGTAAAAACCGCTACTTTTACTAACTTTATGGTGTTGTATCGCTTTAGGTATTTTTTAAGCAAACTTACTACTTCGAGACATCCAATGCAGAATGTTAATATCGCAAAACACTAAATTACATCGTAAAGATGTCCAAATTTTTCGTAAAAAAATAAAAACCATTGACATTTTGAATTTCGCGCCCGGACCCTGAGCTTCCACCTTAATTGGCAATTAAAGATGAACATAAACGGCTTTCTATGCAAGCCCGCTACCTCTTACCACTCAGCACCACACAGCAGAGACGTATTCGTAGCCGGCAACGCTTGAACGGTATGGATCGGTACGTTGAGTACGATTGAGGATAGCAATACGGAGTGACTGCCTCCATGATACTGACGCAGGCGTGTCTTTGATCACCGAATAGCGAACTGGAAGTAATGGACAGGATATGCATTTGTGTAGTCCTTACGCGACGTCAGTTAGTACATTAGTGTGACTGCAGGTATGTCAAATGTCAGTCTATTTATATACATAATAAGACTGTTAATTGAGTGTGTCTATATCTCAATATATGTATATAAATTACGTGTCACGGTGTTTGCCCGCTATGGACTCCTGAACTAGTAATCTGATTTAAATATTATTTTGCACACTATGTGCAGATTTATCCAACTCGAAAGATAGGATAGTTTATATCGCAATTTATAATCACAAATATTTAACTATAAAAATAGTTCCTAGAAATAGTGTATATGGCAAAACAACGTTTGCCGGGTCAGCTAGTAATTAATAATTTTCAAAAGAATAAAAATATAGAACGGTACGCCATTTTTAATTCGCGAAGCACGCGTCGCGGGTGGTATTTGCTTGAGCCCTATGTCTGATGGTCTGTGTGTCTGTCCGTAGCATCGTACAGCACCTAAATGCTTCAATGAAATTCTACGCGGTTTTTGGGTTTGGCGACCGTTCAGTAAATAAAATAGAATGACTAACGAATTTTATAGGATTTTAGTCAGGACCCGGGAATATGGGCCGCGAAATATGGTTTGGTAATCTTTTCAACAAAAGTATATAACATTACTTATTATCCAAGTAAAACAATAAATTCCTTTATACCAATTACCCTCCTAATTCTTTATCATCCCTAAATTAATTGGATTTTTCTGTATAAGTAAGATTGGATGAACATCACGTGTGTCAGGTATTAGATTAATGATATACGGCCGGTGTGTTCCATAATAAACAAGAGAATATTATAATTTATCCTCATTTCATACACATTCTATTACAATCGGTAAGATCTTACCAAATCCAATATAATGATGTAGCGACCTCTTCAGCCTCGCCACAAGCGACATAGATAACTGCTGCAGACGCATTTAGAACAATACAATGCTCAATACAATCCTGAATCGCGCTATGAGAGTTTTCAGAGCACGTAACATATATACAAGATCCCGACAGTAACCGCCGGGGCATAGCGGCCGCCCCGCCAGGCATACGAGTACCACTCGCCTGGCTGGAAGATCTTCCCTTTTCCGCTAAAATGGCATACGCTCAGGATAACTCATCTAAGAGCCTACAAATATAGTCTCCAATAACTCCATGTACTTCAAATAATTAGCGATCGCGGTTAACAGACACCGCGTCCTAACAAAGTTGAGAACCAAATTAAATTTTCGTTCGCATCTCGACAATCAGCGCCTATTCACGCTTGGCCCATTGTTGGATAACAATGGCGGACAGGTTTTGGTAGTCAATTTGTTCTGGTGCCGCGTTATAAACATCATTAGGGTGTGCAGTTTTGTTTTATGCAGAGTTCGCTGCGGTGTTGATTTTTTTTTTAATTGGTATATTTTTTTTATGGAATTTGGCCCGCCACACTCCCACCGCCGCTGCCCTGACAACGGAATAATTGGAACAGACTGGAGTCTAATAAAAACAGATTAAAAATATAATTGAGGTCCATCAGGTGAGATCGAGATCAAATACCTGGCTATAATGTAATAAAAAAAAAATATAAAAATATACTTCGTATGAATACTTCGTTTGATATACATCGTATGATATACTTCGTTTGAGACTAATTCAATCGAATTCTTAACACCGACTGAATGACAGACCATACGCAGCCTAGACTGATGGACCTAGATATATGAAATTTCCAGGTTATCTTTGTTGAGTACCCTTGAGGTGCAGTAAGGAGGGATTTTTGGAAATATAACCCCTAAGCGGATCGAATAGGGGTCCGTTTGTATGACGAACAACTTTTTGTTAAACAAATGGGGGAAGAGGAACCCACCACTGACCCTCGGCTTTCCTCTCCTCTTCCCCCATTTGTTTAACAAATGATTTCTACCAAGTATCGCCTAGTTCTTTCAAATATACTTTTCGTTAAGATACGAGCAGGTATATAGCTAGTGATGAGATAGATTATTAATTATATTATACTACTTGCCAACGTTATTTAGTTGAAACTTACGTATTTCACGAAACAGAACCTGGAACATCTTTGTTTAGAGAAATATGGACAAAACCTTGTAACATTTACTTGAAAATATCCACTGTATATTTGAAACGTGCTCTGACATCAGCATCGGACATTCTATACATTCGGCTTCAGATAGAGAGCTGTGTTTATTCCATTTCCTCGATAGACGAGATAACGTTTATCCAATATTAGGGTAACGACACCAATTCTCGACAAGTCTGTGAGGTGCCGGTACAACCGTGTCATTAGTTTAGCATGTCAAAGACAGTTGGTTGGTCACAATGTGATCAAAACTAAGATATATAGCTGTAGTTAGACCGCAATATCTGGAATAGTATAGCAAACTCTAGCTCCTTATTTGTAACGATTTAAGATTACTTTTATGCACACCTTATAACTTATTTCATACCAAGACTTGATGACATGATTCATTATTTTTCATACATTAACAATTATGAATAGGAGTCATTGTGACCCTCACACTAGTCCAGCCCTGTATCGTGAGGTTCCATATTGTTGGTTGATTTGACAAAAAATACTTGCAAATTAGTTAACACGAAGTTAAAATAAAATACTAAAATACTACTTGAAATAATCAATTTGTAATCTATGGTTTCATTAATTCTTCTTCAGAATATCAATTGCAGATTTGTGGATCGATTTCGGTATATCGATATAACACCAAAATAGAACAACTCGATAGGTATCGAGTATGTTTCATGTATCTATTGTCTTCTGTCTGTATTGTAACGTGATTGTAATGGTCCAGAGTTCCGAGGATCAAGAGTCAGTTGATATTCGGTCGTTATTTAACGTTGCACCAAACTAAACGGGCAGTGTCCAATGGGATCTGGTGATGAATATAGGATCGTATTTATTCCTTTGTAATACATTTCGGAGACTAAATAGCTGCTAATGAGTTAACTATATCTTTATTACATTATTTTATACAGTTGAGTAACTGAGGTTTTGAATTGAATCTTAACTTTAAAGATCGTACTGGTCGACCCAACAATTCAGTATGTGTTTTTGTTTATTTTTGTTTAAAGGTATCCTTCTCTATACTACCAAGGTGCACAGTAATTTGATAATGGCAAAAAATTATACCTAATAAGTAATGGGTTTGAAAATACGTAACATAAGTGCTGCATTGCTAAGAAATTATTTCACATTACTTCTCAAATTTGACGAGATTTGTATTAAAATGTGTTAATAAGAAAAAGAAAAGCCACAACAAAAGGAACAACTAAAGGTCCATCGCACCCAAGCAACACTAACTTCATCTTTAATATTACATTGAGCTACTTACACGGGAAAGTGGAGGGAGCAACTCAATTTGCCAATTACGTGGGGGGAGGGGGCGCCCTAAGGCCGGGCGCTGGCCCGCTAACGACGTTACGTAACGAAGAATCGAGACGCGACTGACAATATTTGGTGCTTATACCTTCTTGTTAAGCCTAGACTGATCTAATCCCGTAGTAGCAAAACAAATCTTGTAGCCATGTGTTGCAAAATTGGGTGTCTCACCCTTATCGTGACGTAACGTGACGCAATGATTACTTTTATTTCTATGCATTTATTAGAAATGAAAATTAATACTTTAACTTGAATTAAAATTAAATTGTTACATTTTAATAATAACTAATACTGTAAGAAAAGTTACAAGACTTTCATGATCCTTTTAGTCCTTTTGCTAAATGTAAATTACATAAAAGTATATTTAGTGGCAATACTATACAAAATATTACTTTTAATTTACTTATTAATATTACGTTACAAATCATGGTACGTACCTAATATAATTCATTACGTACACATTGCGTCGCCAATTTAACGCTTATGATAACAAAAAATAATGCCATAATAATGTGTAACCTAACCTAAACCAACACGTTTAATGGCGGGGCATTTGGCGGGAGCCGCCATGTTTGTTTTCGCGCCCGTGTCAAACACGACCGGACGCGGATTATCCAGCTGCTGAGGGCCGGTTGTGGGAAAAAATTTACCGGCTTATATATAGCTGGCAGTTTTTAATAGAATGTTGGCTTTTATATATTAGACTAGCTGTTACGCGTGACTTGGTTCGCGTGGTATTTAACAAAAAGCGGTCGAAGTCGCGGTTATCAGCTATCTGCCAGTGAAAGTCCCGTCAAAATCGGTGCAGCCATTTCAGAGATTAGCCGGAACAAACATACAGAGAGACAGACAGACAAAATTTAAAAATAAAATACTTTTGGTATATGTACCGTGTATACATCCAAATGCACTTAGTAAAAAGCGGTTGTTTTAATATTACAAACAGACATTCCAATTTTATTTATTTGGATATGGTTATTAAATGTATATCAAGTCTATAGAACTATTTGGCTGGTGGGTATGTGGGTACTTAATTTAAAACTGTTTGTAATTTATTGAGGGAATTTATCCGTAGGTAGTAGGTTAGGTTTGATCGGATATTACAGGTTTATGCACCAATAATTCAATGGCACGACTGAAACAAATAAACACTAAATATTTTAGCCACGATCACATAACGCGGATATCATCAAACTCATTGTGAATAATACCACATAATTAAATTTAGTAATATAGAATTAAAAGATACAAAACGAATAGAGATTCCCAATTTGATTTGAGTAAAGGAATCAACCAGACCCTACTCTGTTACTGTCATGTACAATCAAATGATATTGCTACGGGGAAAAGCATCACGAGACTTCTGCAGTTTCATTCCACTGTATTTTTGTGAGCATACGGTTGATTTTACTCTGGACAAACGGTAGGCAGATTTGTTTCAATTTTGGCTATTTCTGCAGTTATAGAAAACAAAGAAAGTTGGTCGTAAGTTTGACTGACGTTTTCTATTTCCGAGTATCGTGCACCAATACAGTTTGATCCGGTAAAAGGGTGACCAGACAGCAGATTGTCTGTGGAAACATAGCGTGCAGAGAGACGTATTTTTACTCTGTGGTGATATCAAACTCCATAATTTCACGCGATTTTTTCGGGATAATGTTGTAATTTATATAACACTAGTTTTTCGAATTTTATCGCGTTTATTTGTCGTTCCTGACGTTTCGGCTGCTTTACAGCAACCATGGTGACGGGAGGTCGTGATAAAATTCAAGAAAATAGATTTATTTCAATGTATAATATTGGCGTAAATATAAGAAATCAACAATGTTGATTTTTTTTAAATGTACAACAAGCTATAAGGAAATATTTAAATCTATATGAGACATATTATGGTTATTGGATACAATACTTTTGTGGTTAGAGGGATCGCTGTCTTAGTCGTAAGGATCAAGGTTCCAGCCCCACCCAGGCCATTAAAAATAATAAAATGAAGTAAGCATTTTAGCATAGCCTGATGGGCTTCCGGGATTTCTAGTAATGTGGTCATAATAACGTTACTATTTTTTTTAAAGAGAACAGTACGTCAAGTGCGAGACTGTTCGTAAGCTAACTGTTTACTTTATAGTCTACCGTATTTAGACATTTTTTATAGAGTATTGAAAGTTTTAAATACCATCCGCTAGAGGCGCTTTTCAATTCTCCATACGAAATGTCTTAATACGGTGCACTATGAAGTATACGGTTAGCTCGCTCTTGACGTGCAGAAGGAAACTCCTCCCTAAGCTAATATGGAAATCGGACAATACTCACGTCACAACTTATAAGACACCCTTCTTAAAATCCAACAAGGCAGTTAGAATAACATTATATACCTTTCATAAAATCGTGTTTTCGTGTTACGTGAAGTATTCCATATACTTTTCAGCTTCAATGAACGATAAACGTCATTACCTTTCATTATTATGACGCTTGCGAGGTTTTAGCTGTATAACCGTGGTACTAAACACGGTTATACGATGCGTTACCTTATACGACTATGTTTATAGAGGGGGTCCTCACGTTGGTGCGCCATGGATGTTAGTAGCTAGTTCAGGGTTTCCCAACCTGTTTTGCATGCCCACCCCATATTTTTCTGCACTGCTTCAATAAAAAACACAAATTATTTTTACGATATTTATTTCACAAGATATGTTATTTATTAATGTTGCGCCTGCATTTTTTTAACCAGTTGGTCGATATCAGGTTCTGTTTTTGACAGAGCTATCATCAAATCATTATCGACTGCAAGACGATTTCGCTTCGATAAGTAATTAGATTATAATATCCGAACACTTCATGCCCCCCCCTTGAATCTCTATACGCCCCCGGGGGGGGGCACGCCCCACCGTTTGGCTAGTTGTTTACGATACAGGAAAATATAGCAAAGAAGTGTATTAAGAATGTGCAAAAACTGTTACGCGGTCTATCTACTGCAAAATGAATAACTATACCATTTATTTGAATTGTCATTTAATGCTATCCATTGATATGGAAAAAATGCTGCGTTAATTACATTTACTTGCAGAATAAAACTTGAGTAGTTATCAACTAGTAGTGAAGCCAACTCATTAACCCGGATGGCTACTGATAACATTGTATAGCGCACCTAAAGATCTCACTACATAAGTGATTGCTCTATAAATGCATTGCTAATGGGATGTCGGCTCGAGGATGAATCATCATCTATACTATACTAAACTAATATTATAAACTAGCTGTTACCCGCGACTTCGTCCGCGTGGTATTTAACAAAGACTCAGCCGTTGGCAACAGCCTGCTCGCGCGTTCTGAGCCCGCGGGACGCATTGCAGATTGTTGCTATCAAACTTAATCAGGCGCAGTGCTGCAACATTGGTTTTAATTTTTTTTCGAGAGATCCTATTTTTTTTTCTAAAATAGAAGTAGACTAAGTTACTCCTTATTACATCAGCTATCTGCCAGTGAAATTCCCGTTTAAATCGGTCCAGCCATTTCAGAGATTACCCGGAACAAACAGACGGACAGACAGACAGACAAAAATTGTAAAAATTGTTGTTTTGGTATAGGTACCGAGTATACATCCAAATGCACTGTATAGATGTGAAAGTTTGGATGGATGGATGGATGTTTGTTACTCAATCACGCCAGAACGGCTGAACGGATCTGGATGAAATTGGCACAGAGATAGATTATAGTCTGGAATAGCACATAGGCTACATTTTATACCGATAAAATGTATGGTTCCCGTGGGATATATTATTTTAATTTTTCATAGCGAAACGGATCGACATGAATTTTTGCGCGGGTAACACCGCAGGGCGCAGCTAGTTCTCGATAAATACTATATATTTTTTTATGGATTAATGCCATTAATTTATTATACATACTTTATAAAGAATTCTGCTTCATCATTAATTCACCATTTCCCTTTGAAACGTTTGCCTGAAAATTTTCATATTTTAGCAACTTTGAGGCGCTTTGAACTACAGTTACCTAAATGAAAATGTTGAGACTCTTCATAATTAATTAAGTTATGTATAGAAGTCTCTGAAGTTGTAAATATGTAATTGTTATAGAAATACATCTTAATAAAATTGGAGTGTCTGTTTGTAATATTAAAATAACCGCTTTTTACTAAGTGTATTTGGATGTATACACGTTACCTATACCGAAACAACATTTTTTACAATTTTTGTCTGTTTGTCTGTCTGTCTGTTCCGGCTAATCTCTGAAATGGCTGGACCGATTTTGACGGGACTTTCACTGGCAGATAGCTGATGTAATAAGGAGTAACTTAGTCTACTTTTATTTTAGAAAAAAAATAGGGTCTCACGAAAAAAAATTAAAACCAATGTTGCAGCGCAGCGCCTGATTAAGTTTAATAGCAACAACCTGCAATGCGTTCCGCGGGCTCAGAACACGCGAGCAGGTTGTTGTCAACGGTTGTCTTTGTTGAATACCACGCGGACGAAGTCGCGGGCGACAGCTAGGATAACATAAAATTTAAGTTACCTTTACATTATTGTTATAAAGTACCTGACCTACACGCTAGGTACTAGACTTGCGTATATATCATTCCAGTCCTTTTTTAATGCCCCACTGCTGGGCACAGGCCTCCCCTCATGGCGAGGGGGGATTAGGCCATAATCCACCACGCTGGCCCAGTGCGGGTTGGTGGTCATCACACGTCTTTCGAGGGGTTCTCTCAGACATGCAGGTTTCCTCACGATGTTTTCCTTCACCGTTTAGCAAGTGATAATCATGGTTTAAAATGAGATTCGCACAAGAAATCCCAGAGGTGCGAGGCTGGGATTTGAACCTACAATCCTCGTTACCGAGGCCAGCGTTCTACCAACTTGGCTATCACTGCTATATGACTTGCATATAGTGAAATTGAAATAAAACTTATTAACCGACTTTCAAAGGAGGAGGTTCTCAATTCGTATTTATTTTTTACAGATTATATCGCGTTGATTTTATGTTCCCGACATTTCGGCTGCTTAACAGCATCCATCGTGCCGGGAGGACTCTAAGATAAGTATTATTTCACTGTGTAGTATTCGCGTAAATATAAGAAATCAATGTATGTAGTTAATATTATAAAAAAAATATTATATCGAAAAAGTAACTTACTCCTGAATTCTCCTTTATAGTTATTTTCCATCTATGTTGTGTCCTAGTAATATTAAAAGAAAATGGCAGTATAGAGATATTACATCAATCTTATCCAACCATCAGCATTATTTTCCTCACGTTTTCTTTTTCTATATTATTATTATAAACCCCCAAAGGGGTCAAGTATTAATGTAGGAACATAATTTTTAAGTTTAGATATGGCACATGCGGCTCATTTAAAAGAGAAATGTTGAAAGACTTTTTAAACCTTGGTGCACTTCTAAAAACACATACCTATCCACATTTTATTGGCTGGGTGGGTACATACAGTCCAATTTATATTCGCACTACCTCCACCGCGGGAAGTGGGAGGCGTCGACAGCGCCATATATTATAGGTCCATCGGAAACCATATATAAAGTCACCCGCTGCTCCTAATGTCGTGTTTCAGACATATTTTTAGAAATATATCTCTTAAATGGTGTGCATTTTCCGTTGTATTTTGCTATCTTATCTGGAAATGTTGGTGGTATTGGCGTTGGGAACACCGTGGTTTAGTTGGTACGAGACTGACAACCCGCTTGCCTCCCACGGGGCTTGCGGGTATCCATGAGGAACTCCCTATGCATAAAAAATGGACAAATCGTATGTTTTGGGGTCGAGTCACCTTCGTCCGTAGGAGAATTAAATACCCTCGAGATACCCTACACGTGACCCTGGGTGGTGCCAACTAGGTGACAACTCTACTGGTGGTAGGCTTCGGCCGTGGTTAGTTACCACCCACTGAACAAAGCCATGTCGCCAAGCGGCCTAGCCGTGTTCCGGCATGATGTTCGGTGTTGCCATTCATGGATGGCGGGTCAGATCAGCTGCGCTGCATGTGCCTAGTGAATGTAGCGGTTCGATCTACTGCCGCCTTCCTACCTAGGCAAGTATGCTCCATCGTAGATCTCATCATCACTTACCATCAGGTGAGATCGAGATCAAATACTTGCCTATTATGTAATAAAAAAAAAAAAGTATGTTTGAATCTATGTACGGAGCTTTTGATAGGAAAAACAACATTAATCCATGGTTGGTTGGAGTGAAAATGACTATGATATAATACTTGTATCTACTTAGAGTTATATAATTATTTAACTTATGCGATCCTCCTAAATCACATGTAAATAATAATCAAAATATGTAAGTATGCTAATCGTATCTCTTACAGATTTCATGATCATTTCAAACATTGCCTTTATTACCTGGCTATAAGGTTTCATTTTACCGATTGAAACCTCGTTTGAATTGGATATTTATCTTTTATTTCTTTGAAAGAAGATTGAAAATACTTTGATGGAGTAAACTAGGCCGTCGCCATTCAATATTACACGTAACATCTAATATTTAAAGTTGAATATTGATTGTATATTTCACAATCATGGTATTACACGTATGAACAGTAAATTCGGATGGGCTACTTCCTGACCGTATCTACTATATCAATGATAACCATGGTTTGGTGGTACAAAATGGTTTGTAAGCTTTTATAAATTTAGGGGTTATTGTTAGAACTATTTATAACGCAAGGGTGCGAGACATTAAACAAATATTATTTGCAACGATCTGATTGAAAGTATCTCCTAGATCATAACTAGCAAAATAATGCAGATATGATCTTCATGCACCAGCAATTCGCCATATTTGATCCCAATTAAATAGGGGTAAGCCAATCAAAGTTATAGCCAGCACATGCCCTCTCAATGCGAGAGGGATTCGGCCCAAATTCGATAGTCCATCACGTTGGCCGAGTGCGAGTTAGCAAACTTCACAAGGCTTTCGATTTGCGTACGAAATTTAATACTTAATAGAAAACATTATCCCACCAAAAACAATTCTTGTAAGAAAAGGTGAAGTCTTATGATGGATAGGCACAAAAAGTTGTAGGATCTGTTGGATCCATATCCAACGCTATATTATTATATTTATAGTACATCAAAAGAAGTTTGTCACTGTACCTGCTATCATCCATAAACCCAGCTAGGACACACAATAAAAAAATACTGAGTTTAGAATTAGTAGCAATAGGCAAGCGAGCATAGAGCTCTATATCAACAGCTCTATGATTCAAAATCCTCGAACCCCATACGTCATCTCCGGAACTATACTAATTACCACTAATTCGCGCGCAATGTAGAAACATACGATTCGTCGATTTGTCCCGGTAATGGTAGCATTAGTTACTTTGGTGCGCGGCGGGCTTGATGGTTCGAATCAATTCAAGTGCCTATTGTCTCATTGTTTATTGGTTTGGTTTTACTATGGAATGATTTTCCAGTATTTTGCCCGCTGCACGTATGGTCTGTGTGCTGAATTATTGTTGACCATTAGGACCATGGAGCCATAAAGCATTAGTGAACAGGTCTTTATCATCTAGAATTATAGATTTTTTTATTAGAAATAATGTAGAACTGAATAATACATCTTAGTGTGGAATATAACATTGTAAGAGGTTATCGAGTAGGTAATACTGATGTTAATGTATTTACAGTAAATGTCAAAATTGTGTGACATCTTTATAAGAAAACTGGACTTAATTGTAATAATGTTGATTTTTTATTTCTGGGAATGTGGTCTCTGTATATTGTTGAATTAAAAAAAAACTATTTGCAATATAATGAATTACAAAGCAATTGCAAGCTATTTTTCAAAAATGCTTTGTAATCCCCTGGTGAGTGTATAGTGACTACTATGAATTTTCACAGAGCGTCTGGAGAATTTTCTGTATACGATTAAATGCTATGATATATTATTCACGTTGTGTTGGCTCAGTTTCACGTCCCAAGTTGATCAAAGCATGCATATTCTGTGGTTTGTACGAGGTCAGGTTCCAGAACCCTTCACAAATTCTCTTTGATTTATTGAACAGGTTTATGAAGTAAGTACGAAGTTATGCCAGAAAAAATAAAGTATTTTTTTTGTTTTTGTTTAATATTTAGTTTTTAATTATTTCAAAAACAAGCTAGGTTACACTACTAGTTATTCAAGGTTGGAGTAAAGTACCAAATCATTTCGTTCAGTATTTTATTATTTACTAGCTGACCTGACAGACGTAGAAACAAACAGACGTAAAGTTAAAAAATCGCCAAATCGGCACAGCCGTTCTTAAGTGACGCGCTTTGCCAACGAACATCATTTCATTTTTATTAATATATATTTAGTTAGCACATAACAGTAGGCCTTACATTCGGCTTGGAACACTGGCCACATAATTAAAAACAAAAAAAAATATTTTCATAAGTAAGCTTCTCGAATTCCATTTTCAAAATACGTACGTACTTCAAGGCAAAGCCATTTCTTGTTAGTGTAACAATAAAACGTTACATCATTCTACGGCCGGAGGCGTATCATTCCGGAGGGAAACAAAATAAAACTGTATCCCTTCGCTGTAAGACGATATTAGGATCCTCACACATAGCCGACATGCGTGCGGAATTTCTATTAGGTACCTAACAGAGCGTTTTGCTTTATGTTCTGTGCACAGAGTAGCTACACGGAGGGGTGGCCTGGTGAACATGTTCGATTACAGAGAAATATTTTTATATACCTACAGAAAAGCTTAGGCGTGCATACAGGATTTCAATCAGGGGGTGAGCACTGTTATGTGATTTAAAACGTCTTTTACAAAGTTATAGAAAATGCTAGATTGAGTGAACTTTATCTAAATTTTGAAATTAATCATAATAAAGTGCTTTGAACATATGTTAGGGACGGGGAGTTGTCTGTCCCCTCGCCTGGGAAAGTTACATCACGAATGATATCCCTGCAATAAAATTTACAATTTATTAATTGAATACGAAATAACAATGTCATGACCTTAAAAGTATTTTAAAATGATTAATATCTCCCTTAAAAGACTTTAAACTGCCATGAAATATATTTTATTTTTATCGGTTTTCGAAGAATTTCTAATCAGCCAACAACATATTTGTATACTATTTAACAACAAGACGGCCAAAATGTTCGCATAAATATGACACCGTATGTTTTCAAAATAGGCTTTCATTCTAGATCACGGTGAGCCACGGACAACGCAATATGAGATGAAAGGGATTGTTCGACGGTACGCGATAAAAATAACACAAATAACGATCCCACATTACGTATTTATAGAAATATAACATTTTATGTCGTCATTATGTTTTTGTTTGTTCTAATGTAACAAGGGCCAAGGCCATTACAGTAGGTACTTATTTTTAAGTACAATCCGTTTTCTTGTATTCGATGATGAGGAAGAAATTCGGATGGGTCAACTACAACCTATTTATTATTTATTTTATTTAATTTCAAGCACCTGGGTTTATTTTATTACGTCTATCTTATGGTTCAATAATATTTAATCTATTCATCATGTTTTACAAACTAATATAAGGTATCAAGTTGAATTTCTTCATAGAGTTAAGTGTAAATACTTGTATGAAATATGAAATATTTATGATTTATAATAACACTTTTAACGGCCAATAAAAAAATTAAAGGAATGGAATGCACATAATTAAAAAAATCATAAATGGTAGATGAAACGCTGAGTGAAAGGTATAGACAATGAGAAAGAGATTTTTCTTTAACGTTTTTAGCAAATGATAATCAGGGTTGAAAATTAAATTCGCACGTGAGAATCAGAAATCCCAGAGATGCGAACCGGGTTTGAACCTGTAATACTCGTTGCCGAGGCGAGCGTTCTACAAACTTGGCTGTCACTGCTAACAAACTTAACAGTTAATTTACATCAAATACAGTTATCCTAAACTCATGTATATGTAACAGATAAAATCCTTTCCAAAAAGGTCGCGAGTACCGTCGGCAACAAAAGCTGATGAAATTCATCACTTTCCAATTAACCTGGGCTCGACGATCCGTTTGTTTGAAATAGATTACAGCAGGCCGGTCGGGCAAAGCCGAAAAACTCCAATTTCATTGATTGATTTTAAGTGTGCGTATTTTTTCAGATCAATATTTTGAACAATGATTTTTTGCTAAGTGTCAGCCAACTATACGGTCCCACACTAAGCAACGCTTGTATTATGAGTACCGTACAATGGACTGGGGGCGGACTCAGTATATATTACTTATATAGATAGCAAACATCCATGTCTTGGGTAAGAACATTCGCGAACAAAGATCGTTCCCTACCAGGATTTGAACCTGTGCCCCTTGGCACAGAAAGGTCACTATCAACTGCGCTAATCAGGCTGTCATCAAATCAAGCATTTTTTGAAATTTTCGCTACCTATCTATAGAATCTTATCGCTACCTATCTAGAATCTATAGATTCTACATCTATAGTATAGATGCTACAAGCCAGTAAAGTCATTAAACAACAGTTCTTATTTACACTGCTCTTGAGTTTATTTCGAAGTTAACAAACATGAGTATCTATTTATTAAAGTATATTAATATAGCAATATCCAGTCGCAACTGAAACACTCCAAGGGAACTCTTACTCTTAATAATAAATTCATACCTCATGTAAATAGGCGCTCAGCGACATATGATGACATTTTGATAAAATTCAAGATTACCTCGACGCAAATAACGGCTTACAATCGTATATGGCTCCTAATTTCCATATACGAGCACGAAATAAATGTTCGAAAATATTTTCTCTCGTATATTATACAGACGTTGATTTATTTCGCTGTGCTCGAGTGAGGAGCTTCTATCTTCAAAAAGCTAGAAAATGTATGAAATATTATTAAAAACATATGACGTAAATACGTCGCAAAGTTGTTGAGTAATTCTGCGCTTTTTTTTGTATTTATTACATTATAGGCAAGTATTTGATCTCGATATCACCTGATGTTAAGTGACGATGAGATCTACGATGGAGCATACTTGCCTAGGTAGGAAGGCAGTAGATCGAGACGCTACATTCATTAGGCACATGCAGCGCAGCTGATCTGACCCGCCATCCATCGTCTGGCGATATTTATTTATTAATTTTCATAGCATCTAATTAGTAAAAAAAATAGAGAATAGAATCAGAATCAGAATATTTTTTATTCACGTAGACCATTATTGTACAGTACTTATGAATCGTCAAGTTACAAAAATATTATGCTACTGCTTTACCACCCGTTCGGAATGCCGTTCCTATGGAGAAGAACGGGCAAGAAACTCCATAATATAGTCTGAAATAGTCTCAATCTCTGTCAAGATAGCATAGGCTTACACTAAGCTTCTGCAATTGCCAAAACCCTACTGCACTTGTTAACGGTGATAAATGTTTCCATCCTTTCGTGTTCAGCATACAACGAGGATATATCCATCAGTCTAGTCCAGTGTGTGTTTGTTGCAGACTTTGTGTGCTGTGCTTTTTGAGACTAGTTTTCAATATTTATTTTTTATATTCACGCGAATAATACACATTGAAACGAAGTTGAAACGAGTGAACAGGTACTTTCTGGGCAAGTATGCTACATCGTAGATCTCATCGTCACTTACCATCAGGTCTGATCGAGATCAAATACTTGCCTATATCGTAATAAAAATAAACAATACTAATTTTGATTTTATCGCGTTTTTTTATGATTTTTATGTATTATTATTTATCTTATTAAACTTAAACTATACTAACCCATAACCCACTAACCTATACGAGTCTAAAGACATACTGTACCATATAGCAATAGACATCGCTGAAAGAATCTGCGCTAAGAATGAGCTGTATTTCGATTCCTGTAAGTATTTGTTTGCATGGCACTGCCTGCAGCAAGCCTATGTTTCATATTACATATCTCTTTATTTTTAAGACTCTGTTAGGGTAGAGCGATTTAGGTAGAGTCAATATATTCAGGTAGATACCTCTACCCGATAAAAGGTATCTACCTGTAGGTAATAGTTTACCAACATAAAAAAATGCTTTTATAACAAAATTCTAACCACCACTGCACCGGTACCATCAGTTTCAGCTAACTAAATTTCACGGTCGAGTGGTTGGCTCTATTTCGTAAAGATGGAACTCCATTACTATCAAATTGCTAGCATTGCTCTCATTCTTGCTCCGAAGCCATTTAAAAAACAAGGTTTGTTTTTTTTACTTGATATCCGAGTGGGGACTTAATTAGTATAGTTATAAAGTTGAACATTGGTTGGATGATAAAAAAATTTTTTTTTGATGCTCTCAATAACTCTAGGAAGTGTTGCGATATTTAGATTCTACATAAGCACTTAATAGAATATATATGGTCAGAGTTGCATGAATATAACAGTATATAGCTTTAGGAGGAACTTTTCCTCAAGCGTGCGGTAATGGCAACGAAACCTCAGCCAAAGTTAGTTACCGTTTTAGAGTTAGTATTTAATTTTACTGCCTTCCGAGTAGATGTTTTGAATATTATATTAGCGCGAATTTACAAACACTTGTCGCGGCCTGCCAATTTCCCGAATCTCTATTATTGTCTTTGACTATCTATTGTTTGCATTATATCCATACAAAAAGCCATTTGATAAAAATTAAGAGAATTTTTATTAAATAAATAAATATCGTCAGACGAACACACCAACTGTGTAGGTACCGTACAATGGACTTGGGGCGATCCCAGTAACACCCACCACACACCAGGGTGAATAACGAAAATATCGTTTCCGAAAATTTCCCGGGCGGGATTCGCACCCGCAACTATCCGGTACAGTGATCCGACCGGCCTACGCTCAAACCACTTGACCACGCTGTCGTCCGATTGATCGTGAATATACTTATACTCGTGAATGTAATTATTATGATCCCGGGAAAGTCTACTATCACTCCCATGTAAATATCTCTTATGAAATTACTCTTATCACTTACAGTCGTCACCGCAAGTCGGAATTTGTAAACACTGTCGCGTATCAAAAGATTGCTTTTTTTAATAAGCAAAGTGCTGAAAGGAGCTCATTAGCTGGCGTAAGGAGATAAAAACAAGCCCGACCCTCCGCAAAGGGCCGCTAATTGCAAAGCATCTCAAAGTTTTTGCAACAAACAAGTGGGCTAACTAATAATTAGGTAATAGAGAACGGCCACGGAGCTCATCCTATAGAACACCTATTTATCTACATCCATCTATAATTTGGTTTATGGAGTCTTTTGAAATTGCTTTACGATTCTGAAAGGAACTTCCCTGTAGTAAACTACTCTATGTTGTACCTCTGTTTTATACAGGTTATTCAGAAAGGGTACACTATAAGCCTTGAACCTGCGCTTCTCGACTGCATTGATATTTGTAGTCATTATCAGTGGGGCATTAAAACAGCTAGTATTATGGAACACGGAACTTTGGAAGGCTTGCGCGGGGCATGTGTCCAACACGTAGAGGCCCTTTTTGAGAATTTTAATGTTATGTTAGCCACTTGGGTCAACTGCTGAAAATGATAGCATAAACAGCGAATAGACTTCATCTGGCGGAGGAACTTTTGCAGGAATATGGAAAGATGATTGGGAGTATGGTTTGAGGATTGGATGGATATGGGATGGGAATATTGGAATGGCGCTAAAGAAGAGCAAGTTCATTGCTTATATACGCTTTCTGAATCACCTGTATAATAGGATCATTTAAATATTAATGCTGATAATAACTCTTGTCGTGTTGGAAAGTGTAGGAGTAACGCCAAATTAAGTAGGTACAAACTATGTATGTCGCAAAAACTAATCGATCAGCCCATTGTACTGAAAATCGGAAATATCTAAAGACCAATTAATAATGATCAAGTTATCACTCCGACTGCCCACTTCCGAACATTATTCGGGCTTTAGCGGCCGTTGTCCGTCTGCAAGTGGGAAGTGTAACAAAGTTACGCCTCTACAAAGTTACGCCGCGAATTTAGTGTAGAGCTAAAAGCTGCACAATTGCTCTCAGTTATGACTACATTGAATTTGAACGTCGATAATGCTGTAAAATTGTTTATGGTTTCCTCCGAGACTTGACTCAGCTTTCGAAAGAGATCTATCAAAAATATTAATAGTAGTATAGATTAAATCTTGGTAGGGACAAACTTTGTGTGATGAGCACGAATGTTATGTATAAGTATTAAATATAGTGTTATATCTATAAGTATTTATAGTGAGTTCGCCCTAAGTCCATTGTGCTGTACCCATAATACAAGCGTTGCTAAGTGTGGGACCGTATTGTTAGTGTGGCTGTCAGGCCATATTATTATTATCAAATTTAATGAAATACAATCGTGGACTAAAGTTTTTAGATATTTGACTGAGCCAATACTTATATTTAAACCGCTCTACATACAACCTATGTCTTTCAAACACGATGTCAAGTTTTAACAAGACACTTGCTTTACTGGATGCTATTAAAGAATATGATTTTGAACCCTAGAATATTTTTCTCAAGCGTAATTACATAAACTAGTATACTATTATTGATTTATTATATTTACGCGAATTCTACACATTGAAATAAAAATAATGTTACGAATTTTATCGCGTTTATTTTATGTTTTTACGTTTCCGACGTTTCGGGTGTATTACAGCAACTATGGTCACGTGAGAACTGAGCTGGTTGCCGTCCTCGTGTCATAGTTTGAACCGCGGTACCCTCATATCTAACGAGAACGTAAAACATAAAATAAACGCGATAAAATCCGTAAGATTCGTTTTATTTCAGAGTGTAATATCAATGGCGTCTAAGCATTACCTTTTAGTAATTCAATATGTTTAGCCTTCAACGAAGGTAGGTCGGTATATACATTGCGTACACAGTCCTCCGAGCGAAAAGGTTTTGCTGAAACGACGCATAATTTCCACGTGTTAACATAATATTTATAACTAGGCCTAAGTAAATATTCTCAGTTTGTTTTAGAAATGCGAACCGGGGGATTTTTTTCTTTGTATGTGGTCAGGACGAATATACAAGTCATTGAAATAAAACTAATCTTACGGATTTTATCGCGTTTATTATACGTTTTTTACGTTTCCGATGTTTCGGCTGCTTTACAGCAACCATGGTCACGGGAAGACTGAGGTGGTTGACGTCCTAGTGTCATAGTTTGAACCGGGCTACCCTCATATTTAGTTGTTGCTGGCGATCCGATCTACGCAGAAAGTGCTCACAGTGTCTTAAGGTCTTGCAATGGTGCGCTTGGTTTTGGATTTAATAATATTAATTACTGGATCCCAAGTCGATGGCAGCACCCAGCCTATTGAAATAAGAATATTTTTTAATTTCAATGGCCTCGCGTATCATCCTTGGTCGGAATCGGTGTTCTTTTGCGAGGATCTTTGGCTTATCAAATCTGATATAATGGCGGGTGCGATCTTGTAAATGTTTACAGATTGTAGACTTCGTGGAGCCTTGGTGTTGAACGCCGGCGCTCCACGAAGTATCCATCAATATACGAGGCCAGTTTTAATCTCTAATTAGTTTTCCAGCTTGTGTTCTGGGCGTAAATGTGGTTTTATGTTTGAAAAACCCTTTTTAACTGTACAAATATAACAATTGTGTTTAATAAAACTGTAAAAGTTAATTTATGCTACACCTGATCTTATATTTATGGTATCTGCAAGGCTTTGAAAGTCATATTTAATGACTTTAATTAGACGCAGGTGTTATGTAATGTTTGTTAAAGTTTGAGAGTAACTTCTGAATATTCCATGTTTATTTTTTACATTTGCGTCAGATAGCTCAGCAGGTCAGTGTCTTTTTTAGCGCCCTAATTTACAGATGATCTTAACAATTATTTGCAAGAAATTCATGGTTTGTAAAACGACAAAAATTTCCATAAATTTCGGGTTAAGTTTAAAATATTTCTACCACAAAAATAAACTGTTCGTCCATCAAATGTCAGCACATGTCATAGCACTGTGTTGTTTAACAAGAACAGCCTAGCGGGCCGCCTCAGTTTTTGTCTTAGGTCGTCCACGTGAGCGAGGCAAAACAGCTTCAACGAGAATCTGCACTCTTAGTTAGTACGCGCCTATGGCTGCAACATGTCAGTAAAGTGTATAGTTCAATACGCGAACGCGTACGAAAAGTGATGTATTGATTCCAAAGTTAATATATTGATCAGTATTACATTTGCCTTGAAAAATCTTCACGATTTTCGACTCTATAGCTATGAATATATTTAAATAACTTCCCCAAGCATGTCTGAAAAAATCTCCATACTATATTTTCAACCTAAAATAATATCTCTACCGCCGCTACCTATTTATTCCGGACGACACGTGATCTCCGACCGCAGTCCCAGCTCATGGCGTCGCAATTACGTCACACACCAGATCTCAACAAAGACATCGACCTTAACAGTACCAGCATCAGGCCAGAATAATCACGACCGATTGTCCCTTAAGACCATTTTTAATACAAAAATCTCGCCATCTCTATTCCGAGCATGTTTCCAGGCTCGCCAACGGCCCTCCGAAGCCCTGTCATCGGCCTATCACAATAAAGTTATAAATCTCATACATTTTTATAACTCAATTTCAAATAATTTATATGATTTTTGTGATGGACCTACATTCCCTTTGAGGGCCTCATGAAATATTCGCACTTGATATTCTTCGTATTTTAGTTGGCTTATAAAAATGTAGTTAATATTTTTTATGTTTGTCTGTGAGAATAGGTGTCGGCTCGGTACTCGTTTGATAAGTCTACTAGCGGTGAAAAAGGGTACTTATTCTACTCAAGGACATCAAGACTATATTGTTGCGACTATAGTGCTTACAGCATCAGTTTTATCTTACACGTATATTTTATTGGTATAAATATAATATCTATTAAAGCACTAATCTTAAAAAGTAATTAAGTATAAGTTAAATATACTTAAATCAATATTACATTGAATAAATGGAAATTTCCAGACGCAAAAATAATTATGGGTTTTAAATTTGGAATCTTAATCAGCTGTCGTGTGGCTTAATACTCACTTACTATACAAGACAAAATATTCTAACCACGCAGAGCAAACATCTTGATAAGAAAGTATAAGGTTATCTGTAAGAGCTTATTACATAAATCGATTCGCAAACAACTATGATATTCCAAGTCTTATTTCTCAATAATCATTACGTTGGCATCATAATATAACAAACTCGCGAACTCAATCAACCGTTCACAATCTAACTTCAATATTTCGCACAGGCTGAAAAGCTAAATATTGAACAAATTTTCTGATCGGTAAGGTGTTGAGAATGCAAATTGTGTTTACATTGGGAATGTCGTCAAGAGACTGTCAACATTCGACGGCGAATTCGGAGATGTTTAGATTATATTCGGACAAAATGGTTTTTGAGGGAGCCGAAATAGAAATTGTTGCTACATTGTTTTTATCATGTATTGATGAATCGATTTTGAATTATCGCAGATTGATAAATTGTGCCAATATGTCTTACATCTGCATACAAGTGCGTCGGGTCATGAAAGATGCAGGGTTCCATGCCTTATCAACAATGAAAATATCTCTACAATTGTGTGAATGTGCCAAATTTCAGACCTAAAGCCTAATGACGTCTGTATACAACGGCTGTACCCAGGCAGGTGGATAGACAGACAAAAAAAAGAACATCTCAACGGGATTTTAAATAAAAAATAACACATAATTACTAAATTAGACGCAAAACTGCATTGTAAATCAAAATTCGATACGCTCGAGCGCGCTAGCCACCTACACGCGTCGGTTATCGCACGGAGCATTGTGTTTTGAGCGCGTAGGTTACGATACATTGCGCGCTCAAAAAATAAAACATTTGCATGCAATGACTTTTGACATAAATTACGTTAATAATTTTATTATAGCCATTAAATGTAACCTTTACTTACAATGTTTTGGTATCATGCACAACTTGTAAGTATGTGTTTAATAAGCCAAAAATAAACTTGTTCAACATGTCCTTATTTCACTTGACCTGAATCTCCGAACCTTCCTGAGATATCAGAATCTATAAGTAAACTAATTAAGCACAAGTTACTTATAAGATAAGCGCCTTCGAACTTCGCAAATGGCTGACAGCAAAAACGAAAGTGTGGAAGCAAAACAAAATTTGCGTCTTGCGGACCGACGCCGACGTCCAATAACCATCAGTGATAAGCAATTGCTGACTGCTATGTTATATGTTGATGGCAGGAAAGAATACACCCATGCTATATTCAAATTAGATCGTAAAAAAGAAATAAAGTAGTAGCAAAAAGTCGGCAACAGGAGGAGTTTGATGACAAGGTGTACCTCATTTCGATAAAAAGCTATATATATTTACTGAAAACTATTACAAAACTTTGTTCTTCCAATTTTATACATATGTACTAACGTAGTGTAGTTTTCATTCGTCTGTCTAGTACCATTATATTTTACTTAGCACGATTCTTCATCGCGTCAAACGCAATTGCGAACCTCGCAAATTCCATTGGTGTCGATAATCTCGTTTCTAGTTTAAGAGCACTAAGAAATACAAGATTCGCCTTACATGAAAGTAATCCTAGAGCATGTGCCGCGAATGGTCAGCAAGATAAGGCAGCTAATTTATAGCACTTCGATACCTTTCGACAATGATCACGTCGAACTAGAAGCATAGGAACAATACCTTAGTAGACACTCCAACATGTGTCGAAGGCGGCCACCCCGGTGGGGTTTTAGTGGGTAAGAATCCCACATAACCCAGCCCTCTCCCACGCTGAGGCCAAAAAAAAGTAGACACTCAAGGCACACGAATACATACTCGTATTATTGATTCTTTATGGTATAAGAATAGGAAGAAATGACATGAACATTTATTTATAAAAAAATATGTTCGTCTCTATTGATATATAATTTTGCCTGATACACGCCTGAGTATTTCTACATACAAAACGCCCAATCATGGTTCGCTAACCGAAAACGAATCTGTTGTGCTAAATAATATTTATCTTTTTACCTATTATTCCTGATAAACTAATTTACTGCATCAAAATCATGTAGGTACAAGTGTTTCTTAGTGTGGGACCGTTTAGTTGGTGTGTTCGACTGGCGATGTTATTATAGTATATTGAATATTTTATGCAGTTTTCTGATAATAAATCTAACAGGAATAAGGGGATAGTTTTTGGGGATCCGGTTATGTATTGATATGCGGATCACATCCAGCCGGTCTATATCGAGTGTTGCCTGGCTCTCGGCGGTCGACAGATGTTGGGAATTTAGTTTGGCTCACGTTATTCTTTCAAAAGTTATTTGTGCCTTGTACTGGACAAGTTCGCGTTCGGTTCTATAATTACACTTATGTTTTTAGTATTGGCTATGTAACAAGATTTTTAAGGAATAAATTTAACAAATGTATGATCTGAATCCATTTAGTAGCATATTTTCTATTCCAACAATAGTCAGGAACTGTGTGGATATTGGTCAACTTTGGACGGGAAATTAAAAAGTAAAATATGGCCTATTGGAAAATGTTGATTTATTTCCCAAAAAAAAGTTGTTTCCCAATAATATACAGAACAGATCAAAATAAGATAAATTAACTTCTGAAATTTGCCCAGACGGGAATTGAACCCAGAACAATGCGGTGCAACGAGTCGAGCTGCCAATGTTAAAACCCGTCCAAGCTGCAATGTGGTTGCCGTGTGTGGTATCTTATTGCTCTATAGTAGCTTAGGTAATGTTTAGTTGTTGTAAGAAAGCCCCCATCTAGAATCAGAAACAGAATATTTATATTCATGTTCTTCTGAATCGTCAAAAATTTCACAATATGATAAGCTACAAATTTACCACCGATCCGAAATGCCGTTCCTATTGAGAAGAACGGGCAAGAAACTTCATGGTTGGTTTTTTAATGGATCTTATACATTTGTTCTTAGTAGCCTAACATGGTATAACTTCTTTTGAGACTTATCCAAACACAGTAACATCTCACGTCCGTCAGATATTTGTACTAAGTTACATCCCCGTATCGTAGTCACTTAATTAACTCACTGTCTCCAGGAATCCATTTTAATTCTACCGTCTAAACGAACGATTGTCACCTTTATTGGCGCACAATAGAGTTGATATTTAGCGGATTTTCGCGAAATAGTTTCCGTATAAAACCAATTACAATGGTTCTAGGTGCATTGGGATTATTATGTTGAACTCTGTCAGACGACTGTCGTTCATGTAATTACATTAAATTGCACGCCAACATGAATAGTGTATTCGGAAGTATTATTGAGTAAGTAATATTTCTTTGTATGGACATTTATTGCTGTATTTCATTGCTAGTATTTAGGTGGAGCTACATGTAAAATGTTAATAACAAAGAAAAATACTTCTATGGGAACTAAAATTACTGCGATACGTTTTCACTAGCCTTACTAGGTAGTACAATTAAAATGAGCAAGCTAACTCGTATAAATCTATATAATAATGTAAAAGATCTATTTAGAAAAAAAGAGCAACCATGGAGTTTCTTGCCCGTTCATCTCCATAGGAACGGCATTCCGAACGGGTGGTAAACCAGTAGCATAATGTTTTTGTAACTTGACGATTCATAAGTACTGTACAATAATGGTTTACGTGAATAAAAAATATTCTGATTCGGATTCTAATATATAAAATATTTAAAAAAAATCCACAAACGTCCACACCATCAAAATCATAAAACATTTAAGGTAATCTTGTTCCTATTTGCATCGTGACAACTGGACGGAGATTAGACCTACTGTATCCCTAACCACATAGTATTAGGGTTAGAATCATCAGCTATAAATATGCCTAGTTCACAGGCCAAAACTTTTATTTTACATTCGCTTCGTTCCGCGGAGAATTATACAATTAGGGTCCGTACACTCATGACACACAGAACTCCACTGTTATCTTAGAGGAGTACGGTTTTATTGGCTTCTTCAATTATTGGTTAACTTGTTTGGTTTATAATTAGTAAAATTGACAAGTCGAGTATGAGCTGTGGATCCCTCCCATTTGTTTGTTTAACTATAAATTATCTACGATATCAACAACGTTTCGCATATTATAAACTTTTAGCACAGCACATAATAAAACTAAGTGGTCATACATCATCTCGGTGGTAGTAATCTTTGTGACCTAGACGCTGCGATATGGGATTAGCTTGGAATTTATTACACCTGGGCCGGTTCGTAGCTTTGTTCCGAGCGATTGAGCCGACCTAGCTTTGTGTTATATGCCTGACTAACGATAGCCTGTAGCCGTAGTGACTAGTCTAGTCTAGATTCAGAGAGAATCAATCTATATCTTCCATATATCATATAAAGAAACATTAACGGGACTGTTTGTAAATTAAAAGGGTTACAAAAATGGTGCAATACCTAGGTTGTAAGTACGTACGACTCTGAATACAAAACCAGTGATTTTTTATAGTCAGTTTGTCCGAGCATAACGTAAAAACTGTTGTATAAAAATCTATGGGATTGGATTTAAAAGATAAGAAAGTACATCGCGATACATTAATTTAATCAATACGGGCTGAGCGGCTGCGTAAAATCGATGGTTGTGTGGACAGAGCCACGAGCAAAAGTTACATACCATTATACTTATACACGTAGCAAAGGCTGACTTTCCACGAAATCAGGGTTCTAGCATCAAGTTAGTCAAAGGTGTACCGCAGACTCTTCATTTTACATATTCTCGCCGATAACATGATCCCTGAAGCGCAAACCAGAGAAAAATACGACCACCATAAAGCGAGGACTCATAAAATTCGCTCCAAAAACACCTTTTACGCAAAAACATACGAATGACGGTGGCAAATTTATTGCGCTCTACCAACTAAGTACGTAGAGCCGTATAATCTCTGCCAAAGTTGCCTACAGTTTATATACAGGGAATCGATAATGCAAATGGTATGTAAAGTGACGGCGAGAAGGCAAATTTCTGAAGGGGAGCCGATCCAATCAGTGAATCTTAATAATATGTATCGAATGTTTGGTTTTCGCAGGTTGCGACCCTACCACGAGAAGGTGGTGAACTCATTACCTTCTACCCACTCATCGACCCCTATAGTCCTGATGCTAGTACTCAAAATCAAAGTCAAATCGTTTATTTAGTATATGCCTACGGGGGCACTTACAAATTGTCATTACATTTTTTTTCTTTACTCTACAACCGGATCGGAACGCGACCTCAACTAAGAAGATCCGGCAAGAAACTCAGCGGGCATGTCTTTTTTTTTTCTTTTGAGTCCAACCACAGATTATGCAACAGAAAAGTCCACGTTGTAATTGCCGTATTAGTATTTTTGTGCTATTCGAATCGGCAAACAAATAGACGAGAATTCCAATAACATTTGTTTTGAATTTAGAGACATCAACACAGCTAATAAATAAGACGTTGTCAGACGTTATTATTGGATATAACTCACCTTACGGCCACTTCAAGGCAATTTGAGTGCCCGGTTTATAATCGAGAACTGATCGAGAAAACATTATTATGCCCCACTTACGTAAACGTTGATATAACTTGTTAAGTAACGTTCGTTCTGAAGGTATATTGATATCCCTCGGCAACCGACATAAAAGCCCCTCGGCATAGTTCTCTAATATGTATAGACAGACAAAAGTTATACAGTTATTTGTTCTTTCATCGTGAGCATAAATGAAACCCAGCCCAATCCCACGCACCTAGGATATAAAATTACTTTAAGATTATATATTACTATACGCATTGGACATTTACCGATTTTTTTGTGTGTCGGTCTGTTTGCAAATCACAACGAATCTAATAGACAGATGTTGATGAAAATTGACTTTGGCGATAGTATATACAGCGGCGTCAACATATAGGATACTTATTGATTACAAATATTTACGCGAATACTACACATTGAAATAAATATATAGGATACTTGTTATGACGAAAATCATGCGGGATATAGAATCAATTGTATTCCAATATCAACTGGGCGTATTTTCTGAAACTTGATCGTCAATAAACTAATGTAAACGTGCCCGAAGTCATGGAGTCATAGTAATAGATACCTCCATGAAATAATAACAAAACGACGATATTATTTTTGCCCCAAATAGTTCACTACCTATTTACCAACGAGTTATTAAGATTCGTAGCTATTTACTAAAACGAATGTGTATACACTTCTGGACATATTTACAGGGAAAAAAAACTATACCAATATGCATTAAAAGAGTTTTATTTGTGCTTTCATGAAATGTATGATTTTTGAAAAATAAAATGACGCTCGGAAACAAAAGACGATAAAAATCATTAATGTTTCAAATGACATAACACTGGGATTGGTGGCAAATGCGTGTTATAAAACATTAATACAACAACAAAAAAACTTTTTTGCGTTCCTCTTAATATGTCCACGAGTGTAAGAAGAGAACAGATTTATTTGAGTAGACCCTCTACAAAAAAAAGATAATGATAACATAGCGAATGATAAACAAGCAAAAAATAAGATATACAAAACAAAAGAAAATGATAATAATTTAAGTGAACAGATATTAAAACAAAACCAAGAAATGATATTACTAGAATCGCGTAAGTACAATGCCCTCTGGAGATACTTCTATGAAGCTGGTGATGGCGTTTTTGAAGAATTCGTCTATACTTACAACTTACTTGCTAAATAACCCTAATTTATCCATGTACGGCTTCCACTTGCAGTCTTAAGTGGTAATGTATTTACAACTCTATTATTGGGTTAGGACGTGTCAAATTGGGGACCAACTCGGGACCAAACTTGGGACTTGGCAGTTGACTGGCAACTGAATTTGTAACTCCGGTCGCCCCCCGACGCTGAGTTGTGAATGTGTGCTGATTGTGCATACGGCTTTATATGTTGTGTTTCGATATTCAACGGGTTCCGTGTAAGCGTAATATTCATTATTCCGTGGTGAATGGGTAAACGTACAGCGGAATGTTAATGAAGGTTGGTACGGTACGTAAATGCACCAATCTAACTAATATTCAGAATTAGAATATTTTTAATTCATGTAAGCCATTACAGTGCACTTATGAATCGTCAAAAATATCACAAAACGCTAAGCTACTACAATTTACCCGTTCAGAAATCCGTTTCTGTGGAGAAGAACGGTCAAGAAAGTTCACGGTTGCTCTGAAACACTGCACTTATATAACTACTTGTTATTCTTGAGCCATTTTAGATTAGTTTGGTGTAGGCCAACTTTAGCGACCACCTCTTTGTCTGTCTCGAGCGAGCTGTATCCAGTTCGATGTAACTTTTTCTTGACGTCATCTTGCCAGCGCATTTGGAGAACGCCTTGCGGGTTTTCCTTCCCCCATAGCCTTCCTCCACAAGTAATTTGCATTAAGAATGTTACTTAAAAATATACTACGGTGTTTGTACAAAGAACAAAAAGTTCTCAGTTTTATAGCGGGTGACAAAATTTAACATAGGATTACATCTGCAAATACCCGATCTTCAGATCCTTTGCTTTAACAGTGTTCCCACTCCAAAATTCATTTATCCAAACTGTTTTTGATTCTAAATATTAGTCTTACATTAAACAAATAAAATAGGAATATCAATAAACAATGCTAACCAAAATAAACGATTCATAAATATATTATCCGTGGTGCCGGCCGTATTTTCAATTTAGTATGTCATAAAATTATATGACAAGTTATTTAGCCTCTTGTTTTATATTATATTATAAAATCTAGATCGTAGGTTACGAGGTTGTTGTAAAGTTATTGTTTATATCCCGTAGTAAAATCGGCAATCAAGTTTATGTAAAATCAAAGTTGATGGCAGCAGAGCAGCACCTTTTTTTTGCGTGAGGAAATCCTCATGGAGGCAGGCGAGTTATATCGGACTCTTACCGACTAAAACCCCATGGTGGTCCTTCTAATGAACTGCCGAATGAAAGCCGAAAAAATCTGCACGATAATTCCTGTATCGTTTTGGATATGAGGCTTCCTAATTATTTTGTTGTTTCTCATACGGATCCCCAAAACATTTGAACTCGATATCCATATTTAGTGAACACAAGAGACGACTGATTCCTCAACACTGAAACTTCTCGATTTAATTTATACACTTGTTTGGTTTCACTCTTATCGTGTGGGCCCCGAGTTTGCTGGAATCGAGAGAAATTACTTGCGCCATTGTGAGCACAGAAAACTTTCCGAATCGGAATGATGAAGTCCCAAGTAGCTTTGTATATTAGATACTCGATATTTATTCTGTATCTCGAGATATGGAATATTTAAGAGATGCTACTGAGACATTGCCGTTGGGGAAGAACTTAAAAATAAATATTTTCCAATTGTGCGTAGTTTTTGTTCGAGCTGTTTGGAATTGGAATCTTTTCAAAGATTGTTTGTACTCTTCTGCTGAGTTGGAGCAGTGATTATGATAATGTTATACGCTATTATTTGAGTTACTCTCGAATCTATTAAGTTTGGTTTTACCGCAAAATTGTGCTTTATCTAGAATATGTACACTGGTGTCTTATAGCTTTCATTTAACGCACCATCCATTGTATTTCATAACTTTTGATTATATAGACTTGAATAAGTTTCAAATTAATGATATTCTATTCAAACTAATAGAAGTAAGCCGAGCCAAGTTATAACTCACAAAAGACATTAAAGACCTAACGGACTCCACACTCAAAGCGTATCTGACTTTATCTAAACCTATGAATATTTGAAAATTATTACAAAACATTTGAAGCGAGGCCGAGAAACTATTCGTAAAATGGTTTACCGTGGAAATTTACTTTAAACTAAACTCAAAACGTTTCTGTTTAGTATCAAAGTAGAAATCCAAAATCCCTTAAGCCGTGTTAGCGATTTACAAACATGTACATTCGAATTCGTTGTTACTAAATTGTATCCTACTGTATTATCAATAGGGGTGTTGTGATTTGCATCTGCGTAGTTGTTTCAGACTAAATGCGAGAGAATCCGGCTGGCAACTTTATTTTCAAAGCGACAATTGCCCAACTAGATTTTGCCAACTAATTGTTGAGATTAGAGTACACTTCGCTTACTAACTTCGCGCTTAGGCTATTCGAATTTAATCTTGTTTAGGCTTTGTGTCACGGATTGCAGTAGTTCAGTAGTTTTCTATTGAGAACTAGTTGGATAATATGCAGCACGATTAAATTTCACTTCATGATCTGATGTTATAGGTATCGTTTCACTATGCAAACCGTGTCACGACTTAGAATTTCACAAATATGAACGATTTCATGTCAATATTATTCTATCTTCTAATTCAAGGGTAAAACATGCCTGAAGAAGCTTGATCTCATGTATTATGATTTCTATGTAATATCAGTTCTGTTATTGATATTCTTTCTCGTATTGTTTCGTCTCGTATTCCATCCTCCTCTAACACATCTTAAATCCATGTAATATTTACCTTTCTCTTTGCGTCATGTTCCCCTCCTCACATCTACATAATTCTGTACTTGTGAAATAATAACATTGCTCGTTTAACGTTTCCTTATTTTAATTACATTCTTCTATATTATTCATGTGAAGATGTAAGTTTTGTCGTTGAAGCAGAATCAGAATCAGAATATTTTTTATTCACGTAGACCATTAAGTACAGTACTTATGAATCGTCAAAAGTTACAAAATATTATGCTACTAATTTACCACCCGTTCGGAATGCCGTTCCTATGGAGATGAATGGCCAAAAAACTCCATGGTTGTTGCTCTTTTTTTAAAAAGATCTATTACATTTGCCTTTTTGGTAGTATCATTCTTGATTTAAGAGGCAGAAGAGTAGACCATCTAATATATTAGCTACTCACAATACTTCCAGTTAACAATCGATAATTTGGACCGTGGCTTCAGCCAATATCATCAGTTGATGAAATATCACTAGTTGTTGAAAAACTGCATTATCCACCAAAATTTAGTTAATAACCTCAAGAAACTGTTTTGATAATAAGTATGCCTTGAGCGCATAAAGTAGCGTTTACATCGGAGCTTTTAAGAAGTTTACATTAGCTGCGAGGGCCGGTCTCATCTTGTACTCGACGTAAAGCGCTTGCGATAGTATCAACACTTTCACAACATACAGCGCTTTCTTCGCTAGTGTCGTGACAAAGTCGAAGAATTCGATATTTTTCTAAAGAATATTTTCTTTCCTATTCTATAAGTTTAACTGAAATACTATAAGGCTATGTTTTGCTTTATTGATTGTTTTTGTAAGAATTTCTTCTTGTGGCATGTAGCGATTAGTCAGTAATAAAACTGTTTAGTTATGGTTCATTTTTAATAATTAAGACTATTCAGCCGTTACTACATTGTTACTCTTATTCTTATATAATGGGGTCGAGTCACCTTCGCCCGTAGGAGAATTAAATACCCTCGAGATACCCTACACGTGACCCTGGGTGGTGCCAACTAGGTGACAACTCTACTGGTGGTAGGCTTCGGCCGTGGTTAGTCACCACCCACTGAACAAAGCCATGTCGCCAAGCGGCCTAGCCGTGTTCCGGCATGGTGTTCGGTGCTGCCATTCATGGATGGCGGGTCAGATCAGCTGCGCTGCATGTGCCTAGTGAATGTAGCGTCTCTATCTACTGCCGCCTTCCTACCTAGGCAAGTGTGCTCCATCGTAGATCTCATCATCACTTACCATCAGGTGAGATCGAGATCAAATACTTGCCTATAAAGTAATAAAAAAAAAATATCTTATATAAATAGATATCTTATCCTTATTCAATAGATACTGGCGTGGCTTTCTTATCCTTTTTGTTTTAGATTTGTATGTAGTTAAGTCGTGGTTTAATGGTTTATGTAATTGATAGTAAATTCAGCTCAACACTATCCGGATAGCAGACGCAAGAAAGTACCCCAAAGCGTCACTCGCTAAGCTGCGATCGAACACCATCTTCAGTTGGAACTCAGATTGCAATAGGTGTGATATTGATACCTGTTTGTCTTATTGTCACAAACTATATAGTTGTTGGTGTTAATCTTAAAATTTAATGTTCATTTAAAAAAAGTTTAGCTTAAAAATTGAGTTCTTTTCCTAGGTAGGTACTCTTTTTTGACTAAAGTTTATTTACTATTTGGTTAGAAACAAATCGCGCTTCAATAAGGATAATTGTATAACCAAATGCCGCAATCTTTATTTTTCCTCATTATTTTAGAATATTTCCTCGGTAATAAATTCGTAAATTGGGAATTTGATATTGTGGTTTTTCAATATTTCCTCAAAATAACGACGACAATGTTATTGTTTGCGTGTAAAAAATGTCCTATTTTTTATAATTACAACATTTCTGTACCAAAACTGGAGTTTGTTAAAAAAGTTGTAAGTATACTCTATTTACATCAATAAATCTACACTAGGTGTATGCCTATTGAATTGCCTCACGAAATCTACAAATACTTTAGCACCGCATTCAAATCGAACAAACAAAAATAGCAAATATAAAAATTTTATTAAAAGGTCTGTGATATTTAATTTGGTGCAGTGGTTATTTCGGGGCCCCTGAGGCTTCGCAGGGCCCCGCCACTCACGACACCACGGAATGCGAAACAGCGTGTGAGCGGAATCGGAAAGGCCGGCCTTGAACGTATAAAGGGATTTCGGCCTCAACAAATTTTTATCGAGGATTTGGAAAAAGGATTGGAATTTACGGATTCCACGGGAGCCGATATTGGCTATTTGTTTGCAGTAATTTGAGAAAGGTTGGATGAAATTAGTGAATCGCTACTACTGAATATGGACTGGATACAATGTGATTGTTATATATTATTCAAACTAGTATTTAAACTCTCCGTGGTGCTTCTGTGGAAACTTGTCTACCAGATCATTTTTGTCTCCCGCTTTGCAATGGAGGGAAGTGGATAATTTTCTTCCAACTCCTCCTATTTTTATCTTTCGATTAATTTCGTGCGGGTTCCAAGACAATTAACTTTATCCCGGGACTCGCCGAAGGTCAATCCTCGGTGTCTTCATTGGACACCACTGTAGATCCTGGCTTACAGGAGTAGCAGTGGTGGGAGTGTGTGGCGGGCCTTGTCCCATATTATTCAAACATAAGTTATGTAATAGAATTATACAAAAAGAACACTTAGTAAAATCTTTAAATTTAAGATTTGACGATTGGGTGTGTTTAATGAATGGATTATTATTGAGATCAGCCGGGGCAAGTAACTAGCGTAATTGCGAAGATATTTTGAGATTTTTATAAATTATTTTAAATAGTTTAACAAATCCCAATTGTAGATTTCAATTTGACCCCCAAATCCAATAGTTCCAACTAAATCACTAACGTGTATATTGTATTTGTATCAATTGTAAGCCCCTCGGCTAAAGTTCCTGGGGATAAATTATATCATCTCTACAAATCTTCCTTGTTCAGTGTGCGGCAATATTGTTGAAATATGTCTCATAAGCGCGCGCCGCCCGCGGTGAGGAAAACAATACTGATACACTGCAAAGGTTTTGTTAGCGGCGCAGATACAATATTGCCATTAGGAATGTATTTTAATGCTTGGTTTTTTCATCTTCACTAAACTCTACATGGACGTAGAGTTCATCGACATTATTCATTCATCGACGGTCATGAATCAAAATGTTATTAGCTTTTCTAGGAGTAAGCTTCATTATTCAGATATGAGAATTATTTTAGTATTATATTTCGTTATCTCTTTTGCTATAACTTACTCTGTGGTTTTAAGGTTTAATTACTTTGCAAAAGTAGTAACAGGGTAATACAAGGTTTTATAAAAATAGATTTAATTATTTTAAGGAGTTAACGAGAGGTCAATCAAGTATAGGTATGATTTTTATTATTTTTATATCTCATAAACCATTTCATACCAAGTACTAAATTTCATTGCAAGTACTAAAAGTATGTACGGAAAGTATGTAAAAAAATGTAATCCTATATAATTAGTTCTATGAGAGCATTAATTCATACTTAATTTAAAACAAAACAAGTTTAAAAAACTGATTTATTAATTATTACATCTAGTATGCTTAAGGTATGTAGTGTATTGCCTATCTCAGTTTATTTTACATCCTCACCAATATTTGATCAACATCTCAAACAGTCAATGTAATAATCCTACTTTTAACCGGCCTTATGATTTTCGTGTAATTCATCCTAACCTTTGTTATGATTGGCTTGTACTTGAGAAGGGCTGGTCTTGTTGAGAACAGCGTTTGTCTTTCCGTAGTTGCTGGTGGATATAGGTAATCGTTATTCAACTGCTTCTTTCTCCCAGACTGCTCAGCCATTCTCCTTAAAAACACTTCAAAGTTGGACAGTTTCATGCTGTTCTTCTTCAAAGGCACATTATATTTCTTGGAGTTCTTCCCTTTTTTCATCATTGACTTTTTATAATTATTCCTAATATGTGGTTTCACCAGTTCTAGTTTAACTTTGTATATCACCGTGATGTTGTCTTGTTTGGATAATTCCTGGATCTGTTTGAAGTGTTTCTGGAAGTCTTCGACTGCATCTCTGCCTCTCAGTTCGAATCTTTTTGGTATTTCTTGTACGTGATGTCCGTATTTCGCATGACGAAGTTCTATTCAAATTAAAAATGCATTAACAATGGGCGAATTTTTTAAAAAAAATCTCGCGTCTATGTCTGTTTAATTCGTCTATCAATTTTAAAGTGGAATATCAATAGCTAAATTGTATATCAGTTTACAATGCTGTCCTTTGATATTAGTCACGAAATCCTCTCGTGTCCTAGGTGTCAGGTTCTCTTAAAGCGACTCAAGTGTTCAAAGCGTTTTGAAGCCTGTCAGGTTTAGAATAACAAACCAGTTTCGAGTGTGCGCCCTAATATGTGTTGATCCATCATAACTAAAGCCTGCTTAATCGAGACTATCAACAGTTGCTCGTAAGCCTTCTATAATATTGTAAAATATAACAGCTTTTGAAAGAATAGGTATTTACTTATTGAACAGCAACTCTATGAGCCACTGAAAATACATTTTGGAACTCAAAAAGATCTTGAATTGCCGCTAAGCAGGATCTTAAGCTAGGGCTAGGTACTTAAATGCAACTTGGTTGAAACGAAATATTAAAACAATTACGCTTCTAGTGGTAGAAGGGGTAAACCTCGCAAGGGGGGGGGGTGCCCGGTATAATAGCAATACCCTATTATAGAATTATAGATTATTTTTCTTATGAACCCGCGATATCACTTAACTTTCGATACCTTCATTACAGTAAGACAGTAGATTATTATCTTAATACTTACGTTCGAAATACTCCTGCGCCGTGACGTATCCAAAAACTAAAATGATTGTGATCAATTTCATTTTGATATAACACAGCATACTCGCTTTGGAAACTCTCTAACAAAGGCCAATTAGGTTGGTCACAGGTGGCTTATATCGAGTTAAGGATTTTTTACTAAAAAATAGTGGATCCTTTTTTAAACAAGCACATTTGTGTTGGCGCTAAGCCGATTATTAACCATGCTGTCGCTGGCGTGTTTCACCAGTGAGACAGATAAAATATTGGATTGTGAATTTTATTTGTAAAAATATATTTTAATGAGATTTTATTTGGTTAATTATAAAAAAGGTGTAAAACTAAGCCATGTGTAGTCCCTATACACATGCTAGATTTTACATTGTTTTTATTCTCAAAAGATATAAAATAATATAAATTTTAAAAGAGCGTCTCTACGTATTTTATTCTCCGTAAATAATACAACTCTATAAATCCGTGAGTATTTTATTATATATAATACTTAGACGCGTGGTATTCATACGAGAACTACAATCCGCGTTAATTACTCTTATAGACCTATAATTTTTAGGGTAATATATTTATAAGTATAGGTACTTAATAGAAATTTGATTAAACGTAAGCATATCGATCGCTTTGTCGCATGCGAAATTCATGGAGTAGGTAGGTACTTAGATTGTATCGGGACCGTATCATGAATTACAAATGGACCGATATAATTACATCACGTGTCTCGTATTGGGTGGTATACGATTACAATACATTAAGGTTCATTAAAATTGACATAGGTAAGGACGTGGAGGAACATTGCTACTAAATTACATAGAAGAGTTCTCCGGCAAAACACTTTTCACTACAAAAAATACGTATTTCAAAATGTATATTAGTTTTAGTCAATTTATAATGGCATTACAAACGACTAGAAAATATTATTTTGTAAACATTGGTAATGAATGTGCGATAGACATATTACTGCTAGTCCCGTTAGCCCCTTAAACTAAGCATAGCTTTATGCTAAGCATGGACTCACACCGATACTTTAATATTCAAGGTGGGGATCGAACCTGTGAGCTTATTATGTTACTTCTGTTTCAATCATTTCGTATATTTCTATTAACTTTTAGCGGAATAGGGAAGATCTTCCACAGCCAGGCGGGTAGTGCCTCGCGGGCCGGCCGCTATGCCCCGATGGTTCTTGTCGGGATCTTGTATATATGTTACGTGCTCCAAAAACTCTCATAGCGCGATTCAGGATTGTATTGAGAATTGTCTATTGTTCTGAATGCGTCTGCAGCGCCATCTGTGTAGCTTGTGGTGCGGTTGAAGTGGTCGTTACAACTAATTAGTCGTAGTAGTAGAAATACTAAAAAATATTGAAATAGATTTGCAACCATTTTGTAATTTGTTAGCTAGTTTTGATTGTAAACCTGTTTCAATCATCTCGCGTATTTCTATCGACTAATTAATGGATAGAAATACAATAAATTATTGAAACAGAGTTACATAATAGGCTGGAGCCTGGTTACGAGAGCGGACTTTTTAACTACTAGATTATTGCCGGTTTTATTGAACCCAAGAAATTCTTGACCCTCTTCGCATATAATTTACATAACTTAAAGAAAAATACTGTATGCTCTATATTAATTACGTATAAAATGCTTCAAAATAATAAAGAGCAACGACTTAAGGGTTAGAATCCTTTTGTAATAGCTCGTCTTATCTGCTTCTATTGTTCATTCGCTGCAGAACACGTGTTGAAAAAAGGCGAGAGTACAGACGAATGGAAAATTCTTTTGTTATTGTATGTTTTCGCGAGATGAATGGAATACTTCGCGGTTTTTGAACTGATCCTTAAAACATTCAGTTCGAAAAGGTTTATGACCTCATCTTTATTTCATTACCTTTTCTTTTTTTTAAAGAAAACATTGTCTTATTGACGACCTGTTTAGCTCAGTGGATAGTGTCCCTGCTTTATGTGTCCAGGGTCCCGGGTTCGTACTTTGGTAGGGACAAACTTTGGGCTATGAGTACGAGTGTTTGTTTAATATCTATACAAGTATTGTATACTGGGTTCGCCCCCAGTTCATTGTACGTTATCTATAATACAAGCGTTGCTTAGTGTGGGATATATAGCGTATAGCTGGTATGTTCGTCTGGCGATATTATTATTATAGTCTTATTTCTATGTAAAAGTCCTATAAATTTGAGTCTTTGCCGCAACTCCTTTAATTAATTGTCTCATCAATAGCAGAGCTTAATCAAGTAACGTCAATGTAAAATTTAATATAATGGGTAATTTGGCTCGCATTAACAGTTTAAATAAATCATAAAAAAAACATTTGGAAAAAATCTAATCTATCTAATAAATGTCGAGTATCTACTCCACACAAAAGGTCGTTTAGTGCACACTGTATTTAAATCGGCTAAGTGGTTTCGGAGGAAATGTTGAATGATAATCGCCAAAGCATAAGGTACAACACAGAATACGCTCCGGGTATCCAATAAGTGCCTGTAACACTTTCATATAAACGAACTCCTTAGCAACCCCGTGTGCGGAATACTCGATTTCTAAATCGAAACATTTGATAACAACGCTCTCGCCTCGGGCCGCAATAGCGAGCTTAATCTGTTTAATCTATCTAGTGATACGGCATCTTTAAGGAGTCTGAAACGTGGGAGTGATTGTTTGTTTTAGTTCAGCATATTTATTTTCTTCAATAATGTATAAAAACATACAGCACGAAGAAACCAGTATAAACGTATATACAATATTGAAATGAAACTAATTTTAAGGATTTTATCGCGATTTTATTTTGATTTTACGTTCATTTCAATGTGTAATATTCGCATAAATATAAGAAATCAATACGTATATACAATAATTACAAAGAAAACAACTTAAATATATACAAGCTGAAGGTATAGACACAATTACATTTATAAAATTACAAAACTAATATAAATTAAAAGGAGTATAGAAAAGCTACTTAATATTTACAAAAAGTGTAAAAAAAATTGTACCATGTTCAGTATTATTTCATTATATTGAAATGAAACATATTTTACAGATTTTATCAAGTGTATATTATTTTTTTACGGGAGGACTGAGGTGTTTGACGTCCTAGTGTCATAGTTTGTTTTGGATTTAATTACATTAATTACTGGATCGCGTGTCGGAGGCAGCACTCAGCCATCTTCTCTTTTGAAATTAGGATGTTTATTTTTTAATTTTAATGGCCTCACTTATCATTGGTCGGAATCAGTGTTCTTTTGTTTTTAATGTAAAATTTGTTTTGTTTCAATGTGTAGTATTCGCGTAAATATAAGAAATCAATATGAGTATAATTATATTTAAGATATTATAAGGTAAGTAATACATTTATCATGATTCACACAAATAAATAATTGAAAGCAAGCTAGGTAACACTAAAACGATCCTATTTTGTTATTGTATTTCTCGCTGTCTTGTTCGCTAATTCACACAACATGCAGTCCATTCCATTAAATCAACAAAGAGTTGATGTACCTTTGTTTTTTTAGCGTCATTCTTTTTTAAGTGTTGGTCCAGTAACTCAATTGAGTCTTAAAGCTTGAACTCAGTCAATAAGGTATGATACAGTCTACAAAACAAATTCAAACTATGGCTCTAACTCGTAATACATTTTGCGGAACCATTTGTGACAACAAGACTCGAATTAATAACTTTTATTCAGTATCCTCGGGGCCGGTTCATCATAGCCAATGCATCTGGGAGTTAACACGAAACTTCTTACTACGCATTGATAGAGCGGAGAAAACTTAAAAGGAACTTCCAGGCCTAGTGTCTTTTGAGTATCTTTTACAAAAGTCAGTTTGTTTCGTAGATACGAAAAGATGTTTTTTTTTAGATTTGTTTCATGTTAACTCCAACTGGAAGTACTAAAATTTACTATTAGGTACATATTTACCTAAATAATAATTCAGCATAAAATACTGTTATCACTGAGTTTATTTTAGTAATATTTTTTTAATACTGATGTAAAATAAACATGTTAATTATTGTAATTTTAAAATATGATTCGTTAATTAAGTGCCTACCGTGCCAGTCGGTAACTTCTGACTTATAACTTCATAGCATCAAAGCGACTTCCTGAAACATGACTTAAAAATGGAAGAAAACGGTGCAGCGTCCACTTCACAGCCAAAGTTCGGTCCAAGTTATCGCTCAATCAATACTTATTGAGAAGTTCCGGACTCGAGCGTTCTCTGTTGCATTCGATATGATGTGCCGACCCAGGGAACGACAAATAAGTTATTTATACTTGTCTCAAGTAAACAGGGATAGAAAATAAATTTAACCAAAAACGCAAGCTTTCAGAATCAGAATCAGAGTATTTTTTATTAATGTGGACCATTAAGTACAGTACTCGTACTTATGAATCGACAAAATAGTTACAGAATACTAAGCTACAACTTTATCACTAGTTCGGAATGCCGTTCCTGTGGAGAAGAACGGGCAAGAAACTCCATGGTTGCTTTTTTAAATAAGATTTTTTGCATTTTTAAGTAGTACATTGTTATGGGTCATGTAAGAACGCTGTAGGAACGGCTAGGCAGACTTTAGCAGCTGGTCAAACAAAGTACTAACCCCCTAGTCTCGTGTAGGGATTACTGATTCCTGCGATATTTTCTATACTATGATTTTAAATAACGTACTATAACAACATAATCTCACCAAATGATTTTTACATTTTTCAAACGATAATCATGATCATCGCATGGGTAGTAATAATTCGCATATCTACAATCCTACACGTGTAAAATAATCGGGAAACTTTCGAGATAAACATTCGTTCTCAATCGATTTCACCAAAATTATATTCGTTTATTTGTTTACCGACGGATAATAGTTGGAGTTCGGCCGTTACAGAAATGAACTATTCACATTTAGCGGGAGAGTCCGCTTGTTGAAAACAAGTCTATATGGAAATGATAAATTGTTATTTTGTTTAGGTTAAAGTTTTACAAAAATATTTTGTTGTTCAGTGAGTATCGGTTCTGTTGGGTTATATAGAGGTTGTAGGAAATTAAAGTCCCTTTTGGTATTGATCTGAATTCTGCTTTTAGGAAAGTAAATATCATTGTTTTTCGGCTTGATAGTGACGAAGAAAAAGCTTGATGCTTCTTGATTCACCAATAAAATGTATTAAGTGACATTATCACAAACCAAATGCATACTAACTTAAAATCCATATGACCATAAACAATGGTATTCTGTAATCCGTATGGTACGAATCTCGTATAGCTTTGTGTTCTTTCTTAAATGTTGCAATCAAATTATAATAGCTGATGCCACTGTCCCTAATATTGAACTATTAAATTACATATTTCAAAAATATTGTAATATTCCCAGAAGAACTCCTAAAATGGAATTAATTTAGTATGCCCAAAGTAAGCCCCATTGAGGGTAAATCAATTTTCCATTTCAAGTGTAAACAAATTAAGTAAAAGCGGGTTAATACGCTAATCGGATTTCTATGTGAAAGTTTTAATTAATGTTACATTGACAATGTTAATTACAATCCTTGGAGGCTTAGCACATAACAATAGACTTATGACATAACAAGAGAATGTACTTGTACTTGAGATTTTTTTTTTCATCTGTTTTTTCTTAAATCTATAACTCGATCGACATAGGTCGCATGTCGAATGAGATGATTACTTAGGCTGACTTAGGTTTTTGAGACTATTTTTGGTATTCCCAAAGATTCAAAAATATTAGACAATTTTCATCTTATTCGCGTCTAAAGACACTACAGAAGCCATTTTAGCTTGACTAAGTCCAGTTATCAGCATTGGCTGTCACAAAATTGATTTACTTCTACAGATTGTTTTTTTTAACCCCTACAAAAATGGTGAATGCAAGCTATTTGACCTAAATAAATAGGAAGTGAATAAAAACGTGCAAAAGGCAACTCGGTCCCGTGTCGAGGTCGATAATGAACGCCACACGAAATTGAGCTATAAAAGTTTTATGGTCCCCTTACTGCCCTCCTGTAAAAAGCTCTATTTGTTGATATTATTTTGGGATCAGTATTGCTTGCAGTAATCCTTTTCATGCTATTGAACACATACATCGTGTCCTTGTATTTGGTAGTCTTCTTTTTCTTCTTTCGAGTAGAAGACTTAATTTTTCCCCTAGATGTTTTTACTGGACCAGTATTTCCCACTCTTATGACTGTGTCATTGCCCGTCTACAGGTATTCGGGTAAGTGGAACAAGTTATAAGCCAAGCTAAGGATTGTGGGTCAGCACAGTATTGGCAACAAAGGTCTAGATCTTTTGTAAATTCCTACCTTGATCGATTAATCGATCTTTACTTCAGCCGACCACAGTTCGGAGCCTAAGCGAATGAACAAAACATCGTGAGAGAAACCTGCATATCCGAGAGAACTCCTGGAAAGACGTGTGAAGGCTATGGACTATAGCCTAATACCTCTCACATTGATGGGAGGCCTGTGCCGGACAGTGGGACATTAAAAAGGGCTGGTATAATTATGTACTACTTGTTTTTTTTTCTTGTATCTTGTGGTGTTGCCTGCTCCCTAAGCATTAATGATCCTGCGATTGTATATAAAGAGAACCTATTTTTTTTTCAAAATAGTTACTATTCGGTTCCTTGCTGGCTCTTCTCAGTGGAACCAATGTTCCAAACCGGTGGTCAATTCTGAGTCATAAGTACTATTCTAGCCTACATAAAATATAAATAGAAAAAATATTACAATACAAGGCATTGGTATGTAAATTATCTAATACATTTGCAATTGTTGCATAGGTAACTAATACTTTTTTTAAATAAATTTTGTAAGTCTTGTTGAGTATAAGCTTATTTTTTTCAGAAAAATATTGTTGTTTGTGAATTCTTATGCACAAACTTCGAGGTGTACATAAAGGAATCGTATTGCGTATCTTGATAGCAATTACCTACAGTTCTGTGTATGTGCATATATAAGACATATTAACTTCTTATTTCAATGTGTGCAAATATTATTTAGGAAGAATTTCTGTATTGCGCTGATGCCCACACTTATTAAAAAAAAACAATTCCTATCATGTAATTCTTAGCGTAATCTACGTAGACCTCTTGGTTGTGTGCCATACATTTTAAGTTTATTTATTAAACTTAGTCCGTACCACATTCTCAGGACTGTTACTTATATAAAAGGGATCTACAGCGGTGTCCAACGATGGTGCCAAGGTTTGACCCTCGATGGGTCCCGAGGTAAAACTGCTTTGGATCCGCAACAAGTTTAATCGAAGGAAAAAATATGTGAAGTTGGACAAAAATCTATTAAATCCAAGAAATTTGGTCCTTTTGTTAAATAGTTAGAATAAGCCTTGCTATAACAATGTCTCATGCATGTGTGCAAAAGTGCACCCCCCCCTCCACCCTCGGAGAAGATCCACCGTGAGGTTTTAGTCGTAAGACTCCGACAAAACCCGCTTGCCTCCCCCGAGGCTTGCGGGTAACGATGACAATTTCCACACGCGAAAAAAAGGCCTTACTATAACAACCACTTGCTTTAGCAATACGGAATGCCACGGTGGCGTCAAAAAGTTGTCCTGTAAAAATAAAACTGTGGTTACCTCCGCTGTATTCATAGCTCCAACTTGATGGAACTTCACGGTCGAGTTGTGAAAACCCGCGAGTTGCGGTCGAGTTTCGTTATTCGCTTCCTTAGTCTAATCTCGGGATGATACATTGTCAGGTTCAGTTTATTGAGTACTGAGAAAAAAATAGCTCTGGGATCTCTGAAGGTAATCTAAATCTAGATTTTCATATCTTCATGTCACATCCATTATTTTATTTATAATGTTTATTTATTATTGAATGTGTTATTGCTATTAATTACTTGACACTGGCAAAATACCCGCTAAGTTGCGGGTGAGGCTATATTCATATCCATTTTATTTCATTTTGTAAAGAAAGAAGAAGAAGAATCTAAATCTAAGACAATACTTAAGTATTTACTTAAAAAATAACATATATTCAAAAAATACACTTATGAACTAAATGGAATCCAAGATGTGTCTGGTGGCTCAGAATATATTTTTTTTTCTTCAATTCCAACTTTCACATCGGAATCGGAAGTTCTTTGTATAACTGTAACTTGTGACCTCATTCCAGTGTGTTGATAGTGTTTGTGATGAATGAACAAGAATTTATCTTCCATCTCAAATTCAATGGGTAAGAAAAAATCACACGTCTAGGCTTACCGGCGGCATATCAAGGCCTTACAAAGCGGGTCAAAACCATCCCCCCTTTGCTGGGAGGGGGCTAACGAATGTCAAAGAAAGTAAACGGCGCTCACACCGCGAGCGGCACTAAATCACTTGTGAGCGAAATTTGTCTCGTCAATTTGTATGCGAAGAATAAATATAAGGACTTATATAGGGTGTGTTCTGGGCACAGTGCAGAAGATTATTCCCTACTGACTAACTAATAATTTAATAATATATATCGCCAAACGAACTCACCAACCGTACGGTCCCGAACTAAGCAACACTTGTATAATGGGTACCGTGCAATTGACTCTGGGCGATCCCCCTATATAATACTTTTATAAATATTTATAATCGACTTCTAGATTAGCGCAGTGGGTAGTGACCCTAATTTCTGTGCTGAGGGTCCCGGGTACGAATTCCGGTACGGGAAAAGATTTTGTGATGCGCACAACGTTACGTACCCAAGTCATGGATGTTTAATATATTCATAAGTCATTACATACTGGGGTCACCTGAGTTCATTATACGCTGACTATAATACAAGCGTTGCTTAGTTTTGTACCGTACAATTGGCGAGTTCGTCTGGCGGTAAGCTATTAAAAAGTGTCCAATGAAGATAATACATATCTAGAAAAAATAGGTACACTTTCGATTTCTTATATTTAAGTCAGCGGTAGCACCCAGCCATTTTCCCTATTTAAATTAAGATGCCTTTTTTAATTTCAATGGTCTCGCGTATCATCTTTGGTCGGAATCGGTGTTATTTTGCGAGTATCTGTGGTTTATAAAATCCGATATAATCGGTACCGAAATCGGGAACGCAAAAACATGAAATGATCGCGATAAAATTCGGAAGGAAATAGTTTTATTTCAAGGTATACTGTCTATGATACACTGTGGCACATGTGGGAAGTGTAGGTACGTTTCGACGTTTCATTAGGGAAACGAGCGAATCTTTCGCCAGAACGCTTCGTGCGAATTCAGATTTGATTTCGTGGTTGGTTATTTCTCGTCACAGCGCTTTGCGAGTTTGATCGTCAAGCGTGTCATGTATTGTGCGGTGATACTTCAATGCTCAAGTGAATTGAGATGATTTTGTCTTGCATTTAATTAATACTAGCTGCGCTCTGCGGTGTTACTTATGATTAAAAAGTATGAAAATTCAAACAAATCTATCCCACGGGAACCATAAATTTTAACAGGATAAAAAGTAGCCTATGTGCTATTCCAGACTATAATCTATGTCTATGCCAAATTTCATTTAGATCCGTTCAGCCGTTCTGGCGTGATTGAGTAACAAACATCCATCCATCCATCCAAACTTTCACATTTATAATATTAGTGGGATTAGTGGGATGTATGTAGTGGGATGTAGTACGAAACTAAAATTCACAAGAGTTTTCGTCTATATGTTTTAGATCTTATCTTGTGATATCTTCGAAGATAGGTGATTATTTAGCTTATTATTTAACAAGAACTAAATTTGAAATGAGAAATCTATGCAATTTTTTAGGAAAGCTGTGAGGTTCATAAACTCAAACTGAGCCAGGCTATTTGATCTCAAAAAAATCAAAAGGATCTAAGTATTGCATAGGCAATCAGAGGCATTTCATTTAAAAATGAAATATTATACTATTATAATATTTATTTCATTTTCCTCTGACAGACTATGTATTACTGGAAGACTAAGGAGTTTCGTAAACTTTTTTTTAAATTCAAAGCCTTACTTTGATAGGCTTTCAGCTAAGAATACAAAGATTTCAATAAAGATTGATCATAATACTGATGAATATCATTTGTAATCACATAGTTAGATCCTATTCTGAAGTAGTCATTAATATGTTTTTATCAGTATGTATATATACTGTATTACGTACACTCAAGTAGTGATTGACTAAGAATATTTTTTACCAGCATTGGAAGTCCAGTTGCTGTATCATTCTAGTCTAGCATAAGGGTACACAGCCTTATGCTATACTAGAATGAAACATTAGCGTTTTATAATTAACCGACTTCAAAAAAAGGAGGAGGTTCTCAATTCGGTTGTATGTTTTTTTGTGTGATAAATACAGTATCTCTTAACTGATTTCTCTTTGTGTATAATATTGAAGCATTATGTCAAATTGATTTATTACTTTTCCTTATTCCATCTTCAGATGCAATATCACATCTGGCTCTACGTCTCCCATCAGTTTTCATCAGCCGATACGTCTTCTCTTCCCATACAAACCGATAAACCGAAATACATAAAGAGAAACTAGACGCAGTACACATAAATACACACACACTGACGCAGCTTGGAAAAATTGAAGCTCGGATCACGGCGCAGATGTGTGGAACGGTCCCTGCGACAAATTGTTTTATCGAAAATTACTTTCTGGGACGGGAAGCGGATAAATTTCCATTTTTCTAATGGAAGCGAATGGAGCCGCGCCCTCGGAGACGGCGACGCGAGAGCTGCTCTGCAATTACACGGTGCGAGAAGTTGACGGAAGATTATTTTAAACGCTTACTCCTTTAGAGCTTTTATGATGGCTCTTCGATGCAGCAGTTTGGATATCGGTGGCTGACTATTCGAGATAAAAGAAAACATGTTACCAATAATTTTAAATCGATTTACGCCAAATAAATTTACATCAAATTTGGTAACTGCAATTCTAAATAGAAAAAAGGAGAGAGGTAATTGAGTATGATTAATATAATAACATCAGAAATGTCTATATTAAATTTTCGAATAATTCTGAACATAAATTTAATTATGATGAACCAATTAATATGGCTATACTGCTAGCTATTTGTTTTAGATGAAGTTATACGAGACAAGCTTCAGATGAAGTTTATTCTGTGAGTGAAAATCTAATAAGCGGTCAGTATTTCTTATGCTATTGGAGTGTATTTGAGTCTGATCAAAAATTTTTTAAAGACTTATTATTGGTGAGTTTTAACATTTCGCTATCTATATAGCCCCACTTTGCAATGGAAGGAAGCGGATAATTTTCTTTTCAACTCCTCTCAATTTCTTTCGATAACTTTCGTTGCGGTTTCCAAGACAACAAGCTCTCGCTGGGATATTTCTTTCAAATCTCGGCCTCTTCGCTGGTCGCCGCTGTGGATCCTTACTGACAGGAGAGTAGTGGTTGGGAGTGGGTTGGGAAACAAGGTCTCTCATTTGTCTATAATAGGTAACTCATAGTTAATCAATAAGAATCCTCATGTCATATTATGGACAATTATAATTACAATGAATAAACGGCAAGTGCAAAAGTCGGCCTTGTTGCTATTAGCTGAGGCGTCTTGCATAAAATATCTGAATATTCAGAAGGGGTGTATACCTTACATAACGTTAGTATGTAAGTTTGGCTATTCAACGAGAAAATGCGGCCAGCATCTTGGGCACGCTACCGCATGGGCCAAATTTTTTACACATTTTGTAGCTTTTCTATACTCTTTTTAAGTTATATTAGTTTGTAAATATTTCAGTTGTTTTCGTTCTAATTGTTATCTAATAAAATATAATACGTTAGTATTAACATGCACTTCTTTTTATGTGACGTCAGCATTTCGATAACCTTATAAAAAAAGTTTTCATCAAAATGAAACTTATTTTTATGGAATTTTTTAATTGACCTATCAACATTCTGACTTTAAATAATGATTACAATTTTTTTTTTACTGGTGGTAGGCTTCGGCCGTGGCTAGTCACCACCCACTGAACAAAGCCATGTTTGCCAAGCGGCCTAGCCGTGTTCCGGCATGATGTTCGGTGTTGCCATTCATGGATGGCGGGTCAGATCAGTTGCGCTGCACGTGCCTAGTGAATGTAGCGTCTCGATCTACTGCCGCCTTCCTACCTAGGCAAGTATGCTCCATCGTAGATCTCATCGTCACTTACCATCAGGTGAGATCGAGATCAAATACTTGGCTACTAAATGCGTTTAAGAAGCGCAGGTTCAAAGCTTAGTACACCCTTTCTAAATCATCCAATTTGTGCATAGCGATATATGAATATCTATAAAACAAAATTCTGCACGTAAATGCTATAAAAGTCAGCCATTAATCATTGTCACAAACCTTAAAAATATCGGCACCCTTCACCCCCTCAATTTAATTTCGCACATTGATCTTGCGAAAAAACGGAGGGCAAAAGGCCAAGGTAATCGGTAAAGTTAAACGAGTACTTGTCAACGGCTTAAAGGCAAACTGAGTGATTCCTGAGGGCGAACGATAAGGTCCCGACTTGAGAATGAGAGGTAGCGATGGAAAATGAATCACCAAATTGTTTAAATTATTTTATCTGTCTCACTCTTTCTAATGTTCGTCTTATCATTCATACCTCCTGCTTCCCACTCAATTTTGTTATAAGTTATCGAGGGTACTGAAAATGGCCTTCTCATCGATGTGGTTAAATAATCTATGGTTATCGGATCTTTGAAGTATAGATTTCTTATATTTAGGCTACACATTGTGGAATAGAATCCTCCCTCCATCCTTCTCCCGTGACCATGGTTGCTGGAAAGCAGCCGAAACGTCGGGTACGTGAAAAAACATAATATAAACGCGATAGAATCTATAAAATAGTTTTATTTAAATGGATCTTTGAAGCATTCATTTTACAATAGCTGTTAGCTATACAATACTTTTTAGAAGTTTCTCGTAAATCGATCTTTTATTCGCTTTCATCTATAACCATATCAGCATCCTATCACCATCCGAGCCTAAAGAAGAAGAATTCAGTTTGCGAGTTCTCGCCTAATGACAAGAGTCAAAAGTCATAAAGTTGATGAAATTGACTGCGGGTTCCTCTCCTTACGGCCCTTAGACTTGAACTTTTAAAAATAGAGCACTCGAATTGATTGCGCTCTCCTTGATTGATTTGTGCCTTATTTTTCAAGGGGTTAAGTTTGATTTCGAATAAGGTGTGTTAAGACGCTAGTATTGAATGAGACGTTGCCTACAGATACCAAAAGCTGAATATATGTTTACTATACTGATTGGTATTGAAAGGAAGATATAATCTCAAGTGTTTCTTAGCATAGATCGAGCAACGCTTTATTAAAAAAAAAAAATATTCTAAGTTATAACGAAAAAAAAACATGTAAAAGTTAAAACGTATAAATGAGCATATTAAAAATTAACTTTGGTAAATATTAAATCCGCGAGCTGGTTGCGTTTAAAAATTCAAGCTGTTCATCAAAACTGCAGCACGATTGCACCCCCAATTAAGCTTGTTATTTATGCATTTGGGTAAATTTAGCTACAGCCGCAACGTAACTATTCTGATATGTAAGTGCTTACTAAAAGTTACGTAAAGCCGTAGCACTTGCTTTCGTCATCGAGTATTACGTAGGTGTCAAACTTTTTGTATTTCTGTGCAGAATCAAACGTGTTTCATTTAAGCAATTGCGATATCACATTTTTCTCTCAACTGTTAAGTGACATCAATTCATGTCACCAACCACCCTTGATTCAATTTCAATGATATTCTTAGATAAGACACAGGCCGATATATGATTAACCTTTTCATATAATCAACCACTGCTATATAGTACAAATGTTTCAATTCATCCAGAATACGTCCGTTTCCACTGGGAACGCTGGGCGCAAGAACATGAGTATTTGGCAAGCTTGCCGACAGCCTTGTATCATTTTAAACGAATCGGTTAATCGGTGCAATACTGCCTTTTTGGGCATGGCCTATGGCCTATGGCCGTGCATGCGGTGTCGAGAGCATAGATTAAAAAAAAATAGATATAGAGTGAATTAGAAAAAAAAATCCTTTGTAACCTGTTAGCGTTCCTACCAGACCTCTTTAAATACTACTCTATGAAACTATTTGAATACAAAATGTATTAAACTTAATTTTTAGGTAAAGGCATGTTCCAAGTTTGAAATTAGATGAAAGTAATAATTTATTGACGGACTTTTTGGCGGGAAACTGAAAAGTCATGGCGTCAGTTGTGTTTTAATTTCTAAAACTAGTGTTCCTGCGAGTTATAGTGAGTGATATAAGTGGAATATTAACCATTATGGGTTCGGTAAAGTGCACAAGTGTAGGTAATTGATACAGAGTGACGAAACATGGCTTTTCAGTTTCTCACAAAAAATCCATGAAATATCTTTCGGTAAAGTATCCATCACTTTACTGATTGAGGGATGGGGGGTATTTTACTTGAGCCTAGTCTTTGGGCCTGTGTATATGCTCAAAAACAGAAAAAAAAAACTTGACACTGGCAAAATACCTATGGTGATGCCAAATTTTAAAAAAAATATTGACATATTTTGATACATTAGATTGTTTGTTTTTTTTTATATTTTAACTTTATTTTATTAAGGACTATTAATTATGAATATTGCAATATAATAATATAAAGTTGTTGGTGAAATATAAATTCATGATTTTCGGTAACTATATGTCAATCGGATCAATTTAAGCTTTGAAATGTTTTCAATGTGAGTAGTGCTCTACAGGCACATCGGGATTCAGGCCTGTGTTGCCTTTCATTAGCTCAAATGGAATACTATTCACAATAATCAGTATTTTATTCAGGTAAAATGATAATGTTTTCTTAAAAAAAGATATTCAAAACAGGATTATGACCATCTAAAAATAGGAGAAAGAGATTACATGTAGGAAAATCTGTTGAAACCTCGGAGATTTTCTTGTCTTGGGAAAATAACTAATAAACTTTAGTATAAACACCCGATTGAAATAAAACTAATCTTACGGATGTTTTCGCGTTTATTGTATGTTGTGTTGTGTAAAATGAAAGCGAAAAAAAATAAGATTAGTTTTATTTCAATGTGTAGTATTCGCGTAAATATTATAAATCAATATAAACACCCGATGTTTAATTGATGCTGGTCTTGTCGTAAAAGTTGCACAATTTGGATAATTAATATAATATTTATAACTTAATTTATTAGCTGATGGTTGATTTTTTGTTTACTCTTCTTTTCTCGTTTGGTGCATAGTCTTTGTTTTATTAAAAGATAGCAATGTGCCCAAAGGTAACTTTACAAAAATGTTTCTTCATATAAAATGTTGACCCCCTTTGGAGATGGAATTGCCAATAATCTCCTTGGTGTTCCCTTACGTTATATAAGGTATACCTATAGCGTAAGTAAACATATTTATGTTCACTATCAAATACATACATTGACATTTAGCGTAAAACTATTTTCATCGCCATCAAATCGCTCCAGTTAATATACCAAAGGTCTCTAACCCGCCGTCCTTCAATCGGGCCCGAATCCATTGATTGGCATTTTCGTTTGATTGAACTCAAATCAAGAAGTTCGCAGTCAGTTGCTTCAACCAATTATACTAGAACAATTGATGAAATTTCATTTCTAACTTAATGTGTTTCTAAATGAATGGTTAGTTTTGTAGAGATTTACTTTTGTGTTTGATTATTTTTACATTTGGTTTGTATACAATAGCACGCGACGCCAGGTGGTTTTCTTTTCCGACGATGGCTCTAGACTAAACCTGTTTAGAAGTTTCACCGTGATGAACGAACACATATACAAAAATTGCAAAAAGGCCGATTCGGCTTTTTTGTTGAAAATTATGTCCCCAATGAATGCAAGATACAGTCTTATTATTAATAAAGATATGGAGCCGGGCAATCAAAAAGTTATCAAACCAAAAGTCGGTCTAACTCAGCAATCAATTTTCCTAACTCCTCATAATCTCAACATGACCCCGACTAATAGTATTACTAACCCCATCAAACGAAGTAAAACTCATCCTCACTAATTCGCAACTACGTAGGGTTGGCATAAAAATGGCGGGATCCATTCAGCCGAGGCTCAAATGAGTTACGAGTTCTATTCGCAATGCTGCTAGCGGTCCTAAAGATTGTGACATACCGCGATGTGGCCGTCCGGCGTTTTAGGCATTGAAAATTGAATTTTCCTTTAATATAGGTCGACGGAGTATTTAAAATATTGAATCCTTGCCATTTGTTACTTTATGACGAGGATTTGAAAACACACAGTACCGATCTGACCATATTATTATGAGTGAGTAGCTTAACATGGTTTTCTTAATTTCAAATGTACATTTTGATTTCCTATATTTACGCGAATACTACACATTGAAATAAAACGAATCATAGGAATCTTATCGCGCTTATTTTATGTTGACAAACACTGTAACCACTTTTTTGTGAGGTAGAAAGGACCACAAACAACAACTAAATAGGAGTGTACTCTAGTTCTAGCTATAACACTAGGAAGTCAAACACTGCAGTCTTCCCATGCCCATGGTTGCTGTAAAGCAACCGAAACCTCAAACGCCAAAAACATAAAATAAACGCGATAAAATCGATAAAATTAGTTTTATTTCAATTACTAGCAAAAGTTCTAAATAATTAAAAAATAAGAGCATATTATTTATGGAATCCTCTCTCACTGTGTCGCCGGCTGAATCCACGATAGCCAGCAGTATTCATATCACAGAATCAACATTTTAATTGATATGGTCTAGGTGTACTAACGATCCGCTGAACATACTCACTATTAGGCTAGTAAAATATAGATCACATTCGAGCGATCTGAAAAGGGATGGGAGATTTTCCGCATTTTGATTATGCGTTCCTTTAGCGATTACATCGTAGAAAGAGATGGAAAGTCAGTCCATCTCACTCACCACACGCCTTAAAATGAAGGATTTCATACTAACAACATAATGAATATACTTTACCAAACTAACCCACGCCATAATACCCGTTTCGTTACATTTTCCGCATACAATTTACAAATTCTCACGCCGCGACCGGTCCCCTAGTAAGAACTACTAATATGAAACTGAATTTATAAGAAAAAATGCTAAAACCACCCCTATGGCACCCCGAAAGGTCGGACCCAACCAATATGTTCCATCGAAAGTCACTTAGTGGGGTAGCTTATGGGGTAAATGTACAATCACTGGAGCACAAGTTGGTCATAAAAATTTAGATCACAAAAATATGAAAAAAAAGATGTCGTGCAATATACGGCTTACAGACCCACTGAAAAACCCAACAATGAGTGGTATGTATGTCAAACGACACTTTACCATAGCTTTATGTTGGGCGCAATTAAACGGGCCCGAAGACCTTCAGGAGACCAAAGTTTATTTGAACATAATTAATCTATTAAAGTTCAATTTCTTCTAAGCCTGGTATTAATAAATTAATCTAAACTCTGAGATCTCCTACTGGACTTATATCTAAGTATTTTGTGAGATTTATACAAAAATATGAGGTAATAATGACTCAACAGTAAAGAAGAACTTAAATATTTGATAAGCGATGGAGTGTTCGACATTTTTCTTATGGGAACAGAAATTTGAATATCAAAATTCTCCCCGTCTAATACAAAAATGGAAGTAATTCGGTCCAGCCAGGCGTAAAAACAATCGGCCCTCCTGTTGGTCCAATTAACATTTTATTGGTTCTCATTCTGCGACGTTTTATAACTGTATAATAAACTTTTTACTATATTATCTATTTAATCATTGGAACGGTAGTTAATGCTAATGTTATTACAATCGTTAGAAATTGAATTGTACGGAAGTTTTACGCGATTCGTTAAATTAAAATGAGGATAAGTACTCAGTTTCCCGCGGCATGTCGTTTAAGGAGATTAACTGAAGCGACTCTGGTTACCTAAAGAAGATCTAACCACTATGTCTCATTGCTATACACGGTGTAAGTAGGTTCGTAACGAAAACTGATACTATGGATTCAAATCACGATTCTGAACCCCATTCCCCCCCATTTGAACATGAAATCATAATAGCAGTCTATGTCAATGTGATCATAAATAAAAAAAAATTATGACTTATTAAGACCTAGAACTGTAATGTAAATAATATCTCGATACGCTTGAGCGTGCTGATCACGCGTCGGGTATCGCGTGGACCGTTGTGCTTAGATCGCGTTAGTCCGATACATTGCGCGCTCAAAAATACATGATATGACCAATGGCTTTCGACATAAATGATTTCTATAATTTTATTATAGACGTTAAGTGTAACCTATATACCCAAAGTTTTCGTTATAACTTACTTACACTCTGCGTTACCATAAGATTTAGCCTTTTATAGTAGTAAACTACTAAACACAAGGAATATAAGTATAATACTAATGGAGGAGTAGGTGTTCTTTCCCCAGTTTTCGACCTTTTCAGGAAATAAAGGCACACACCCATTCATAAAAATATCAATAAAAATAATCATGACCACCTGGTTAATTTCTCCCGGCGGTCTTAAGGGAGGAGTTTGACGGTGCTAAGCAAGGGTAGCAGTAGGGCTACCGACATAGGTGCTGCTTTTATTATAGCATGGCTTTTAGCGGCTCGTTGATAGCTACCTATTATAAAAAATCACGTCATATTATTTAGTATTATTATGGTATTAAAAACTGCCTCGTAATGCCTTTGTAAATGAACGAAAACTTTTTATAAATTTGAATCAAATAATTAAAACTTATCTGCAAATCAACAGAATTTTACACAAAAATCTATAATGTAGGTACTTAGTTTAAACTTACCTATGTACCTACGTGCTATTTCTGTTCTATGCAATTGATAAATGCCTTATAGTTAAGGTATACATCGTTCAAATAATGTCTGCTACAGGTTTGACTATAAGTATACCGTACCTAAACGGTGAACGTGGATGTGACAGCCCTACAGTACACCCTATACCACGGCAAATGTATCGTAAACCCGCACTTTTACGAGTGCGGTGAAAAGATTTACCTTAACACAAGCAGGTTTATTAGACGCCGGGGTAATAGCCGCTTCGACGGCGCGCGGTACGGCAGCCCGTTTCGTATTATTGACGAAGAACGATGAAATCGTATGAGTAGGCTTGAGTTTGGAGTTAAAGAGCTACTTACTTTCAGGAGCTCGGTTGCTTGAAACGAGATACAGGTTTCTACAATAGTACACACAAAACAAAGAAATTATGACACATATTGATGCTGTTTGTCGAATAATTGCTTGATATATATTCGGGTGTAAAGATAGAAATTTTACGCCAAATATGCGGTAAAAACTTACAAAGACTTATCGTTGTAATAAAAGCAATAACAATATAAAACAAAAGATGATAAATAATAAAAATAATGATTGGCCGTCATGTTATTATTAAAAAAATCTTTGTTGATGTTCCATAAAATCGAGTTTAAAATTATATTTAGATTTTTTTTTTATCTGCAATTCAACTGCAAAAAAGGAAGTCAAACTTGCTACTGGACGAAGAAGAGGGTATTCTTATAGCGTTTCATACATTCGCGTTTTACAAATCTTACAAACTCTAGAAACAGGGCCGCTCTACCAAATATTAATTAAATCAAATTGTTGTGAAATAGCGAGACTTGAGTCCGGCCCTCGCAACTGCCGGTCTTCTCAGTAACAACGGACTCCCCGATTGTGTAGCTGTAAAAATGTCTTATATACAGACTATCATGAAAACTTTAATACCGTGATCTAGATCGCGTTCGCCGATTGGCTGATGAAAGTGAGCGTATCGGTTCCATTGGTTGCACATATATCGTTAACTTAACAATGAATAAACCCAATAATGAAAATAGTTTATGCACCGGTAAGTTTGCTATTGTACATTTTAATTCCACTGAAATGAAATTATTGCTTTGAAGTTGCGGTATATTTTGTGAAATAATTATTTTGGCGGCTGTTTCGTCTATTCTACAAGCATTATATAAAGGCATAGTATACAAGGTGTAACATTTTTAGTGTAAAATATTTTAACAGGTACATTAGTAGATTATACCAGATAACATTCCCAAAGAAATAAATGAAATTATTAGAAACTAGTTGTTGCCCGCGACTTCGTCCGCGTGGTATTTAACAAAGACTCAGCCGTTGGTAACAGCCTGCTCGCGTTCTGATCCCGCGGGACGCATTTCAGATTGTTGCTATCAAACTTTAGTCAGGCGCAGCGCTGCAACATTGGTTTTAATTTTTTTTCGAGAGATCCAATTTTTTTTTCTAAAATAAAAGTAGCCTAAGTTACTCCTTGTTACATCAGCTATCTGCCAGTGAAATTCCCGTCAAAATCGGTCCAGCCATTGCAGAGATTACCCGGAACAAACAGACAGACAGACAGACAGACAGACAGACGGACAGACAGACAGACGGACAGACAGACAGACAGACAGACAGACAGACAAAAATTGTAAAACTTGTTGTTTCGGTATAGGTACCGTGTATACATCCAAATGCATTTAGGAAAAAGCGGTTATTTTAATATTACAAACAGACACTCCAATTTTATTTATATGTATAGATGTTAAAATAGTACCACATACTACTTATGTGCGCTATGAAAGGCTAGTGGTTTGCTTTATTTAAAAAAAAATAACTTCACTTACATATATTGATTTCTTATATTTACGCGAATACTACACATTGAAATAAAACTAATTTTACGGATTCTATCGAGTTTATTTTTTGTTTTTTACGTTCCCGACGTTTCGGCTGCTTTACAGCAACCATGGTCACGGGAGGACTGAGGTGGTTGACGTCCTGGTGTCATAGTTTGAAACGGGGTACCCTCATATTTGATTGTTGCTTGTGGTCCGATCTACGCACAAAGTGCTCACAGTGTCTTGAGGTCTTGCAACTGTACGCTTGGTCTTGGATTTAATAATATTAATTACTGGTTCCCAAGTTGATGGTAGCACCCAGCCATCTTCCCTATTGAAATTAGGATGTTTTTTAATTTCAATGGCCTCGCGTATCATTCTGGGTCGGAATCGGTGTTCTTTTGCGAGGATCTGTGGCTTTTCAAATCTGAAATAATGGCGGGTGCGATCTTCACTTCACTATTGAATTACTATTCACTTACATATTCATTCATTGAACCCTTATAATATTTTGTGTCCCACATTATATGTGGTAGGCAATGATGCTGTACATTTCGGATTTCTGATGCATTGATCTTCTTTTGTCTGTCTAGGTATTACAAAAATACAACGTCTCTTACGGAGCGTTGAAAACAATGTAAGCATGAAAAAATGATGCCTGACTTATTATACTTTTTATATCAATGCGCCCGGTGCAAAACGTTGAACACGCAGAATTTTTATTTCAATATTTTAATGGTATTATTAATGTTAGTTGCAGGTCTGGTCAGACTTTTATGGAAAAGATCGTCATACCAAATTATTGGGAATATTAAACTTTATGTTCCCAATCTATATATTTTATATACCTTTTGCTCGATGTATTTATGGACTGTGTATATGATAGACTAGCTGTTGCCCGCGACTTCGTCCGCGTGGTATTTAACAAAGACTCAGCCGTTGGCAGCAGCCTGCTCGCGTTCTGATCCCACGGGACGCATTGCAGATTGTTGCTATCAAACTTTAATCAGGCGCAGCGCTGCAACATTGGTTTTAATTTTTTTTCGAGAGATCCAATTTTTTTTTCTAAAATAAAATTAGCCTATGTTACTCCTTGTTACATCAGCTATCTGCCAGTGAAATTCCCGTCAAAATCGGTCCAGCCATTTCAGAGATTACCCGGAACAAACAGACAGACAGACAGACAGACAGACAGACAGACAGACAAAAATTGTAAAAAATGTTGTTTCGGTATAGGTAACGTGTATACATCCAAATGCACTTAGTAAAAAGCGGTTATTTTAATATTACAAATAGACACTCCAATTTTAATTATATGTATAGATAAGTTAGTTTTTTATATTTCCTCACTAAAAGTAATTCATCGGCATTTTCTCTAGAATTAATTTAATTGGTATTATAAGTTTAAAAAAAAAGAAATTCTTAATATGAAACAATATCCTAGTAATTGAACCTTATTTCATAGGAACACCGCCTATAATAAAGTTGAGGTCGACTACTGGCGACAACAGTTATAATTATTCACTACACAAACGAACACTGAAAATCTAGTTTATAATAAACCGCAGCAACATTTCGCCGCAAAGTTGATACAACGAAGCTGAAAACATTTGCGCTCATACGAGAAGTTGTACGAACGAATACACAGAATGAACATTATTTGAGTTATGAATAAACATGCTAAACCAAGTCATGCGTTTAAATACTTCTAGTATACGATTACTGAATGAAATTCCACTTATTATAACCCGACACAATGAGGTTGCAAGCCCTCGTTACAATTGCTGGTTGGAAAAAAAATTACCTACTTGAATGTAAAAAAAACATGAGAGGTGTCAAGGGACACCCGGATGGAACGAAGTTCCTTTATTATTTTTTATTATTTATTATGTACAAAAAATCTATAATTTTGGGAAACAAAAATATATCGCCCCCGGGTGGGCTCGAACCACCAACATTTCGGTTAACAGCCGAACGCGCTAGCCAATTGCGCCACGGATGCACTTGTGCAATGTCTCGAAAAACTGACCATTATGTAAATGCAAACGACAAAGTAAACAATTATTTTTGTCAGCGATAGATGTCGCTGGCATATTTTTGAACGAGGTATCGTTATGTTTTTAGGTTTTATATAGTAAACTATACTTTCGTTTATAAAAATGCGTAAAATTGGTCGTTACAACTTTTCATCTTAATTTTTCGTCTGAATTTTTTCCGTCTAGCCCCCTTTCGTAACGCGCGATAAGGAACTTCGTTCCAAAAAATGTTTTTTTTCTAAAGGCATTGGAATCAGTAAAATGTAACGTTGAACAGTATGTACTGTTCAAAGTTCAAAGTAAGTAAAGGGTTACAGATACATATCTGTAACCCTTTGAGGAGTACACGTGTTTTAAGTTAGGTAATACATGTAGCGACCTCTTCAACTTCACCACATGCTACAGAGATGGCGCTGCTGACGACATTCAGAACAAATGACGAAGCTCCACACAATCGTGAAACGCGCTATTAGAGTTTTCGAAGCACGTAACATATATACAAGATCCCGACAAAACAGTTGGGGTATAGCGGCCGCCCCGCCAGGCATACCACACGCCTGGCTGGTATATCTTCCATTTTCCAATAAATAATCATGTATCTAGTGTAGAACTACCACTGAATACATTCTGTACGCACTAATAGTTAAAGGATTACTTAAAGCTTTAATTTACCTTAGCCTAAGTTGCCTGTGATAGCCTAAATTGCCAGCCTTTGTTACACTGCAGTATTAGTTAACGCCTAGATAGTCAACTATTAGTAGCTACATAGATGAGTGATTTCAGTGTGATCTTCTAACATATCCCTTGGGATATATGGTAACATTACAATTTTGAGCCTTGAATAGAACAATATAGAGACTTTATTACTTATACGCATCTTCTTCAAAGTTTTTATCAGATGCCTTAAGTATCTTCATCAAGATATCTATCAGAAGATCTAGTTTAAAAGAAGACAGAGCTCAGTAATGGCATTACTTTAGAAATAAATAACATATTACGTTTCATACAGTTCAATAAGACAGAACATGAAATAAACCAGTTGCCAGTGCATCTTTTTCAACCAATAGTGAGATAATTTTTAAAACTAGGCGATACTTGGCGGAAATCCATTCTTAAACAAATGCGTGAAGAGGAACTCACCCCTGACCCTCGGCTTGTCATCTTTTCCAATTATGAACCAAACAAGTTTGATCGATAATTAAAGAAGCCAGCAATACTGAACTCCGCTAAGATGTTACTCGAGAAACGATCTATCACGAGTGACGGTACCCCAAATAAAATGCCGTTCTCCGCAAAACGAAGCGAAGCTAAGAAAGTATTCGACACGTTCAAGTTTCGCCTCTATCAGAGGCATCCTCAGGACGGCTGGGATCATTCGTAGCCCGGAAAAGTCGACGGTCAGTGGTGGGTTCCTCTTCCCCCATTTTTTTAACAATAGTGAGAGTTATTCTCACTTGAAGTTGCCCATTTATGTTGTTGTCAGTTTCTTAAAACCATTAGGTATAAGCTCGCGTTAAGAATTCAAAGGCACCACATCTGGCCCCACTAAATCTCCTAACCAGAGCCAAATCAAGCGTCTGTCAGCTAATAACAATAACAGTGTCACAGCCGACGGGACATTTCTGGGGATTTACGACCCTCGTTTATTTAGCGCAGGTGCCTCCAATAGGATTACTTGCGGTCAAGCCTTGCGCCCAAACAAAGGAGACTGTAGAGCCATGCAGCGGTGGAGACGCTGAGCGGTGAAGTCAAATTTTACTTGGGAGATAAGAAGGGTTTTGTGCAGCGCTTTTTTCTTGCTGATTAATGCTTGATGCGTAACAGGAGGCTTAACATGAACTGATAATGCGACTCACATCAGGATCTCAATTGATCTTCATCAAAAAATTATATCAAGTGTTCCTGTTGAGGTCTTGATTTTCGAATTAGTATTTTATGTTAAGGGAGCTGGTGGATTACGTGTGACGTTTCAAAGCTCTTAAATAAAACACAAAGGACATATTTACACTGTGCAATTAGGTTGTCCTAGTGGTCATAACATAAATAAAACATTCATTCATTCCTATTTGTAATCTTAACGACAGGCTTCTCAAACTTTTATCTATAGGCCACCATAAAAACAAAATCTCGTCTCAACTCAAATTGCCTTCTCCAATCATTTTGTACACCACGGCACGTCCTTTAAGTATGTACTTGAAAACTTTCTCACCGTAACACCATTGTTGTTGGAATACCTACACCAACAATAGCAAAAAAATATTCTTCATATTTATGTTACACTGGGTTTCTCTGGTGGGCCTACTTGTTTTCAGGTACCTTTGGGGTCTCGGGTAATGTACGTAGAGATGACGTAATGCTTTACATTATAAGTGCCATAGCCCATTAGACCTTCTGAACACAATACAGGTGTTTCTTTTTAATTCTTACTTTGTGTTTGTTGGTTCAAGTATCAACGAAAATCTTCTGAACCGATTTCAACGGAGTTTTTACTGTTTGGATGCTTATTGTTGGACATTTATATAATATGATAGAATCACGCTATGACTATTGGTGGTTGGCTAGCAGAGCACAAACGTTGATAGCAGAGCAAAGCTGGTATTACATACGATTTCTATTGTCATAATCCTTACTGTGATATAATTATACGTATACCTTCGGCATTCACTCCTTTGCAAAGTTTAAAGAATTCAATGAATGTCCATTGAGGCAAGCCGGTCTTTACCTCAGTAATTGCAAAGCACTTATAAAGTTATTACCTACATTTTAATCAGACTGCAATGTCGAGCAAATCGGTTAAATGTTGCCTCGGGAATTGAAATATTTTTGTGTGGCCGCTGAAACAACGATTTCCAAGTTAACACATATTTTCTGTGGGCTTGTTTAATTGATAGAGCTTTCGTGGCGTCTAATTGCGGATTTCAAGTTGTCTCTTCATACTCTCTAAAATTCTATGCATCCATGCGGTTGTCGACAGTCATCCACTGCCCCCCTCAGTGACTTCCACTCTACACGTACCTTCACCACTTCCATTCACTGGGTTTCTGCGACGCGTGTGATACTATCAGTCCATCTTGCAGAAGGCTATGAGTATACCTATTACGTGGATGTCCTTTACTACGTCTTCCTGTTAGTGGTCACCATGTGCTTAAAAACTTAATTAACTTAAGTAATTCTCCTCTAATTTCCGTACATGTTAACGATTTTAAAACAATTGGAACTCTACCACCCTCTGTTAAGCTCTATACAATTTTCATGACGAATATCAAATTTTAAAAGCTGATCAAATAAAGCCTCGAAGAGCTATTGTTGCGATGCAATTATGACTGCTCTCGTTCGTAAACGACCGTCGATTTAATAATAAACACGAAATGGAAGTGTTTCGGCTGAGCCAATATGCCCTTTAACGGTATTACGTGGGGCCGATTCCTGTTTACGAAAATCAGTTTCCAAATCGCGCGCAATAATGTATTATCCTAATTCAATGAAATATTTAATTGTAATATCTAACGATGTAATAATAAAGTTTAATTTACAGTACACTATCCTCAACGGTTGATTCATTATTTAAAAAGTTAAGTTCCATTATAGTAATAATTATACGTGTAGTATTAAAATGGGTAACATATAATAATGACAAACTATGAGGAATAATAGGCAAGTTAGAAACAACTGTTTGCGTTGAATACACCATTTTTTGAAATGTATATGGAAATCTAATGTTCAACCACGATTATCACTTCCCAACTGACTTTGTTAAAAGGCGTACATCGCCAACAAACCTACATTTAAGGGAACATGGCCGGTTATCAAACTATGTATTTTCTTCTTGTCTTTATCCTCACTGGGTTAGGAGGAGTTTCATTAAAAATACTATTTATTCAATCGATATCGCGCACAAAATAAACTGAAGAAGCGACTCTTTCTAATTGAGATCTCAAAACTCATTGTGCAAAGGTTCTATAGTTGCAAAACCAATAAGCGCGCACCTCATCCAATTGTGACTCCATCCCGGTCGGGGCACTTTGTTCTTCGAAGGATGGATAGGATCGCAGGCGGAATTCTAACACGGATACTTTGTGAGAGAAATAAAACATGTTGCTCTTTGTTGTCGGTGGAGATGTTGGGATGCTGGTTATTCCTTTACGGGTCGTATTCCTTTTACCATCAATGTTAGACCTTATATAACCTTATTAGTAAACATGTTGACCTTTCGCTTGGTTCAAAGACAAGCCACATCAATAATTTCTTAAATTAGATCATTTGAATTTCATACTTTTATCTTCAAACAAAGCTGTCAAAAGTTATTCAGTTTTTGGAATCGTGTGAGGACCACCAATCAATGCTGCTAGATTATCGAACTATTTCGTGTTGTTATTGAGTAGATATAAGAATTCAAATCGACTGCATCGTTTCTGAATATAAACTCATAATTACATAACATAGTTGAAAGAACTCATCAACTACTCGATCATGCGTTGTTTAATTGCCGTGCCAATATTTCGTAAAAAACTTAAAACCAAATTTTGAATTTCATGCTCTGACCTAGCGCTTTTATCCTTATATTTTTTTTAGTGTTCATGTACAATTTCAGAAGTTTTTTTTTCATTCTTAATTAATCATAATGTTCGCAAAAAATAACAATTCTCTGGTTTACGACCATACCATAGCTATTATGTCTGAATTAACCAAATTCACTTACTCCAAACACATTGACGGAGCGGCGACAAGAAATTCGTTGAAAATGTATTAATTTGATTAAAAATTCCAAGTGCTGTGCTCAATTAACTGGTAATTATTGCGGACCAGACCGCGTTTTTCCTCGTTTCCATGTACAGACAGCGATCGGTTACATTTTATTATATATATGGATATACACACAGAACCAAAGACGAATTCACCATTCAATTTGTTGTTATTAGAGCGAAGAAAAAAAAAACACATATGTTGTGCAAATAACATAGATCAGCAATTATTCCATTATATCCAAAGTGGCCATGTTCCATAGGATTCATCCCAATCACTTCCGTAGAAATTAGTTGATATTACTTATTCTCTGATCGACTTAGAACATTTCGATGAGTAAATGATTCGAAGATTGGATACTACTATCCATTGAATCGTTTGATTCGACAACTCGTTGTGAGTACAAAGTATAGAATACGAGTAGAATTCATAAACGAGTCAGTCTATACAAGCCTTGTCGTAAGGTTGTGAGTCTCGAGGCTGGCTGACCCTTGATCTTGTAGCGTACCTACCTCGCTACACTATTAATTATTTATATTATTTATTTTGATTCGCACTTGTAATTTGTATCACTGCGTTAATACGCTACTAGTTGTGACTCATAAGTTTTAAATGTATATATGTTTTTTTGGTAAAGAAATTATTGGTAATTTCTCACTGGACACGTTTTTACTTTCGTCGCACCTTCAAGACTTGGCCTCTAGTCAAACAAGACGAAATCTCCCCAACCCACTGAAAATTAGAATTCGCGTAAATCAACATTCATTTTCACAAAAGAATCACGGTATTGTAAGCACCAATAAAGCTATAATAATAAAAGTTTTATTCAAACCTAATATTTACGCAAGATTCGAGGGTCTCGGAGGAGATTCGGGAGAACTTAACAACCGACAGGTTTAATTAGGGAACGGAGCTAATTCCCAAGTTTTGATGAATGCGATTTCACGGATACAGCCCCATTTCACCCTCAGCGAGAGTAGCATAATTTGAAATTTTGATTTAAAGCCTTGTTTGGTTAATTGCTGTTAATACTAGCCACGTTGGGTTTGGTTATCGCGACTTGGGTGGTCGCAACCCCTTTGTGATTAATATAAGGTTAGATTTATATTTTGTTGAGTTTCAATTCATAGTTGAATGAGCTTATATAAATTTTATTACAGAAATGCATTACTAAAAAATATCATATACCTATCTTATTTTCTATATCGTACAACCAGTTTATCCGCACCGAATCTAACAATTTACACATATAATATAATAATACCAGCCCTTTTAATGTCCCACTGTTGGGCACGGGCCTCCCCTCAATGCGAGGGGGATTAGGCCGTAGTCCACCAAGCTGGCCCACGGTGGGCTACCCAACTTCATACGTCTCTTGTCTCTCAGACATGTAGGTTTCCTCACGCTGTTTTCCTTCACCGTTTAGCAAGTCATAATCATGGTTGAAAATTTTATTCAGAAATCCAGAAATCCTTGTGGTGCTAGCCGGTTATCGAGGCAAGCGTTCTACCAACTTAGCTATCACTGCTTTTTAATACAAAAAATCACCATTAAATCAAATAAAATTCTTTCCGCATTTAATGCACTTCATCTCAACCAACGAGTTCGTTATTTCAAAGAACAGCGGAATCGCACTATTTGACGGGACATGCTTTCTGCTGGATTTATTAATGCTGACTCCGTCGGTGGCTGCAAGAAAGAATGGCTGTTAGTATGGATAAAGGTAATGCATTTGATGTGGTTATTTGTATTATAGTGTATTATATGTGTGTATTGTAGAGTCTATTGGATGTATATGCCTTTTGCCTCGTCATCCATCAGCTGTTGCCTTTGGCTGACTGAGTAAGGATTATAGTACCTATAAAATTTTCTCAAAAGGTTTTTAGATACATTTCGTAACTCGTATATTGTGTATTTTGGATGTGAAATCATTCGTCACGGTCGTGTGCTCGTAGAGCGATCTCGTGGCGCCCCACAATAGGCAGTGAGAGCGGCTCTGGGTGTTAGTGGATAGTCTGGACTTGTCCACGAGCCCCACATAACCGCTCGAGTTCCCCCGGGCTCGGGCGGAAGATCCATTTACCAGAGAAAAAAAAAAGGGTATCATGTGAAGTCAGAATCCCATCAGCTCTTGTCTTAGGCTGGCTATTATTATCTTGTACCGTTGTAGATTATTCGATGGATCTCGTTAGTACTGAAATTCAGCACACATTCTTATAAACCTCAAACCAATATACATTACTTACCACAACAACAAAAAAAACCGCTTCCTTAAAACATCTAAGTTGGATAAACATTTATCTCGCAATGGAAAAAACATTCAGTTTTTCATCCATGATTCAACGTATTTTAAACTGTGACACTTCGTTTTAATAGTTTCCGCTAACGATCTTTGGGTACATAAAAGATAAGATAATTCCAGCCATCGCGTTGGAAGCGGAACATTTTCACAGTGTTTGATAGCCGGGGCGTGGCGGTCCACGGTGAATTTAAAATTCTCATTTCTATCTTTCTTACTATTAGGTGTTATCAGTCCCATATGTATATAAGCTTTATGGGAAATATTGGAAAGTTTGATTTTCTTTGGTGCATGCATAGTGTTATTTTTTATCTGCAACTTCGTAGTTACGCGGAGTTTAGTTTTTGGCACTATCCATTTCCTTGGATAAATATATTCTATATGTTGACTCGGGTTATAGGCTGTTTAAGTTTCATCAAATGCGTACAGTAGTTTTCCGTGATGTACAAACACATTGAAGAGAGTCCAGCGTCGAACGCGCAGATAGAGACACAAAAAATCCAAACATTGTGAATTCGTCTTGTGTCGATTATTTTTTTCTTAAATATTCAATGCACGACCACGTTCGACTTTTAATATGTAGGTACTTAATAGTTGGTAAATTTATTGATAGATTCAGATGGTAACGTTTTGATTAATACTAAAATGTTAGATAACCAACCATAAAGAGCGGACTTTTCCATATATTTTAACTGAACCACTAGTGCACCTATTTTGTGTTCAGTGTTAGGCTGGCTGTATGATTACTCTAGGCATCCAAACCAGTTAGTTGCTTGGCTCAAACAGAAACCTTGTACCTGACGAGAAAATTACACAAACCTTTGAGTTCTTTGGTTGGTTCGTTACCTACTAAGTCGGGGAATAATCATTGGATTAGAAACATAATATTTTTGTTCATGTACTTTTGAATTGTCAAAAATTACACAAAATGTCAAACTACGGCTTTACCACCATTTAATTAACCAGTATATTAACCAGCTTATTCCCGCAATCGATGTATAGAACCTCCAATATTAAAAACAAAATACATATTATTTTATAACAACGACAATGGTGAATCGTAAAAAAAGTGTAAATTTTTACGAGATAATGTCTGTCTATTTGTATCAATCGGGTAACAATTTTGCTATACACCAATACCTATGCACTATTGAAGTCTTTTTTGCGCTTAAACTAAATATTGCTATGCGAAGCCTGTACCATCCCCAGTACTATAATCTAAGTGTTTTAAAGTCGAGAGTGAACAGGCACCTTCTAGGCAAGTAAGCTCCATCGTAGATCTCATCGTCACTTACCATCAGGTGATATCGATACTTGCCAATAACGCCTTTACTGGTAGTAGGCTTCGGCCGTGGCTAGTCACCACCCACTGAACAAAGCTATGTCGCCAAGCGGCCTAGCCGTGTTCCGGCATGATGTTCGGTGTTGCCATTCATGGATGGCGGGTCAGATCAGCTGCGCTGCATGTGCCTAGGGAATGTAGCGTCTCGATTTACTGCCGCCTTCCTACCTTGGCAAGTATGGTCCATCGTAGATCTCATCATCACTTACCATCAGGTGAGATAGAGATCAAATACTTGCCTATAATGTAATAAAAAAAAAAGTAATCATTATCCGAGATCACTTGGGAATAGGTTCGGTATGATGCCAGCACATATACAACTTTATAAGCACAGAAAATCTCAATATCACGTGCAAACCGTGGAAGGTCTCGTTAGGAGTCGAGTAAATCCAAATGAAATGTACCATGGCTTGTCTAATTACAGTCCTATTACGTGGAATGGGGTCCGGTCACGGCATGCGGGCACGCGATGTCTTGCCATCAAAGGGGAGCCTTGTGGATAGTTTGTACGTTTCGTGTGGCCAATGATAGTGTGTAGTAGAGTTATAAATGATGATTATAAAAGCACATAAAAGCTTTGTCTTTTAAAAAATTTAAATTGCTATTGGTTAAGTTATACACGCAAAGGTAGTAAAACCTAAATAAATACGTTTACTGTTTAAATGGTCGACCTGATTAGCGCAGTTGGTAGTGACCCTGCTTCCTGCCCGTGGGTCCCGGGTTCGAATCCTGGTAGCGATAAACTTTGTGTGATAAGCATGAATGTTTGTACCCGAGGCATGGATTTTTAGTATCTATATAAGTATTATATACTGAGCTCGCCCTCAGTCCAGTGTATGGTACCCATAATACAAACGTTGCTTAGTGTGGGACCGTATGGTTGGAATGCTCATCTGGAGATGTTATTATTTTAATGTCTCTCTCTACACGGGCTATACCTGGATCTTTGGAAGGCTTGCGCGGGAACATGGGTCCACCACGTAGATGCCCTTTTTGCGAATTTTAATGTTATGATCGCCACCGGCTGGGATCAACTGCTGAAAATGATAGCATAAACATATTCATGAAAATTTCAAACGTGAATTAATAATCTTATAATTGTTAAAAAAGATCAAAGCAACTGTGAATGTTGAATTGCGTAATTTGTAGTTCAGCACTATTTTTAATAACTCTTTATATTATATTTTTATACAAAATGTGACCCCGAAAATATCCTCCCTCTATTTATTCGAACCCAACATCAATCAACGAGCAGTTTGTCAATTGAAGCCGGATGTCAATATTGTGCGACAGAATTTCACTCTTCTGGTTCGCGTTCACTCGTGCGGAGACACGAAGTGTCGCAAAAACGTGTGAACTCCGCGGAGGCTTATTAGCACAACCACGACGTGGAACTTGCGCACGATTTGAAACGTTTTCGCATTTGAATTTAGAACATCAAAACCTATTTTTTTTTGACGGTTTGAAATCTAAACCTACTTGTCTCTATATTGCACGCGAGTCAACCTTTCCAAGGAATTAACGTACAGATAAATGAAAAACAAAATATTATTTTACCACTAAACTTTTGTTTTTTTAGTAGTTACCGTAATAGGCGGAGATAGCTTTTTGGTTCTTCGTCATTCTTTAAATGGCCTCACTCGCCCAAAGGTAGGCATTCTGCAAATGTCGATAATTTACTAGCAATAACATTCAAAATAAACAAATGTGTTTTCAAGTCGAGAGTGAACAGGTACCTTCTAGGAAAGTATGCTCCATCGTAGATCTCATCTTCACTTACCATCAGGTGAGATCGAGATCAAATACTTGCCTATAATGCAAAAAAAAATCATTTTAAAAAGCATTGAGTGAAATAACCAGGCTTTTGATTGAAGTATTGAAAAAAAAGAATATGACGTCACAATTGATCACTTTTATCGTTATAGCTCAACCCTATCATATTCCTCTCTCGCCGCCATTCCTCCGTTATCTCCCCACATCGCTAACAGCGAAGCGTGCCGCTTAATTTCAGCGCTGTTTAATTGAAACACGCACGCCCTACCAGGCTTGCATTCTTAATGTAATAAACGGTCAAACTCGATTTTTTCCTGAATAATAAAACGGTTTTAATGTAAAAACTTTTACGAGAGCCTTTGCGTATAACTTTTTTAGGCTACGTTTGGAAATCGTGCTTTTAATTTCAGATTACAGCGAATGCCTCGTTTATATTTTTTTCTCCAAAAGAGATCTATTGTTTCTCAAACTTGTTTTGGAATTAGGCTAGTACCTACTTAATTACTTCTTCTCAACAAAGTTTGGTACATATATTGTAATAGTACCTAAAGATCGTGTTATAAACCATCTGAATACCGTTTAATATTTTCCGCCAGGCGAACAAACAAAGGCATATTATGTGTTAGTGAAAGCATTTATTTGACTAAACATCTATTTATATTACGAAGTATATTTTTTTCAAAGACAAACAAATCAATCGGATAATTCCAAATTAAACAGCGCTAATAAGCTCACCTGTTACTATTACGTATATGACGCAAAGTGTGACCCTACCGGCATTCGAACCCGAACCCTCGGTACAGAAAGATGCGGTACAGTGGCAGTCGGATCGCCATATCGTTTTGCAATCTTCATATCAAATTCAAACTCGATAGAGAAGAGGAAAATAAAACAACAAAGTGTTTGACGTGTTTTCCAATACACGGGGCGGGCAAGTTCCGACAACTTCAAGTCCGGCAAGAACAGCGGTAAGTTTTTAATTTAAGTTTAAGCTTAGATTTTGTAGTATTACTTTAATGTAAACATTACTTTGCAGAGAAATTAGTTGTTAAACTTGAAATACGGGCGCTCTGAACAAATGATCTACGAGTAAAATTGCACGTTTCTGCTAGAGGCACTGCCGTCGCACTGAGCTCCCTGGAATCTCAAGTGAGTATTGAATTTGGTTTGAATATAATTCTAAGTAATTTGTCAAAGTCTTGTCTATACAATACTTTGACAAATTTCTTAGAATTATATTACGACCTATGCCTATGTGGGCCTATGCCTGCGACACTCACTAGTAGTAATTTGAACAACAACAAATTTTAATGTGACCTCAAACACATCAGCTAGGATTGTTTAGCACCAGTGTGTCGTTCGAAGCAACCACGAAATTAAGTATGAAATGTAAGGCAAGATATGTAACAAATCTTGACTTAAAACAGCAACTTGAGTACCTACATGTCTGTGAACTTAGCAGATCATTTCCCAGCAGATCAAAAAAAAAAAGGAGTTCTGGCCGCATGCAGGAGAGTTCTATAGTTCCTGATACTTTTCAGCGATAGTTCTAGCGATTTTACCTGAAAAAAAACCGACTGAAAAAATGATCTGCCAACTTCCCGTAGCAGATCATTTTCCAGTAAATAAAAAATAAATGCGTGTTTTTGACGCATGCACAATAGTTATATAGTTCCTGATACTTTTCAGCGATAGTTCCAGCGATTTTACCTGAAAAAAATTGCCTGAAAAAAATTGCCTGCCAACTTCCCATAGCAAATCATTTTATAGCGAATACAAATTAGCAGTGAGTTCTCTACGCTTGCCTATGAGTTAAAGCGTTCCTGATACGTTTAACTCTTAGTTCTGTCAATTGGACCTCATAAAACCTGCCCAGAACTCACGCTGAAGTGTCAGCAAAGCATGGTAGAGTAGTAGAAATGACGAAAATTAGTAATCACAATAATTTTTTTTTTCAATGATTTTTATTAGAACTTGCGGCTAGAACTCTTTAGTTTCTCAAAGATCAGTACTAAAACTACTTCAAAAATAAAAATACACGCGCAGAACTCACGTTGGAATGCCAGCAGAGCATGGAAGAGAGAGAGAATAGTAGAAATATCGAAAATAGTGATATCTATGCATAATCACGACGAATTTTTTTTTTTTATATTTTTAAAGCCAACTAGAGGCCAGAACTCTTCGATTTCTCATAGATCGGTACTATATCTAGAGCATTAAATAAGTAAAATTGACAGAACTCACACTAAAGTGCCAGCAGAGCATGGTAGACTAGAAGAAAAGTCAACAATTTCTTATCAAAATGACTAAATTTTGTTAAAATATTTTAAAGACAACTAGAGGCTAGAACTCTACGGTTTTCCATAGATCGAAGCCATAGCTATAGCGATAAATACAAAACATGCACCAGTAGGTACGCTGAAGTTTCAGCAGAGCATGGTAGAAGGGAGGAAATGACAAAAAATCTCATCAACACGATTAAATTTTTTTAAATAATTTTAAAGACAACCAGAGGCCAGAACTCTTCGATTTCTCATAGATCGGTACTATAACTACAGCCTAAAATAAGTGACATTGACAGAACTCACACTAAAGTGCCAGCAGAGCATGGTGGAATGGAGGAAAAGTCAAAAATTTCTTATCACAACGATAAAATTTTGTAAAAATATTTTAAAGACAACTAGAGGCCAGAACTCTTCGATTTCTCATAGATCGGTACTATATCTAGAGCATTAAATAAGTAAAATTGACAGAACTCACACTAAAGTGCCAGCAGAGCATGGTAGACTAGAAGAAAAGTCAACAATTTCTTATCAAAATGACTAAATTTTGCTAAAATATTTTAAAGACAACTAGAGGCTAGAACTCTACAGTTTTCCATAGATCGAAGCCATAGCTATAGCGATAAATACAAAACATGCACCAGTAGGTAAGCTGAAGTTTCAACAGAGCATGGTAGAAGGGAGGAAATGACAAAAAATCTCATCAACACGATTAATTTTTTTTAAATAATTTTAAAGGCAACTAGAGGCTAGAACTCTTCGGTTTTCCATAGATCAAAGCCATGGCGATAGCGATAAATACAAAACATGTGCCAGTAGAAACGCTGAAGTTTCAGCAGAGCATGGTAGAATGCAGGAAATGACAAAAAATCTTATCACAACGATTAAATTATTTTAAATAATTTTAAAGACAACCAGAGGCCAGAACTCTTCGATTTCTCATAGATCGGTACTATAACTGTAGCATGAAATAAGTGGCATTGACAGAACTCACACTAAAGTGCCAGCAGAGCATGGTGGAATGGAGGAAAAGTCAAAAATTTCTTATCACAACGATAAAATTTTGTAAAAATATTTTAAAGACCACTAGAGGCCAGAACTCTTCGGTTTTCTGTAGATCTGTATCATTGCTATATAATAAAATGAGCAACATCGGCAGAACTCGCACTAAAGTGCCAGCAGAGCATGGTGGAATGAAGGAAAAGTCAAAAAATTCATATCAAAATGATTAAATTTTGTTAAAATATTTTAAAGACAACTAGAGGCTAGAACTCTACGGTTTTCCATAGATCGAAGCTATAGCTATAGCGATAAATACAAAACATGCACCAGTAGGTACGCTGAAGTTTCAGCAGAGCATGGTAGAAGGGAGGAAATGACAAAAAATCTCATCAACACGATTAAATTTTTTTAAATAATTTTAAAGACAACCAGAGGCCAGAACTCTTTTATTTCTCATAGATCGGTACTATAACTACAGCCTAAAATAAGTGACATTGACAGAACTCACACTAAAGTGCCAGCAGAGCATGGTGGAATGGAGGAAAAGTCAAAAATTTCTTATCACAACGATAAAATTTTGTAAAAATATTTTAAAGACAACTAGAGGCCAGAACTCTTCGATTTCTCATAGATCGGTACTATATCTAGAGCATTAAATAAGTAAAATTGACAGAACTCACACTAAAGTGCCAGCAGAGCATGGTAGACTAGAAGAAAAGTCAACAATTTCTTATCAAAATGACTAAATTTTGTTAAAATATTTTAAAGACAACTAGAGGCTAGAACTCTTCGGTTTTCCATAGATTGAAGCCATGGCTATAGCGATAAATACAAAACATGCACCAATAGGTACGCTGAAGTTTCAGCAGAGCATGGTAGAATGCAGGAAATGACAAAAAAATCTTATCACAACGATTACATTTTGTTAAAATATTTTAAAGACAACTAGAGGCCAGAACTCTGCGATTTCTCATAGATCGGTACTATAACTACAGCCTAAAATAAGTGACATTGACAGAACTCACACTAAAGTGCCAGCAGAGCATGGTGGAATGGAGGAAAAGTCAAAAATTTCATATCAAAATGACTAAATTTTGTTAAAATATTTTAAAGACAACTAGAGGCTAGAACTCTTCGGTTTTCCATAGATTGAAGCCATGGCTATAGCGATAAATACAAAACATGCACCAATAGGTACGCTGAAGTTTCAGCAGAGCATGGTAGAATGCAGGAAATGACAAAAAAATCTTATCACAACGATTACATTTTGTTAAAATATTTTAAAGACAACTAGAGGCCAGAACTCTGCGATTTCTCATAGATCGGTACTATAACTACAGCCTAAAATAAGTGACATTGACAGAACTCACACTAAAGTGCCAGCAGAGCATGGTGGAATGGAGGAAAAGTCAAAAATTTCATATCACAACGATTAAATTATTTTAAATAATTTTAAAGACAACTAGAGGCCAGAACTCTTCGGTTTTCTATAGATCTGCACCATAGCTATAGCATTAAATAAGCAACATTGGCAGAACTCACCCTAAAGTGCCAGCAGAGCATGGTAAACTAGAAGAAAAGTCAACAATTTCTTATCAAAATGACTAAATTTTGTTAAAATATTTTAAAGACAACTAGAGGCTAGAACTCTTCGGTTTTCCATAGATTGAAGCCATGGCTATAGCGATAAATACAAAACATGCACCAATAGGTACGCTGAAGTTTCAGCAGAGCATGGTAGAATGCAGGAAATGACAAAAAAATCTTATCACAACGATTACATTTTGTTAAAATATTTTAAAGACAACTAGAGGCCAGAACTCTGCGATTTCTCATAGATCGGTACTATAACTACAGCCTAAAATAAGTGACATTGACAGAACTCACACTAAAGTGCCAGCAGAGCATGGTGGAATGGAGGAAAAGTCAAAAATTTCATATCAAAATGACTAAATTTTGTTTAAATATTTTAAAGACAACTAGAGGCTAGAACTCTTCGGTTTTCCATAGATTGAAGCCATGGCTATAGCGATAAATACAAAACATGCACCAATAGCTACGCTGAAGTTTCAGCAGAGCATGGTAGAATGCAGGAAATGACAAAAAAATCTTATCACAACGATTACATTTTGTTAAAATATTTTAAAGACAACTAGAGGCCAGAACTCTTCGATTTCTCATAGACCTGTATCATTGCTATATAATAAAATGAGCAACATTGGCAGAACGCACACTAAAGTGCCAGCAGAGCATGGTGGAATGGAGGAAAAGTCAAAAATTTCTTATCACAACGATTAAATTATTTTAAATAATTTTAAAGACAACTAGAGGCCAGAACTCTTCGGTTTTCTATAGATCTGCACCATAGCTATAGCATTAAATAAGCAACATTGGCAGAACTCACCCTAAAGTGCCAGCAGAGCATGGTAAACTAGAAGAAAAGTCAACAATTTCTTATCAAAATGATTAAATTTTGTTAAATAATTTTAAAGACAACTAGAGGCCAGAACTCTTCGATTTCTCATAGATCGGTACTATATCTGGAGCATGAAATAAGTGGCATTGACAGAACTCACACTAAAGTAACAGCAGAGCATGGTAGACCAGAAGAAAAGTCAACAATTTCTTATCAAAATGATTAAATTTTGTTAAATAATTTTAAAGACAACTAGAGGCCAGAACTCTTCGATTTCTCATAGATCGGTACTATATCTAGAGCATTAAATAAGTAAAATTGACAGAACTCACACTAAAGTGCCAGCAGAGCATGGTAGACTAGAAGAAAAGTCAACAATTTCTTATCAAAATGACTAAATTTTGTTAAAATATTTTAAAGACAACTAGAGGCTAGAACTCTTCGGTTTTCCATAGATTGAAGCCATGGCTATAGCGATAAATACAAAACATGCACCAATAGGTACGCTGAAGTTTCAGCAGAGCATGGTAGAATGCAGGAAATGACAAAAAAATCTTATCACAACGATTACATTTTGTTAAAATATTGAAATGTTCCATAAGGAAAATGAACCTTATTTACACGGTAATAAGGAGGGGCTAGAATGTTCTAGTGTACGTAGCTGTATTCGTCTAATCGGTATTATTCCGAGAACTCGTAGTTCCAGGAATTGCATTGTCCTCGCCTTTTGTTTACTAATAATAATTTTAATAAAAATAATATGAGGTATATTCCGGAAGCCGGTTGCAACATTGTTGACGATTCTAGATCTTTCTTCACAGATCGATAGGGGACCTTGGACCCAACAATGCGTTTTTGTTTCTAGAAGCTTCGATGACTATTTCTCGAGTTATCGATACCTCTTTTATACGCATCGTAACAATATTTACGCGAATACTACACATTGAAATAAAACTATATTTACGGATTCTATCGCGTTTATATTATGTTTTTTACGTTATCGACGTTTCGGGTGCTTTACAGCAACCATGGTCACGGGAAGACGGGGTGTTCGTCGTTTCACACCACAAGCGGTTCGCACCATGGTGTGAAACGACGAAGTGTACTTTTTGAAGGCGCTGTTTCACACCATGGTGTGAATCAGCCAATGCTTTTTTAGACTTCGTCGTTTCGCACCATGGTGTGAATCAACCCAGGACTCTTTTTGGCTTCGTCGTTTCGCACCAATATCAAAAGTTTGAAAATATAATGTGTTTTTGTACAGATGGGTAGAAAACTGTTATTTGATAAAATGAATAGTGCAATAAAATACAAAATAGGTATATAACTTAGCTTTTTTGTTATTGGATAAAGTATCAATACGAATCAAAATAATTGCATTTTTTACTTAAAGGTATAAAAGAGAGTAAATAGTAAAAATGTAAACGATAAATAATCACAGATGAGGCAGCGGGGGGGGGGGCGGTCTATTACCCTTTTACATATAACGATTTTTACTACATAATCATTATGCTTACATAATTAAAGTAATAATTGAAAATCACAGGCTGAGCTGTATGTGTGTAGTGTTTGAAATTTTTTCCATCACATATTGCCAGCCGTCATCCAATAAGTTCGGCAGCAAATGTGACAAGACCCAACATTTTGGCTTTCGCCACAAAATGCGGCTGAAGACAAAATAGCTCCCAACAATTTTTACTTCTAGATTTTTATGGTTGGTGATATAGTGTATTATTTATATTAAATGCATATCTAACAATTAATTACTATGATGATTTTTTGATGAAAGTTTATTATAAACGAATAATTTAGTTACCTATTCAAACAAATAATATAATATATGTATATGTATATATATGTATATGTATATATATATATGTATATATATATGTATATATATAATTATCTTTCAAATATAATTTTCTTTCAAATTTACAAATATGTATAATCATTGATTTATCGATAGTTAATCAACTATATATGGCGCGTTTTCGACCGGAGGCACCGGTCCTGAAGTGATCCTGTGACCGCGCGCTCTCCGCCCTCTATCTCGAAAACGGTTCACCGTATAAAAAAAAAATTAAACAAAATTTGTAGAGAATTTTGTATTCTACAATATTGATAATACATACAAATAGCAAAAAACCCATAGGAAATGAGATATTTACAAAAAAGGGCAAAAAACCGATTTTTGTGACTTTTGACCTTGAAATTTAATAGTTGCGTACACCCTACCATATGTAGGTTTTGAGACAAGTTTTAGGGTGTCAATATACAAGTATTTACAGACTTACAGCTGGGTATCTCGAATTACGAGGTGAACTTACTAAGTCAAAGTTAAAGTCAAATCATTTATTTCGTATAGGCCTACGGGGGCACTTACAAATTGTCATTACATTTTTTCCTTAACTCTACAACCGGATCGGAACGCGACCTCAACTGAGAAGATCCGGCAAGAAACTCAATGACTAGACTAAACAAAAACTATAATGACTAGACTAAATTTAAACATAATTCTGGCTTCCAGTGCTGGCTTCCGTGCCAGATTATGAATGGATGAATAAATAAATAAATAATTCCATGAACGACTTTTGTGCATGCTTATATTTTATTGAATAAATAATAACAAAATATCATTGGTGCGAAACGACGAAGCCAAAAAGAGTCCTGGGTTGATTCACACCATGGTGTGAAACGACGAAGTCTAAAAAAGCATTGGCTGATTCACACCATGGTGTGAAACAGCGCCTTCAAAAAGTACACTTCGTCGTTTCACACCATGGTGTGAACCGCTTGTGGTGTGAAACGACGAACACCCCGGGAAGACTGAGGTGGTTGACGTCCTTGTGTCATAGTTTGACCCGGGGTACCCTAATATTTAGTTGTTGCTTGATTTAATTTAACGTAGATATTTTATACTGTGATGAAGTAAAAGCACAACTTTACAGGTACACTGTCTTCTAAGGACAAAGAATTGCATAAAGGTGAGGTCCAACATAATATAAATGACCACACTTATGCTCCACTGATTGACCTACTTCTGCAAATTGCCACGTCAGGTAGTCGATTTTTAGAAGCTGGCGCCATTTCGGCTACGCGGTTTCCCACTTCCTTTTCGCGGAGACTAATTGCATAGTTCCTTAAGACAGCCATATATCAGTCGATTAAATAAGAATAATCGACTAGATGTGGCTTTGTTTATTTGTAATTTTTTTGAATCCTACACATTGATGAAAGTCCTCCACATTGAAATACAACTATTTTTTATGGATTTTATTGCGTATACTTATATAATGTTTTACATGTTCCCGACGTTTCGGCTGCTTTACAGCAACCATGCCCACGGGAAGACTGAGGTGGATGACGTCTTAGTGTCATAGCTTGAACTGGGGTACCATCATATTTAGTTGTTGCTCGTGGTCCATACTACGCAAAAAGTGCTCACAGTTTGAATGCGATATGATTATTTCTATATGCATTGAAAACTACGGCTTATGTTTCTAGTGAAACATTTTTGATGGACACAGTTTAAGTTAGTTACATATATTATATTTTATTGCAAAATTACAATGTAGCCATGAGACCCGAAGTAGGTTAACCTGTATCTCAATGTTCAGGATTTTCCCAATCCCGTTAAATATGTCAATGAAATATTTTGAGTGCTCTCGTTAAAGTATTTATTTATTGTAGCTCCTTCAATAGATTTAAAAGTGTACAGTGGTGATTTCGACACTACATTTAAGAGTAGATTTGCTCGCCGAAATTTTGCGGAGCGATTAATTTAATTTCTCGTCGGAAAATGGCCGAATAATGGACGAAGTGGTACCAAACCTGTCCACTCATAAAAGCCATTTTACGATCCATTCTGTACCACAAATGGTCGTTTACAGGGCACAATGTGTTTCCAGAATCACGGCAGCTCCTCTCTTGTATGCTGTTAAAAATAAATATTACACTTTATATTTATTTTTGGCTTTTTAAAAATTAAATTGCGCGTTATTAAAATTGTGGGGGAGGCTGTAATGGCTCTTACATTTACGTGTTACTGCTGATGTAATTGATGCTGTTAAATGCAAATAGGCAAAGTAAAACGTTATGATCACATTTTGATCGTTCACTGTTTTTTTTTTTTGTAAAATAATGAATTTCAAAAAAAAAGACAAGCCCGCTGAGTTTCTTGCCGGATCTTCTCAGTTGAGGTCGCGTTCCGATCCGGTTGTAGACTTAAGAAAAAAAATGTAATGACAATTTGTAAGTGCCCCCGTAGGCCTATACGAAATAAATTATTTGACTTTGAGTTTGAAAAAAAAACCGATCAGTGTCCTAGTATACTAGAAAGTTTACGAAGTCTACGATTTAGTTTCAACGTTGGGAGCACCAACTTCATTAAATGCATTGGGTGCAGCAAAATCACTGAACGAAACTCTGAAATTTCTAAAATCATATCAAAGACTAGTATTAAATTTCCTACCGTATGGAATTTCCATAGCAGCACGGGGGCGAAATTCGCAAAGCTTCCTAAAGCTGAACTCTACAATGCACGGCTGTGTGATGCACTCTTTTAACCTAATTAACGATAGAGCCCGTTGTTTTAGCTGGTTCGTAATTCGCATGAGGAGCTCAAAGGATTTTTAAATGGAGTATGGTTTTGTTAATAACAGCTGAAGAGCATTATGTTTGTGATGAGATTCTTTTTTAAGTTTGCTACACTTTTTATTTATAATGGTATGATGTATTCTTTGTGTGAATAAAGTTGATATATCAACGAACCCAATCCATAAAGTTTAGGGTACTAAGTTAATAATAAGTATTGGTATACAACAAAGGATTTACATTTTTGATTTTTTATTACATTATAAGCAAGTATTTGATCTCGATCTCACCTGATGATAAGTGACGATGAGATCTACGATGGAGCATACTTGCCTAGGTAGGAAGGCGGCAGTAGATAGAGACGCTACATGTACAAGGCACATGCAGCGCAACTGATCTGACCCGCCATCCATGAATGGCAACACCGAACATCATGCCGGAACACGGCTAGGCCGCTTGGCGACATGGCTTTGTTCAGGGGGTGGTGACTAGCCACGGCCGGAGCCTACCACCAGTAGAGTTGTCACCTGGTTGGCACCACCCAGGGTCACGTGTAGGGTATCTCGAGGGTACTTAATTCTCCTACGGACGAAGGTGACTCGACCCCAAAAATTGGAATTTGTCTTAGGACATACCACCTCAGTCCTCCCTTGACCATGGTTGCTGTAAAGCAGCCGAAACGTCGGGAACTTAAAAACATAAAATAAACGCGTTAAAACCTGTAAAATTATTTTTATTTTAATATAATAATTTAAAACAAGTTATAAAATAAAATTGATAATTAACGGTTGTATAGGTTTAGCCAATACCTGTATATTATAATAATAATAAATAATAATTATACCAGCCCTTTTTTAATGTCCCACTGTTGGGCACGGGCCTCCCCTCAATGCGAGGGAGATCAATTATTATCATCTGAATATTGTAACTGAAATAATAATGCAATGAGATAAATAACTCTGAATCCTAAATCACATGTTTAACAATTTAACACAAGAAGAAACTCCAATATTTCACAGACAACATCTTTATTATCAAATCAAAGTTGCGTTATAAAGTCAAAACGTCTTAATTACGAACTCGACGGTAATTTATTCATGGAATTGTTGGTATAATTGCGGTCTTAGGTTTGGTTCTAATTGCTCCTTTGTCAAAGGCTAAATGCGGGGCCTATATTTTGTGTAGTATATATCTATGAAATACGTAGATGTGACATTTAAAGGTAACATGATACTAAGTTTAAGGTGAACAAAGGCTAAAGTGTATTGGCATGGTATGCTGCGGTATCTGAAACCATTTTTTTTTCCAGACGTACCCACCAACTGTACGGTCCCATACTAAGCAACGCTTGTATTTTGGGTACCGTATAATGGACTGGGGACGGGCTCAGTATATATTACGTATATCGATATCAAACATCCATGACTTGGGGACAAACATTCGTGCTCATCACACAAAGTTTGTCCCTGCCAGGATTCGAACCCGGGAACCTTGGCTCAAAAGCAGGTTCACTACCAACAGCGCTAACCAGGCAGTCAACTTTTAAATTGATTGATTTCTTACATTTACGCGAATACTACACATTGAAATAAAACGAATTATACGCATTGTACTGCGTTTATTTTATGTTTTTTTACTGTCCCGACGTTTCGGCCGCTTTAAAGCAACTATGGTCACGGGAAAACTGTGGTATCAGACGTCCTAGTGTCATAATCAGAACTGGGGTACCCTCATATATTTACTTGTTGTTTTTTCGTCCGATTTACGTAGATAGTGCTCACATTGTCTTAAGGGGGAAGCTCAGGGTCAGGGCGCGAAATTCAAAATGTCAATGGTTTTTATTTTTTTACGAAAAATTTGGACATCTTTACGATGTAATGTAGTGTTTTGCGATATTAACATTCTGCATTGGATGTCTCGATGTATTAAGTTTGCTTAAAAAAGTACCTAATCCGATAAAATACCATAAGGTTTGTAAAAACCGCTACTTTTACTAACTTTATGGTGTTGTATTGCTTTAAGTATTTTTTTAAGCAAACTTAATACATCGAGACATCCAATGCAGAATGCTAATATCGCAAAACACTAAATTACATCGTAAAGATGTCCAAATTTTTCGTAAAAAAATAAAAACCATTGACATTTTGAATTTCGCGCCCTGACCCTGAGCTTCCACCTTAAGGTCTTGCATTGATTGCCTGCTCATTAACGTTTTAGGAAAGTGACGTTACCATGAAGCTATGTGATTGGATTATTTTCTGCAAATCTGCTGGATTTGAGAATGGATTGATGCTCGTTTGGTATATATCTAATTAATGTCGTGTAATTATTCACATTACATGCGATTAATTGATTGATAATTGATTCACTGTCAGCCGAATAATAATGTCTGATCAATCTCAATATCTAATAATGAAGACCATGCTTACTTACCAACATATAGTACCAGGGCCTCATGAAATACGAGTTATAATAATTATATTACTTACATATAGGTACGTATAGCCTTCCACAGTCCTGATCTCAGCCAATCTCGCCAGCTCGCTGGTCCACCTCAGGGACCTACGCTAAATTAGGTTGCGCAAAGGCCTAATGGATCCCTGAACTCAATATTTCAACATGACGCAGTATAAAAATGAAAGTGAGCACATATATATATAAAAACTAGCGTAATTTTGGTAAAAAAAATCCTGTGTAGTATTTTCTCGCATTAATGATTTATAACTATGACCTCGTATTGTTGAGTCATCACATAAACTATTACCTGTAATCCACGAATGGCGGAGGGATGCACTGCTGTATACTTAAATATCCTGACTGGTACGGTCCCAATGTAATATGAGGCAAGCCTATTAACATTTAAGGTCCCAAGCGTGCAAACACAAATAATTTGGAATGGAATGACAATGCCATCTCGATTGTCAAGCTTGATCAGTTTTAGTGTGGGAAATATGTTAAAAGGCAACTGAGTTTTAGCGGAATTGAAGCTCAGACTATTGGGTTGCTAATTAGAATTTTGGACATAAAATAACCAACTCTGTGCCTAGGACTCAAACTCAGGGCCATCTGAATTAGTCTAACGAGACAGCAATAACGTCTCTAGTGAGAGAAGATTGTTGAAACTGCATTGTACTAGTAAAATACAAAGGAAAAAAATATTAAACTAGCCAGTTATTTGACCCGATATGCAATAAAGCCAAAGTCGCAGCGCGCGCAAATGAACTTTTTAATTACACTTCCCCTTCAATTTCAGCGTTTTGTGCACTCCGCGTGTAGAGGCGTTAATGGAAATTGTACTTTTCCAATTCTCAATTGTAAAATTTTAAATGTCTTTCGTGGTCACTGTTTTTTTATGTGTGTGATTTGTAGATCGTAAGAAAACATATATATATATATAATATAGGTATATAATTTCATATCAGTACGAGCAATCGTTACTCAAAAAAAATGTTTCTTTATACAAACTGTGACCCCTCATTTGAACCCCTTGGGGGCTGAATTTCCAAAAATCCCTCCTTGATGAACCTTCAGTACTCAAGGAATATATGCTAATAATCTGTGGGTTCACTGGGATAGGATGTGTGTTGTCTGTCAGTCAGACACATACAGTGTAAAGGATTTCATTAAATATATAAAATAAATAATATAAATGAAACAAATCGTGACATATATATAATTTGTATTAAATCAACAATATTCTTAAGTCTTTACATTCTTTGGCATAGTTGTCAGCTCATTAGGTACAATTATCTAGTGTTTTGTCAATTAAATTCACAATTCCATCCGACTGCATCGAACACATCTACCTATTTGTATTTATTTATCATTTATTTTTATATTTTACACAATTGTTTTTTGTTCTCTTAAACGTCTATGTGTTGTTTGCCCAAATAATAATGGCGAGTAAGAATAGAAATTGGCACACATGTTGTTGCGTTCCGGACCCCGGCGACGTCACTGTGAACAAAATAAAATCTTTAGTTACCTTTAGATAGTGGACCGCATAAGAAGGCTCAAGGTCGCTCAACGCGCAATGGAGAGAGCTATGCTCGGGGTTTCGCTATGCGATAGAATCAGAAATGAAGAGATCCGTAGACGAACTGGAGTAACCGACATAGCTCAAAGAATTTCCAAGTTGAAGTGGGCAGGGCATATAGCTCGCAGAACCGATGGCCGTTGGGGCAGAAAGGTTCTGGAATGGCGACCACGAATCGGAAGACGGAGTGTAGGACGGCCCCCCACGAGGTGGACTGATGACGTCCCACGCGTCGCAGGAAGCCGGTGGATGCGAGTGGCGGAGGACCGTGATGTGTGGAATTGGTTGGGGGAGGCCTATGTCCAGCAGTGGACGTGTAACGGCTGATAGATAGATAGTTGAGATGAACTGATTAGGTCAATGGGTAGTGACCTTGCTTTCTATCTGTACTGCGGCTCCTGGGTCCGAATCCTGGTAGGGATAAGCTTTGTGTGATAAGCAGGAATGTTTGTACACGAGTCTGTGTGAGTGATGTTTAAGTATTATATACTGGGATCGCCCCAAGTCCGTTGTACGGTACACATAATACACAAGTTGCTTAGTGTGGTACCTTATAGTTGGTGTGTATATCTGGCGATATTATTAAAATTATATTATAACAGTTTACATTGAATTTACACAGTGCACTATTTTAAAGTAATTCCATACTCAAAAAGTATTTAAGCTTTTCTGGTTTTGGAGACTGGGCATTGAAATAAAGATCCTGAAACTCGCTTGCACGGAGTAAATCATTATTATACACGATATCTACAATAAAATATGAAAATACATCTCATCTTTTAAGTTTCTTAGGTTATTCAGACGTTACGAGTTTAATTGGTTTTCCGAAAAGTTTCATAATAAAAATGTACGATACTAAATACCAAAACGTTGGAAGCACAACCCGCATTCCAGCTTTAATATCCGCGGAGAGGAAGCCGGCTAATAAGATTACAAGAACCAAAGAGGGCATTGAGGGCCAATGAGTTATTGCCTCCCGTCTCATTTGCCCAGACAATTTCCTCTGCGGGCAACAGTGAGGCGTTTGTACGGAGATAATAAATTTATCTTTGGCACGGCAGTCGCAGGAAGCGCTCACACTGGGATGCGTAAACGCTTGTGCTTTAATTAAATTACGCTTGCTTTGGAATGTGTGGAAAATGGAACAAGTGATTTAGTAGGACATAAACATGTCCAAGTCAAGTCATATAATTTTGTATAGTCTACTTACAAACAGCTATTTTGAAATGTCTGTTGTCAAACTAGGAACCTTTATTGTTTTGCCATGCCCATTTGATAATCATTTCTTAGCTCTACAACCGGATCGGGGATCTCTAACAAGATACGCAGTGTCCTTTTTAATGGTATTTCATATTACATACGCAATGATTTTTTGATGATTTGGCTAATGGGGATTCCGCTAGCCAAACACCAAAACAACTTCGCCAACTTACAAAGCAAAAGGTTTTGTACGTCATTGTAATTCATGTAAATCTGTATTTCTATTTTGGGGTAGGAATATTTAGCAACTAAGGCCTCTCCATTTATACATGAATAAATAATATTCTATATCGACAAACAAACATAAAACTCTATAGAGTCTGAAAAAAGCGATATTATTATTATGGGTACCGCATAATCAACTGGAGACGATCATAGTAGCTTCCAAAATCGCACAAATTCTGAAAATTGCCCAGATCCGAATCTACACCTAGACCCGCAAGTACCCGGTATCGTGAGTCATGTTCACTCAAACCACTTGGCCAAGTTGTCGTAAATAAAATTTTACCGACCGTCATTTTTCTATATTCCACCGTCAAGTGCACACTCCCGTTCGGCGGCTACTATTTTCCGTATGCGCGTCCCTTAAGAACGGTGCAAATTAAATTACTAAAGGCTTTCAAAGGCAAAATAGGGTTGTTGAGTTGTATACGCCTCTTGCCTTTTCACATAGGTAAAGTGGAATAAGAGCTTATTTTGTTAAATCCCTCACGAGTTACACGGTTTAGTAAGGTGTTATGGTTTAAGAACAATGGCGTTGTTGAGTTTTGCCTTTGTTTTTGAATGAAAACGAGAATGATTCATACTTTATTTGTGTCTTGGTCCGCATCGGAGCTATTTTAAATCAGCTACACTACATACTGATACAGAGAGGTAGGATATAATAACGTCTATATTATTATCTGAAGTCAGGATTTCAATGTCACAATTGTCATTATGTTAGAGATTTTTTTTCAATCAAAAGATGATTTAAAAAAATTAAATGTTTAGTGCACCCTTTCTGAATCAACCTATCTGAATGTAATATTATTTGTGGCTACTCTAAGTGGGACTTAAGCCAATAGAGTACTAGAATCCGAATATCCGATATGATGGTATAAGGTTTGGTTATCTTCAATCTTAGTAATTTATTGCAAAATTCTTATGTCTTCACTGGACTCATCTCAATAGAATTTTGATAGAGGTCATTCTCCACAATGAAGGCAGCTGCATTAAACACAATCACGCATATCCTTGCAGGGGATCCACAAATAATTCTTTTCGTTTAATTATAAAATCTGATATGAAAAATATTTTTTTTGGGGTCGAGTCACCTTCGTCCGTAGGAGCATTAAATACCCTCGAGATACCTTACACGTGACCCAGGGTGGTGCCAACTAGGTGACAACTCTACTGGTGGTAGGCTTCGGCCGTGGTTAGTCACCACCCACTGAACAAAGCCATGTCGCCAAGCGGCCTAGCCGTGTTCCGGCATGATGTTCGGTGTTGCCATTCATGGATGGCGGGTCAGATCAGTTGCGCTGCATGTGCCTAGTGAATGTAGCGTCTCGATCTACTGCCGCCTTCCTACCTAGGCAAGTATGCTCCATCGTAGATCTCATCATCACTTACCATCAGGTGAGATAGAGATCAAATACTTGCCTATAATGTAATAAAAAAAAAATCTTTCAGCAGTTTGTCAGCCCATAACCGAAACAACTACACACACTCGAGTCATATCCATAGACTTTATATTCAGACACATTATGGGAGACATGAAAATTGCAATTGTGTTTAAAGAGAATAACCCTACAAGCCCTTTCCCAGGACATTATAATGAATAAATTTCCCGGGAGTCGTTGAGTACTTTACATAATTTCACATTATGAATCCACCCTTGAGATTACTGAAATCCAGGGTTGAAAGGATGTTACAATTTTAGGTCCTATTAAGATGTCGCAATATTTAGGGCGGTGTTGACAAAGCGGTGACGAGGGGAGAGGAATGACTCGTGGACTACCAATAAGGTGTTGTTATTTGCACGTTTTATTCTTCTTCTTCTTTGCCGTCATTACATTCTTTCCCTACAAGAATCCATCGCCATTCCTCACGCACTTTTGCCTTTCTGGTACATATTTAAAAAGATTAATAATAAATAGCTTTAACTTGGTCAGTCCATCGTATAGGCAATCTTCTGTGTACTCCTTTACCTACAAAATTCCCTTGCACTACGAGGCGCTCTATCTATACAACTCTACGTCTTGATATGTGTCCAAAGAAAGTAAGAATTCAGGCTTGTGCGAAGGATAGCTGATACCAAGTTCTTCAAGAATGGACAGGCTAGTTGTGATATCTCACTGGACTTGTTTAAGGTGATGGAGCCTGCCTAGCCAGTAATGCCTCTATTAATTAGTCGATCATTGTGCCAACGACTATTTTGGAATAGGGCATATGCTGCCCGCGATCACAGCGAGACAAGAGACATTAAGCGCTTGGATGGGGTAGAGTGAGCCTTTGCACAGTCAATCTAGACACTCTCTTCTGAGTTTCCAGAGAGGTGAGGTATCTTATTCTATGGGATAGATCACAGTGGATAAAAATTACCATAGGGTGGACCTCGACAATGCCAGTTCAAGCAGACATGAATAAAAAAAAAATATATTACGCCTGTAAGTCCTATACACAGTTGATTTAAAGTTAGTAAGTCTGCAGGCAACCATAATTGTGTAGATTTAGACAATTGTTATAAATTGAAAGTGGAAAATTCTAATTCCAAAAGTTACAAACGAAATATTTTGATAGCCGGTATATTTCACCAGATGTAACAATTACACCGGTTAACGCGAATTAATATAAGTGGGCGTTATTAAGCGGGTCTTAGTATGCAGACATTTGAATGGGTATCGCTTAATTTCAGGATCTTTTTGTATTTATTTTAACTACAATCTGGCGTAGACATCTTTGAGAGAATGTAGATAGCCATTTATATATAGATGAGTGTTGTATTCAGACAAGATTGTCTAGGTAGTCTTTTTTGAGCTTGTGGACCCTAAGAGCTAGAATATAAGCGGAATACAATATGCAATGGTGAATCTATAGAAAGTATATTATAGTCTAAATCTAAATACACTCTATACTAATTATAAATGTGAAAGTTTGGATGGATGGATGTTTGTTACTCTTTCACGCCCGAACGGCTGAACGGATCTGGATGAAATTTGGCACAGAAATAGATTATAGTCTGGAATAGCACATAGACTTTTTATCCCGGTAAAATGTATGGTTCCCGGGGGATAGATGTTTGAATTTTTCATACTTTTTATCGCGGGTAACACCGCCGGGCGCAGCTAGTATAATATATTTGTTTATCATTTGTACCATTGATCTGGGAATCAGATATGTAGCAAATCATAAGATAGTTTTCACGAGACAAACTCGCCCCAGTGAGGATACCACTAGTCACTTTAATTTCACATATATGATGGTAATTTTCTAAGCAATTACGAACCTTATTAATGTGTGTGAACCTTTTAATTTCGCAAAAAAAAACAACAAGTGCGCCCTATTAAATAACTACTACGTATTTGTGCCGTTTGCCGTAGAGACGTTAGGCCCATGGAGTTATAGCGCTAAAGAGATTATCACCTAGGTTGATTACCACGACATCTGACAAGAGGGCTGGCTCTTTCCTCGCTCAAAAAATTAGCTTGATAACACAGCGAGGAAGTGCAGGCAGCATTCTTGCCACCATTCCACGCGGCAAGGACTTTTTGATATATGGTTTGTTCTCCTATTATTACAAACAGATTTTCAACTCACCTCTTTCAATCTTAGGGTCACTATTTGCAGAATACAAAGCGACGGCTGCATCTTCGCGGTACAGCTGATCTCCGATCTTGGCGTTACAGCGGAGTATCGGTGCGCCTCGCTCGTAGTGCGCGGGCCACAGTTGGAGTTGGATGTATAGCTCGGAGCGGAACAGGCCTTCAGGTGCTGGTTGTACTTGGTGGAGACCTGGGGTTACCTACACCAAAAATATTTTGTTTAGTTGTATTTTCTTTTGTAGATCTGCGATCAGTCTCAAGACTTTTTAATTAGTTATGTTGTTTTGTTATGTTTGGTGAGCTAAGGACACTCCAATTATTGACATCCGATGAGAAAGGTTATACATTTTGTTTTATTTTGTGAAAAATAAAACATCAGGCCTGCGTAGAATCTCCCATGTTTGATAATTAAAAAAAACCAATCCACTTGACTTTGGCAAAATACCTACCTAAAGGGTGGTGGGAAAAACATTATCGACAACAAAACATCGGCTCTATTAAGCCATTTAATAGGATAGAATTGAAATATCGTAAACAATCAAAAATATTTATCGCACACATTATTGCGGCAGTACAATAATTACAATATCATAATCCACAACACAACTGTCACAATTTTAACAATATCAGTTTATCAAACAGACGTGGATAAGCTGATAAACAAATTTCAACTGTAACGATATTCACAGAGAGTTTAACATGAGTCACACGGCTATCGGGGATGTGATTAAATTTGAAGGGCTCTCGCCGCGGGCGGCGGTGCTGCTTATGTTGGGAAATTGCAAATATCAACACAGCGAACAATCAAACAACTGTTGTAAGTGTAACGCCTCACTGCAATGGATTCCGGGAACTGCGCGAGTGTGTGGAGAGCGCGGAAGTAATGTTTTGTATATTCGTGACTAACTGTGCCCGAGACTATCTAAGTGTGGACTTGGGACTCTTCTAGGAGCTATGTCGGAAGGACACATACATTCCCTGAGATAAAAATGGACCGTCTAAATTGACCCGGTATGCAAGTGAACAGTATGTAAAATGTCTTTATATTTGCAAATGTTACAAATATTCATGTATAATAAACACCACTATGATTGTGTAGAGCTCTAAAAGAACATCAATAATATATATTAATAAATAATAATCAGCCATTATGTTTTCACAAATAAAAATATTGAAGTACTCGCCTAATTCAAACTCTTTGTTAAAATGTATAGAGCTCATAATTCTAATGTGGCTATGATTAATATTTAACATGATTATATTTGTATGGAAAAGGACAAAAGGGAATTTAGTGGATTTATATTTAACTAGCTGCCTCGGCGACCTTCGTCCCGCCTATGAATCAAATTAATTATCTTTATTTTTATGTTTTAAGTTAATTTTGCCCATGTTATTCTGCTATTCAGGGCAGAGACAAGCTCAAAAATCATAAAAATCGGCCACCCATGGGTAATAAATGGTGTAACTTATAAGACTGTGTTTTATATACATCGGTTTTAATGTTGTTTAAAGTATAAGCTTTTGCAGTTGTATTGCTTAAATGTTTAATAATAACCATCCGGTATCAATATCGTTATTAATTCACGACTTAACGAATATTGTCCAAAAAATAATTTAATTATTAGATTGAAATAAAACTATTTTTTAAGGATTTTATCGCGTTTATTTTTCGTTTTTACGTTCCCGTTTCGGCTGCTTTACAGCAACCATGGTCACGGGAGGACTGAGGTGGTTGACGTCCTGGTGTCATAGTTAGAAACACTGAACACACACAAACTGTGAGCACTTTCTGCGTAGATCGGACCACAATCAACAATTAAATATGAGGGTAGCCCGTTTCTAACTATGACACCAGGACGTCAACCACCTCAGTCCTCCCGTGACCATGGTTGCTGTAAAGCAGCCGAAACGGGAACGTAAAAACGAAAAATAAACGCGATAGAATCCTTAAAAAATAGTTTTATTTCAATGTGTAGTATTCGCGTAAATATAAGAAATCAATATATTAATTATTAGAATTAAATTATTTTTTGGACAATATTCGTCCTCAAACGATCCGTTAAAACAATTTACAAATTGTCACTAAAATAGTTTGTTCAGCACCCAACAGAAACAATCGCGTTAAAATCTGCGCACGAAATACGGGGAAATCTTGAAAGCGTAGACACGGGAAGATCTACGAAATTCGGAACTGCCGAAGGAATTAAAACTTGCCACTATAGAATTTGAGTTGAAACAGCTATGGCTTCGGTGAAGTTATTTTAAGTACTGGAACACATTTGAAGTCTGAAAGGATTTTGATGCGAATATCTGCGGTTGGAGGGTTTGAGTCTTACCTACTAAAGCGCTGAAAGCTTCGAAATGTATTATTGTAATACGCCACAGTAAATTAAATATTATGCAGCTATGCAACTAGCTTCAGATATTGAATATATATTGAATGTTATTTTTTTTTATTTTTTTTTTATTATATTAGAGGCAAGTATTTTTAATATGACATTAGTGTAGTCGTACATGTATTGTATAACACCAGCCCTTTTTAATGTCCCACTGTTGGGCATGGGCCAATGCGAGGGGGATTGGGCCATAGTCCACCACGCTGGCCCAGTGCGGGTTGGCGGACTTCACACATCTTTCGAGGGGTTCTCTCAGACATGCCGGTTTCCTCACCATGTTTCCTTCACCACTTAGCAAGTGATAATCGTGTTTGAAAATGAGATTCTCACATGAAATCCAGAAATCCCAGAGGTGCGAGTCGGGGTTTGAACCTGCGATCCTCGTTACCGAGGCAAGCGTTCTACCAACTTGGCTATCACTGAACAACATATCTTAAATCTTTGATACCAATTTATTGAATCTTGTGTACATAAATCTACACTTATGTACACAACAATTCAATAAACATCGTTCAAAACGGAGACGCTACATCGCAGAATCCGTTCCCAAACAGCAATGTTTAGATTCCAAATTTGCTTAAAGTAATAAACGGATCCAACGAATGCTTTGAATCTACAGATTTGTTCTGGACTGTTGGGATTAAGCGCTTGCGGTGAGCCCTCCCGTGCAGTTCACCGGTGGCCGTTGCCACAAACAATCTAGGCTGGTAGGCGGATACCATCTAACTACAGCGTGCAAGTTATTTGTGGAATCCACTATGGGATTTACTACTTATATGTACTCGTATACCGTTGTCCCCGGTATATCGTTAGCTTATCGCGGTAAAAATCAATGGACACTTTTTTAAATCGTGAAAATATACCCCTTAAAAATACTGAAAGCAACTAAAGAAGTGAAGTTATAAATTGAGGCAAAACTGCTGTGTCATATGAAACAAAAAATTTAGGTAGTGAGAATCTATGTATATATATATATATATATTATCAAAGTCATATTAATCAAAGTATTAAGTTATATTAATCAAAGTCGTGTTAGCTACACCATTTATAACTTAAAAATTGGGGATGATTTTAAAGATTTTTTTTTATTTGACTCCGCCCCGAATAGCAGAATAACATGGAAAAATATCACAAAAAAAGTAATAACAAAGTTAAATCATTTTCTTATACATTTGATTCTGAGGTAGTACGATGTTCACTGGATCAGCTAGTTATTAAGTAAAACAATACTTTCTCCAAAGCACCGTTGATAGACCTATATATAAAACATATTACTAGAAGCTAACCTTTCTTAAAGACTAGGGAAATTAGGGCACCATCCTCTTAAACTTGAACAACATAATTTTTAGGCTTAATTAGGCAAAACTGTGAGGAATAAAATAAATATGTAGAAGGTACTTACAGGTATATCATTGATGAAAAAAGCTATGTCGGACGGCGGGCGGCTCGGGCCAGACGTGCAATTGGCGCGAAGGATGTCACCCGGCATGTAATAGTGCTGACTCGTTTCAATCGTCGGCGGTGACGGTGGGAGTACTATTCAAAGGGATATAATTAGTGTTAGTTATTAAAATATAAGTAAAATAAATATTGCCATATATAATTGTAAACACTGCAGCGATCGATCAAAGCATGCCATCTGTTGGTAGCTTTCGGTACTAGATATCGACCGAACGTCACTCGAAGTTTGAAATGTTGTCTGTTTTATCGACCGCATGTGTATAAAAACCGTTGTACCATTCGAAAGGTGCTCAGTCGTGTTCGAACTTTCCAGAAATATACTAATAAAAGTAAATCACGTGTTGCATTATTTTATTATGTCAAATAATAGTGATATAAATTTTCTTCATTGTCTTAGCCGTTTTATGATTTGAATTACGGTGTTCAGACTAAGGGCAAGAGCCTCTGATTATTCAATACTACTCAATTATATACAAGAAGTTTATAGCACTAAATTAGTACCTAAGTCACCATTTATACTTCTGTCTTTTACTACTTACTCTCCTTCCTTCACCACTACAACTATAATTTTATTTTATTTATCTAACTAGATTACGGCTTCCAAGATAAAACCATTAGCTTCGTTTGGGGCCGAGCCTACTGCTCAGCTTAATTGTGATATACATTTAATTTTAACAAAATTACTCTTATTAGAGCAAAAAGTTTCGTGTTCCTGGAGAAAATGATCTCTTTTTATTCTGGGCTTCCATAAAGCCCTCATGATAACTTACCAACAACCTCCATAGTGTTGGAAACGATGGAGGTGGCGAACGATGGCGCGTCAGCCGTGACCTCGCAGCTGAAGTTCCCGGACAGACCAAAGCTAACCCTCGTCAGCACCACCTGGCTTTGGTTCGATCTGGCTAACTGTTGGATATCAAATAATTTTGAGACGTTAGGCCCATGGATCCATAGCGCAAAAACAATTGTAGATAAAATATCTCTAAGGTTGATTGCCTCCACAGGTGACAGGAGGGCTGGCTCTTTCCTGGCTCAAAAAAATAGTATGATTATACAGCGAGGAAATGCAGCCAGCATTCTTGCCACCATTCCACGCGGACAAGGTCTTTTTGATAAATAGTTTGTTTTAGCAGTGCAGTTTTTTGTCTATTGTAGAGAATAAGCTGCCTCCATTACTATCCCAAAGGACTATATTAGGTTCAGTCGTGTTTAATAATACCAGCCCTTTTTAATGTCCCACTGCTAGGCACGGACTGCCCTAAATGCGAAGGGGATTAGGCCATAGTCCACCACGCTGGCTCAGTACGGGTTGGCGAACTTCACACAACTTTCACGATGTTTTCGTTCACCGTTTAGCAAGTGATAATCGTTGTTGAAAATGAGATTCGCACATGAAATCAGGAAATCCAAGAGGTGCGAGCCGGGGTTTGAACCAGCGATTCTCATTACCGAGGCAAGCGTTCTACCAACTTGGCTATAACTGCTATTCAGTCGTGCTTTATCTATACATATAAATAAAATTGGAGTGTCTGTTTGTAATATTAAAATAACCGCTTTTTACTAAGTGCATTTGGATGTATACACGTTACCTATACCGAAACAACATTTTTTACAATTTTTGTCTGTCTGTCTGTCTGTCTGTCTGTCTGTCTGTCTGTTTGTTCCGGGTAATCTCTGAAATGGCTGGACCGATTTTGACGGGAATTTCACTGGCAGATAGCTGATGTAACAAGGAGTAACATAGGCTACTTTTATTTTAGAAACAAAAATTGGATCTTTCGAAAATAAATTAAAACCAATGTTGCAGCGCTGCGCCTGATTAAAGTTTTATAGCAACAATCTGCAATGCGTCCCGCGGGATCAGAACGCGAGCAGGCTGTTGCCAACGGCTGAGTCTTTGTTAAATACCACGCGGACGAAGTCGCGGGCAACAGCTAGTTTTCAATAAAGGCGCACAAATATTAGTATCAGTCATAATCTATATTATCACAACAACAAAAAAATGTCCACGTCCAAGTAATCCCAGGTCACACAGTCAAGGTTAAGTTAATTAGGTTACGTCAAGCTCAGTTCTGACTCAGCGTGATGTTAATTAATGGACCCTGATTGCTGACAGAACATGCACCAGCATGTTACGTAATCAGGAATGCAATCACAACAGGGTTCATCATCATAGGGTATTACTCATTAATTTTTTAACTAAGTTGCATATTGATATTGCAATAGAAGACATGGATCATTCCTTAGGAAGATACTCCACTCACGTTACATACTTACCAGCTAATCAATATGGGATATAATATAAAGTCGGTTTTGCGTTTCAATAAACTTCTTGATATTTTATTATAGACAAATCACCTACATAAAGACTAGTAGATTAGGTTGTTTTCTTAAGCCTGAAATAATCACTAATTATCGTTTTAAATAAATTAGGTAATTAGCGAAAATGAATTTCATAAAAGCCTGTAGTTATTTTCTCGCCTATTTGAATATGAACCCTGTGATGAACATTTAATTTTTTCAGAAAATCAACCATCTCCTTCAATTGATGATATATGATATACGAACAGGGTCATTTAAATAGCTAGAAAATAGAATACATTGTATTACAGATTTAAGTCCCGCCATACAAGGCTTTTTTTTATTACATTATAGTATTTGATCTCGATCTCACCTGATGGTAAGTGACGATGAGATCTACGATGGAGCACACTTGCCTAGGAAGGCGGCAGTAGATCGAGACGCTACATTCACTAGGCACATGCAGCGCAGCTGATCTGACTCACCATCCATGAACGGCAACACCGAACATCATGCCGGAACACGGCTAGGCCGCTTGACGACATGAGCTACCACCAGTAAAGATGGCCTAATTTGATGACGGACCGACTGTATTTTTGGTGTAATCAGCCCTCAAATCAAGTCGTGTATAATGTATAGTGGGTGTTAATATGGCGAACTATTTCTACAAACGTTTTTCCCAATTTATTGTAGAACTTTATACCATGAATTCGACATCCTATCGTCTGCGTAACAAAAAGAAACCCGTTCATTCCACTGAACATGCAACACTAAGGAAAAATAGCGCAAAACCGTAACAGAACGACCCATTGGGTTATTATCGCAGCGAGAATGTGAAATAAGAGGCAGTGATAAAGGGTTGGATTTATGAACATACGCCGGCAGGGTGACGAGGAGAAATGGCAGTTTTCTGAGGAAAAAATGTACGGAAAGGCGCCCGGGACACGGGTATAAAGCATGCGAGAATTGCTCGGATTTCCTTCATAGCGGAGTGAATGGTTGATTGTTTTTTTAGGGTTTACGCGAGTGGAATGGGTCCGGCAGCTGGGCCTCGAATTAACTCACTTTGAAGTTCTCCTAGTGTACACTTGCTGGAGGAAAATTACGTACCAATTGTGTTCTCACGTTTTGAGTAGCTAGGTAGTAAAACGTTAAGAAAATTACGGTTAGAATTGTTTTAATTTGGTGCTCGTTTGGTGACTGCTGTTGTTGATATATACTCGTGAGATGTAACAATAATAGTGTAAAATATTTTAACAAGGCTAAAAGCAGGCTATATAGATAACATTCTCCAAGAAAAAAAAAATATATTGAAATGAAACTAATTTTGAGGACTTTATCGCGTTTTTATTTTGATTTTACGTTCCCGACGTTTCGGCTGCTTTACAGCAACCATGGTCACGGGAGGACTGAGGTGATTGATGTCCTGGTGTCATAGTTTGAGACGGGGTACCCTCATAAAATCGCGATAAAATCCTTAAAATTAGATTCATTTCAGTGTGTAATATTCGCGTAAATATAAGAAATCAATATATATTAGATATTTAAAAAATGGCAGCCCGTACGGAATGCATGGCCTAACGCTACTGTTTCGTCTTGTTTACAAAAATCAAATAGTATTTACATAGTTATGTTAAAATATTTTACACTATTTTTGTTACACCTTATATACACAATCCCCGGAGAGGTCGGCACAGTTGCACTGTAGTGCACCCACATTTTATCGATGGTATTTGGTCCCAATTTAATAGGGGCGAGAGAACTGTTGTTGAGTATTTTATTAATGAGTGCTAATTAAATGGGCTAGAACATTGCTTATATTTTTTGTAGAGCAGCTTTACATTTTGATGCCACAGCCATCAAGTCCCGTTCTTTCGTAATTACTTAAAAGATTTCGGCCAATAATTAAGGTTCCAGTAAACCTTAACAATAGACAAGTTGAGAACAGATTATTTTGTTCACGAATTCTTTCCGAACTTACTAATTGAAATACCTAATCACGAGTAATTCATAAAATAGCTTTAATCGTCATGAAAATTGATAGCCATTGTCTCAAATCACCATTTTTCATCCAGCCATCAAAGTTAAAATATTCCTTTGAATAAAACAAAATCAGTCAGCTTGAATGCTTAATTAAAATTAATAATCTCAGAAATAAAATATCTTGGCTGCCGTTCGAATTGAAACTGTCTTAAACAAAACAGATTTAAGATGCCCATTTATTATTTGCATTATAAACAATACTTACCTACGTTTCCCTGTTTCCCTTTTGAATTAATTAAATTCCTAGTCCGTTTATTTGTGCCGATTTTCGACGCAAATGATGGGATGTAAGCAGATGGTTATTGAATTAACTCTTTTAACATCCCACTGCTGGTCACAAAGTGCACCACCCTGATCCATTCACCTGATCCAATATGTTGATAGGCAACACACGTCTTAAATAAATAAATATCGCCAGACAAACACACCAACTATACTAAGCAACGCTTGGATTATGGGTACCGTACAATATACTGAGGGTGAACTCAGTATGTAATACTTATATAGATATTAAACATCCATGACTTGGGTACAAACATTCGTGTTAATCACACAAAGTTTCCTACCAAGATTCGCACCCGGCACCCATAGCACAGATAGCACTACCCACTGACCTAATCAGGTTAGGCGTTATCACAACAATTAAGGTTCTCTTAGACATGCAAGCTTCCTCAGCTGCACATATGAGACCTAGCAAACTTTTGTCTCCGAATGAGAAGACATGTGTGCTCTTAATCGAAAACCTTGTTTAGAAATATTGTAAACTAGCTGTTACCCGCGAATTCGTCCACGTGTCAAAAAGTTTTTCTATAATAAAAGTAGCCTAACTTACTCCTTGTTACGTCAGCTATCTGCCAGTGGAAGTCCCGTCAAAATCGGTCCAACCATTTCAGAGATTAGCCGGAACAAACATACAGACAGACAACAATTTTAAAAATCTTGTTTGGTATATATACCGTGTATACATCCAAATGGACTTGGCAAGAGCGGTTATTTTAATATTACACAGACACTCAGAACAGACACTCCAATTTTATTTATTGGTAAAGATGTATAGATAAAATCTCCTATTCCCTACTCCGTTCTGTAATTTCCACTTGCCTGATCTTCACACGTCTATAACTTGAATCGAAAGTGAGTTAATACAAAGCAAAATCGCATCGTCGCCTCCGAACAATAATGTAACATTTGCTATCTTTCTGTCCCTCTGTAGGGATAGAGTGCGTCACAAGCGTAGATTAAATTATTTCGATTGAAAATTCTTATTCTATTGGGACAGTTGCGTTGAAAGTATACAAGCAAAGATAAAATTTATGTAACTTTACCTCAAAAAGGTAAGTTATTATGTATATCCTTGAATTATGAACACTGAACCCGAAATTACAATGTCTGTTTGTCAATCAAAAGCCTTTTTAACAGACTTCAAAAATGAGGAGGTTCTAAGTGCGGTTGTATTTTTCTATATTTGGTATCACAGATCGTTTATGAACTTATTTGGATTTTTTTTATATGCAAGGATTTGCTTACATTTTAGGCCCATTTTGACGCTCCGAGTTCACATTCGTTAAATATTTGATTTAGTTAATTTTTTATAAAGGGTTCACCCAATGGGACCAAATAGAACTATTGTTGTGCTGTGTTGTAAACATTGGTAATATGATATTACATCAACTATAATGTTATTCAGGATATAATTATATATTTTCGCCCACAAATTTCGTGTAGCCGCGATCTGTCGATAGTAAAATTTTAACACCATTTCCCTGTGAATTACGTGGTTTCCAATATGTGGTTAAAGTAAGCAGAGGTAGGTTTAAAATGAGTATATAAACGTGTTCATTTCCGTCCTTTTTTTATTCCAACTACATATTGACCTAAATTACAGAATTTTTACCTGAATTAAATGTAAGTCTAATTAACCATTTAAATGACACGTCATTTTCATTTCATCATGTCACATCCATTATTTTATTTATAATGTGTATTTATTGAATGTTTTATTGCTATTAATTACTAGACAATGTGCAAAATACCCGCTAAGTTGCGGGTGAGGCTTTTATTTCATCGCATCTCATTTCGTACAAAAAGAAGAAGAACCATTTAAATACATAGGTAGTTAAATTTAGCTCTTTCAGAGTTCGTTTAGATATGATCATGCATGGAATTTTAATTATAACTTTGGAAGTGACGTGATAGTTTTAGTTTTGTTTAACATTAGATCGTAAGCCAAGAACTTGGAAACTAGGTACACGGTGAAAGTTTAGGCCTTTAACAGCAAGCGGTAATCAATCATAGTTCATGTGCCTATGTATTTTATGTGTGATAATAGGCTGACAGAATGGCTACCTCCTAAATATGTTAAGCGGAAAAGGTAAGATCTTCCAGCCAGGCGGGTGGTATGCCTGGCGGGGCGGCCGTTATTCCCCGACGGTTATTGTCGGGATCTTGTATATATGCTACTTGCTCCGAAAACTCTTATAGCGCGATTCAGGATTGTGACGTCAATAGTCAATGGTTCTGAATGCGTCTGCAGCGCCATCTTTTTAGCTTGTGTTGCGGTTGAAGTGGTCGCTGCATATGTATATGTGGCGTAACTTCTACGAATAGGAATCAATGAAAAGAAATCTATACATCTATACAAAATAAATAAAATTGGAGTGTCTGTTTGTAATATTAAAATAACCGCTTTTTACTAAGTGCATTTGGATGTATACACGGTACATATACCACAACAAAATGTTTGTCTGTCTGTTTGTTTCGGCTAATCTCCGAAATGGCTGGACCGATTTTGACGGGAGTTACTGGCAGATAGCTGATGTAACAAGTAGTAACTTAAGCTACATTTATTTTAGAAAAACTTTTTTTGTTAAATACCACGCGGACGAAGTCGCGGGTGACAGCTAGTCCTAAATAAATCTCCAAATTTATCACTCCAAACGCAGTTAGAATCTCTACATTAAGTCGGTATAATAACACTATAAGCAGCTCGCGAAATTATTTAACTCCGCACATTTCCCAGATTTTAACAGCGACTCAGCACATTTTCCCTTCCGCTAAACTGAACCAGTATATTAACCGAATTCCACACCATAAAGTACATTGTTTCAACAGCTCAACAGGTAAAAATAATTGTAGGGAAGTTTCTCATGCCGGCGACAAGAGTTATGGCCTACGGAGGCGGTGCCTTTGATATCCGAGATTTTTCTTAACTCCCCGCTTGAGATTCGCATATTTCCGCTCGACAAGTGTTTTTACATTGAATGTAATAAATCTGTTTCGTGGAATGAGGTTTTGAACCGGTGCACCAGCGTGCGCGATAATACGACTTCTATTCGAGATAAGTTTTATACTGTTAGCTATGACGACCTGCACGTCAAGTGCGAGCTAACCGTATACTTTATAGTCTACCGTATTTAGACATTTTGTATGGAGAGTTGAAAAGCGCCTCTAGCGGACGGCATTCATAACTTTCAATTCTCTATACAAAATGTCTAAATACGGTAGACTATAAAGTATACAGTTAGCTCGCACTTGACGTGCTGATTAACGCAGTTGGTAGTGACCTGCTTACTGAGGGTACCTGCGTGCTGAGGGTCCCGGGTTGGAATCTTATTAGGAACAAGCATTGCGTGTTTTTTTTTTTTTTTATTAGATTATAGGCAAGTACTTGATCTCGATCTCACCTGATGGTAAGTGACGATGAGATCTACGATGGAGCATACTTGCCTAGGTAGGAAGGCGGCAGTAGATCACGACGCTACATTCACTAGGCATATGCAGCGCAACTAATCTGACCCGCCATCCATCCATGAATACGAATGAATGAGCACGAATGTTTGTACCCAAGTCATGTTTAATATCTATATAAGAAATATATACTGGTTTCGCTCCCAGCCCATTGTACGGTACCCATAATACAAGCGTTGTTTATTGTGGGACCGTATAGTTGGTGTGTTCGTCTCGCGATATTATTATTATTGGCGAATAGAATTCGACGTTCTTTACATAATATATTTGTCACTAATTAAGGGTAATTACGATAAATTATGCGATAATTATCGTAATAGCAGACTCGAGCATTTGTTTGATTATTCCACTTTTTTTTTCATTATTACATTATAGGCAAGTATTTGATCTCGATCTCACCTGATCACCTTTCCACTAATATTATAAATGTGAAAGTTTGGATGGATGGATGGAAGTTTGTTACTCAATCACGCCAGAACGGCTGAACGGATCTGGATGAAATTAATCTATTAATGAAATTAAATTAAGCACATATGCTACTTTTTATCCCGGTAAAATGTATGGTTCCCGTGGGATATATGTGTTTAAATGTTTCATAGAGCAAAGGATCGACACGATTTTTTGCCTAGGTGGTGGTAGTTTAGGGGTCAGAAAATGAAGTGTTTGTATGTGTCGTCAATATTGTTCCTATGGGATAGACATACTTTTTAATCGCGGGTAACACAGCGGGGCGCAGCTAGTTGAGAATATAGTATAGCAATCCATCTCTCTACGTCTCCTGCTTTCGTGACGTTCATTTACATGACGCAAGCACTGGTTTGTGACAGTCTCTCGGAGACAAATCGTGTTGTCGCGCACAACTTGCCAGGAATTACGTACAATGGAGGGTATAGGAGGGGGATCTCTCGCTCTGACTTATGTTGAAGATATTCCCTAAAAGCCCTCTTAAAATGTTTATTACGGATCACAATTTTATTATGCTGCCTGATGGATGTGTGTGAGTGAACGGAGTGAGTTATCCCTTTTTTCCCATTTGAGGATTTATTGTAGGTGTTTATATCAGAGCACGTATTATCACTATTTATTCTCGTGTCGAGTATGGGACATAATGGTTTTATCTTCTTGCATGCTGTGAAATAAAACTAATTTTACGGACTTTATCAAGTTTATTTTATACTTTTCACGTTCCCGACGTTTCGGCTGCTTTACAGCAACCATGGTCATGGACGGACTGAGGTGTTTGACGTCCTAGTGTCATAGTTAGAACTGGGGTACGATCTACGCAGAACGTGCTCACTGCAGTGTCTTGAGGTCTTGCAATGGTGCGCTTGGTTTTGGATTTAATTATTTATACTAAGTCGAAATGTCTGGAACGTAAAAAAACATAAAATAAACGGGATAAAATCCGCAGAATTAGGTTTATTTCAATGTGTATTATTCGCGTAAATATAAGAAATTAATTCTTGCACTCTGGCTAAAAAAAGTACATAATTACTTCACCAACGCAGGGCTTTGAAAATGGAATTTGGCACGCGATACTAATTGACTGAAATTGAGTTTTTTTTATCGGACTTGCCTAACAATTTTGTTGGTGATTTTCTTGCTAAATGCTGCTGCTATAAGTCGTGTATTGACGTAGGCAATCGGGCTCTCAGGCGAAGTAATGCAAGCGTTGGTCGAGTCATATACAGAATCAACGAAGCAAAAGAGCGAAGAGATGGATGGCGGGTCAGATCAGCTGCGCTGCATCTGCCTAGTGAATGTAGCGTCTCGATCTACTGCCGCCTTCCTACCTAGGCGAGTATGCTCCATCGTAGATCTCATCGTCACTTACCATCAGGTGAGATCGAGATCAAATACATGCCTATAATGTAATAAAAAAAAAAAAAACAAAAAGCTTCGCGCGGCTGCGTACTTAGACCAATCACAGTCATTTAGTTTTCATTCCAAGAACTACTCACGTCAACATTGATCCCAGCGAATGGAAATATCTTGGTGGCTGGTGATTCGGTAGGCGAGTAGCGGTAGAACTCGTGGCGCCCTCTGTACCACTTCACGGAGTAGAGGGGTGCGTCTGTGAGCTCGTACAGACAGGCTAGCGTGGCGTCGGAGCCTCGCTCTACGACCGGTGGGGATATTCTGAGGTCTGTGGCGCGGAGACCGCCGACAGCTGGTGGGAAAAGAAAGCTTATGAGTTACTTTGATAGGGTTTAAATTCATAAATCAAATATGAATCAAATCGTTTAATTAGTAGGTATGTTGGTATGTAAATTGACCAAGATACCATCACAGCGTTTATTACTTTTTTAAATTAGTCTAGATTTAGGAGTTTACATAGAAATCTTATTTTGAGGCAGTATACCGAACTGCTTGGCAATATTATATTTCTTATCAATAATCCATATCTACTTATCCAAAATATAAATATTTTATATTATATTCCAAACTTTGTCGGTTAAAATTACATTTACAGACTGGAACAAACTACTATCAAGTGGGAACTTATGTCAAATTTAGGTTGGTAAAGGCAAGCTCGAGGTAAGCCCCAGGTCATAAAATCATGTCAGTTGTCAGTTTTTTCGAGTTTATCCTCGAACTTTTTTGTTTAATAACTCTAAGTACCTATATAAAAAGGGTCTTAAATCCAGAATACTACACAATTTCATTTTTACGTTCAGTTGCCCTTAGCCCGTTACAGCCTAACAATGAACTTTTCTAGCCTTTTTCCTATTTCAACGCTTACATCCCGTACTAAGTGCGGGCACAGGTGGTGTCACCTCTCGCCTTTATTTTACTACCATCCCCTTTGTGCGTTCACATTTTTATGATTCCACCTTTGTTGTCCATTGTCTGTTATGGTCAAAGAGTTTTAATAATACACATTCCGTTGCTGCTTTTTCGGAGGGAACACGAAATTGTACAAACGTCGAGTTGAATTTCGAATATTCCTGTGGAGGTGACAATGAAATAAAACACAATATGAGTGTCGGAGAAAATATGCATTTCTAAACTAGAATCCGACTGAAATAGAACTAATTTTACAGATTTTATCTCGTGTATATATTACGTTCCCGACGTTTCGGCTGCTTTACGGCAACCATGTTTACGAAGGTGTTTGACGTCCTTGTGCCATAGTTTAAATTCGGGTACCCTCATATTTAGTTTTTGTTTGCGGTCCGATCTACACAGAAAGTTCTGACGGTGTCTATAGGTCTTGCAATGGTGCGCTTGGTTTTGGATTTAATTATATTAATTACTGGATCCCAAATCGATAATAGCACCCAGCCATTTTTCCTATTGTCATTAGGATGTTTTTTTTATTTCAGACTTCACATATCATCCTTGTTCGAATTCGGTGTTCTTTTGCGAGGATCTGGGGTTAATCAAATCTGATATAATGGCGGGGGCGATCTTGTACATGTTCACAGATTGCAGACTTTATGGAGCGCCTAACGAACACAACAAATAAATTAAAAAAATATAGCATGATACGAGTAATAGATATTAAGGCTAAATTTCACTCAACCAAAGCTAGTTCAGTACGGACTGTATCAAAGCTACACAACGCTATTCATCAGATTTTGTTCTGAGCTATGTCCTAACTAACTGTCCTTATCTAGCTAACTTCCAGGCAGATATTGCTTAACTTATCTGCAACTTAGCAGTTGCCAACGCAAAATAGAGTCGTAAACAAGTTTGTGAAACATGGTACAAGTTTTTGACTTAAGACTTGCTAAAATACTTTATTTAAACGTGACTGCTGCTAGACTTAGCACGACTTAATAAAATTGGATTTATAACGGTGTAGTGTGTTTGGAAGGCGTTGACGCTTTTGCGTTCTTTATAATATAATGGTTTAAAGTAAGCTGTGCTTTCTTTGCGAGATAGTAGCATCGGTGCCTGATGCCGAAATAAAATAGTCAGTGTGGCGTCAATACCGACTATTTCAGTTATTTAAGAGTATGCAGCCTTTTTAATGTCCCACAGTTAGGAATAGGTCCCCAAAATGCGAGGAGGATTAGGCTATAGTCGGCCAAGCTGGCCTAGTGCGGATTTCACACGTCTTTCAAGTAGTTCTCTTATACACGCAGACTTCCTCACAATGTTTTCCTTCACTGTTTGGCAAGCGATACTTATGGTTGATAAGGAGATCCAGAAATCTCAGAGGTACGCGCCAGGGTATGAACTTGCGATCCTAGTTACGGAGGCAAGCGTTCTACCCACTTGGCTATCACTGCACAGTGTATATTAATGCTAGATTTCGTTTTGAAAATATAAATACGTTAGAAGGTTGGAGAAAGCCTCTTAGCCCTGAATTTCAATTGAAGCTTTTGATATCTTCCACTCCACTTAAATCTACTTCTTCACGGTTTTTAATCATTAATAATTGAAGTAGCCACTCTTCTACCATCATATTTGACACAGTCCGTTATTTTTTTGTGTATCATCCTTTTAGGATCATTGACTTCATCTGATATAGGTATGATGTCGTCATTGATAGAATTAGGCGTACTTGCCCACCACCCAACCCACAACTGACCCTCACTTGTCAACTTTTCCAAATATAAACCAAACAAGTTGATAGATAATTAAAGAAGCCATCAACACCGAACTCCTCTAAGATGTTAGTCGAGAAACTGTCTATCACGAATGTCGGGACCTCAAACAATATACAATTCTCGCGAATGGAACTCTGTCTATTTTGATGTTGGCTTACCTACGACGTCAAGGCGTCCCGAAGCCGTGTAGTGCGGGTAGGATGGCGCATTCTGTATCACCTCGCAACTATAGTTCCCGCTCAGGTTCGCAGGCACCTTCAGCAACACTACGTGTGTCTCGTTCGACCTTAACCTCTGTTCAAGGAAAAACAATAAAAGCTTCAAAAATATTGATGGACATTAAAATAAAACTAATCTTACGGATTTTATCGCGTTTATTGTATGTTTTTACGTTTCCAACGTTTCGGGACGCAAACAGCAACATATGAGAGTACGCCAAGTTAAAATTTGACATTAGGTCGTCAAACACCTCAGTCCTCCCGTGACCATGGTTGCTGTAAAGCTGCTGAAACGTCGGGAAAGTGAAAACATACAATAAACGTGATAAAATCCGTAAGATTAGTTTTATTTCAATGTATAGTATTCGCGTAAATTTAAGAAATTAATACAGTGTAAAAATGCTAAACAGAAGGGGAACACGAAATAACCTGAATTATATATTAACATTATTCTCTAAATAAGTAATTCACTAAATCAACAAACTGAATCATTCATAGCAATACAGATACACAAAACACTTACATCAACCCTAATCCCGTTCACAGGTGACACTCTTGTCGTAGGGTTTTCCAGCGGGGAGTACCTGTAGAACTCCTGAGTGCCCCTGTACCACTTCACCGAGTATATCCCATAGTCGTGTAGCTCGTAGAGGCAGGCCATCGTCACGTTCCTATCGCGCTGCACGACGCGCGGCGAGATCCGAAGTTCCGTGGTACGGAGGCCTCCAGCCCCTAGGGACAAGATACAAAGTTTAGATTTGATTTGCCTTGAAGTTTAAGTTCAATTGAGATTTGAATTGTGATAGCGCGGTGTTGAAATGTTAGAGGCTTCTGTAAAATCGATATGATAGAGACGATATAGTTATGATTAGTATAGAGGTAAATCAGCACATTTTGATGACGAAATCATTATAAATATACATAATATAATCCACTACAACCAAATTTGCTACCGGTAATTTCACTCCCCTCATGGTGGGAAACATTAAAAAACTTATACGCTGAGCAAGACAAAACATTGTTAATCCATCCCGCTCACTCATATGTCACAATTCACCTCTATAGCATAAGCAAATATACTATATTTCAATATTGAAGGACCGACTTAATGGCGGGAAGACTATATTAGAAACATTATTTTTAGGATACTGTCCCCAGACAATACTTAGACTATTCTATTAACCCAGTTCTCACATCCACTTTTTATAAAAAGCTAAACATAGTTCAATGCATCACAATGAGATTTTTTTCGTTTTTTTTGTTGATATCATAACGTGAACGCACCCAAAGGATTACCACAGACAATGAATATAGAACGGAATTCTTTTTATACCGTAGCGAGACCAAACTAGGTTTGTTGATTTAACTTTGAACACTGGTATTTACCTAGTACGTATACGTTTAGGCTTTTGTGAAGCGGATTGATTCGGGATATGTATTTATGTTTGGTTTTATTTTCAGTTTTTCGGGATATGCTAAAAAATGTGTAATTTGCTTGAATACTTACCGTTAAGGTGGAAGCTCAGGGTCAGGGCGCGAAATTCAAAATGTCAATGGTTTTTATTTTATTACGAAAAATTTGGACATCTTTACGATGTAATTTAGTGTTTTGCGATATTAGCATTCTGCATTAGATGTCTCGATGTATTAAGTTTACTAAAAAAGGACCTAATCTGATACAATACCATAAGGTTTGTAAAAACTGCTACTTTTACTAACTTTATGGTGTTGTATCGCCTTAGGTATTTTTTAAGCAAACTTAATACATCGAGACATCCAATGCAGAATGCTAATATCGCAAAACACTAAATTACATCGTAAAGATGTTCAGATTTTTCGTAAAAAAATAAAAACCATTGACATTTTGAATTTCGCGCCCTGACCCTGAACTTCCCCCTTAATTCCTTTCAACAATTTAAATATGCTTTACCAATTTTAAAGTCGTAGGTATAGTAAATCTGCCATAGATAAAATAAAACGAACACTTAAACCGAAATATCACACAGAAAAAAACTCTTGTCCAACCAAAGTAAAGGGAGTTTCGAATGAAAAAAACAAGTAAGTATCTACCTACTCAACAACAGAATGTTAATTAACGTCAACCAAAAGCAGTTTCAGAATTTATCGGCCCGTCAAAACAAGATATTTTTTACCACGCAAATCCCCTACCATATGCTTCAAAATCGCTTTAATATCGAGCAATAATCATAAGTTTAAACGAATATAGACTGTCGCTTGTTCTTATTGGTGTTGCGAGCGCACCTGCTACTGTCCGAGGAGTGATATTTCTCGCTGTCTTTACTGTTTTCTTGTGGCTGGTGGTAGGGGTCGAGTGATAGCGTTAATATGTAGACGATGGGCATTTTCGTCAATATTCGAATATACTTAATAGTAGTGTTAGTGACTATTTAAAATACAGTTTTTTTTGGGCCAAAAAATCAAATAGATTCGTCTGTTATTGTATATATTGTCTAAAGTCAGAGTCAAAGTCAAATCATTTATTTCGTATAGGCCTACGGGGGCACTTACAAATTGTCATTACATTTTTTTTTCTTAAGTCTACAACCGGATCGGAACGCGACCTCAACTGAGAAGATCCGGCAAGAAACTCAGCGGGCTTGTCTTTTTTTTTGAAATTCATTATTTTACAAAAAAAAATATAAAAGTAAGCTCCAGTGTGTTGCCATGCGAGGCGCACACACGCTACACTTTAACATTATATATATTGATATTTAAGCGATCAGTCCAGATCTGTAAAAAGTAATCTTTGTCGTAAGGGTTATTACAGGATCTTGGATTATTTGGATGATAAAGCAGCCTGGGACTGGTCTTAATGCCCTAACCAGCTTATTGAAAGACACTTTGTTAGTATAGCCTACTGGTGCCTGCCTAGTATAGCCTGCCTGGTGTACTCAAAGTAAGAACTACTAGTAAGTTACTACTTACTAGGTAGCTAATAACACGTATTAATATTGGTCATTACATAGAACACAAATTTCCATTTATCTGTCGTGTAGCTTTTTATTACTTTTCTACTATTCATTAAGTAGTATTATTCCAAGCCAACTTTTCCCGCTGCCGCTTAACACCGGCCACACCCGATAGTTAAAGATAAACCGTTGCTTGCTTCAAGAGCTGTTTAAGGGGATACATTGTTTTATTACTTTTGCAGCGAATAAAATTTAATAATGCTTCAATATAGGCCCGTTATATCGGTGTACAAGACTCCGTATTTAGGTAAGTAAATTGGTTTTGTATTCCAAACAATTATACTTAGATTAATATCTTACGTCTTAAAATATTCTTCTTGTCTTCTTAGTTTTATTGCTGACTGATCGCTGAAGACCAAATTATTAGTTAGTAACCGTATTTTGAGTGAGAAAATAGTGAAACGATACTTGTTATGAGGATTTTAACTGGTGGTAGGTTCGGCCGTGGTTAGTCACCACCCACTGAACAAAGCCATGTCGCCAAGCGGCCTAGCCGTGTTGCGGCATGATGTTCGGTGTTGCCATTCATGGATGGTGGGTCAGATCAGCTGCGCTGCATGTGCCTAGTGAATGTAGCGTCTCGATCTACTGCCGCCTTCCTACCTAGGCAAGTATGCTCCATCGTAGATCTCATCATCACTTACCATCGGGTGAGATCGAGATCAAGTACTTGCCTATATTGTAATAAAAAAAAAACGTATTTTGATGCACAAAGATTTAGGCTCTAATACATAGCAGTGATAGCTGAACCCCGGCTCGCACCTCTGCGATTTTCAAATCTGTGTGCAAATCTCCTTTTCAACCATGATTATGACTTGCTAAACGGCAAAGGAAACCATCGCGAGGAAACCTGATTGTCTGAGAGAATCCCTCGAAAGACGGGTGAAGTCGGCCAACCAGCACTGGGCCAGCGTGGTGGACTATGGCCTAATCCCCCTCGCATTGAGGGGAGGCCCGTGCTTAATAGTGGGACATTAAAGGACAGGTATTATTACCTAGGATGTCTATGAAACTATTTTCGTTTTCCTAAACATAAATATGAGCTATATGACCCTAAAAATTTTATAGGAGTACACAGAGAATTATGTATAATCATAAGTATTAATGTCTTCTCAAATTTATTACGGAAATATTTTGGAAGCATCAATAAAACAGTACTCGTTTTAAATATCTTATTTTATTGCTCTATTCTTGAGAGCGCGTTTTAAAACCTGACATTTTTATGATTTTATTTTACGAACTATTAATATTTTGGATCGGGAATAATAATGTAGAGTCACCATGTTCAGAATTCTTCTATCGAGCGTGTTTATCGCTAGTCTCGTTATAAGCCTTTTATATCACTGATGACGGCTCACGGGAAGCTTATTGCTTAAACTGCCGCTTTAGATAAGTGACATGGTCAATGTAAGTACTTACTTAAATTGTGTGCAGTCAACTTTATGGTGTTGTGACTAAAAAGAGTCGCAATAGAAGAAAAAAAAGCTTTGCAAACATCTCAGTTAGACGTGATTTAAAGGTCCGTGCACACGAGACGGCGTTAAGACGAATACGAGCGGTTTAGACCATAGATAAGTAAGATTAAGTATATCACAAATAAATAATGCCACATATACAATCCATTGTCTATGTTTATATATAGTGATCGCTTTCCATTTGATTGACTCACACAAATCTCGTGTCTCTATCAATTCAGTGCCTACATTCAAAGCGATCTTTGACAATCAACGACACATCAGACCCTCGACGCCTACGTCACACGGCACATCCGTTGTAGCTAATAGCGGGCAGTATGAGCAGTTTCCGGTCGGCGGTGCGCGAGATTGCAATCACGTTTGATAGACTCTCTGTTGTACAATATTGCTTTGATAAACGGGCCTTGGCAAGTGTATGATATGGGGTATAAGCGTATAAGCTTGAATTCAAAGGAATATTTCTTTGTCTTATTATGTTGTTAGCTTGTTGTGGCTATGAATTCGTATGAGTTTTTTCATAAGATCCCGTTTCCCATGCCGGCTCCGGCGCCGAGAATAAAAGAAAACAAATATATGTATCGAATAGAGAGCCTGCTGTATGTTTTTCTTCGGTTAAAACGTACTGTTTGCATTGGTCCGATATATCCTATAAGCAATTATTATATGCGAAGTTTAATAAAATCCGCATAGTGAATTTTTATACAGTTTTTGAGCTATTACACTGAGGAAGCCCTTGTATTTTCTGAGACAAAAAAATATACTAGCAATTGATCTGGATATAAGCTACCATTGAGAATTTTTTTCCAATATTCTCCCAATGATGCACAGCTAGAAAGACAGGCAAAAAAATGCGAGTTTCCTGTCCTTCGGTCCATTACGTTTTTTTATATTTTTTTAGAATTTTCTTTTTTTATCAAAACCTTTATGGTTTTTATTGACCTAGAGTCTTGAATTAAAGAAAAGTAGTTAAACATAAATACAACGAAATATTGATTTCTAATTCTAGTGAATATTATGCAACAAAAAACCGTTAATATAAGATACGGTTATTAGAAACGGTTGAAACTTGATCTATAGTCGGAACCCTAAGAGCACAAGTCCAAACCGCGCTTCTCCAAAATGTATCTCATTAGGAAGGTGATTCTTTTAGAAATATAACATACTGTGAATAGAATATTGAAAATATGGGAACTACCAGCTGCCAATAAAATTGATAGATCCAACATAACGCTTCGCCGAGCCGCACTTTGAGCCGTTTGAAAGAAATGTCATATTCTGTATCGCCCGACAGGTGAACTGATACGACTATATGCCTGAAGGCGTATCGTAAGGATTTATTTAGTCTGGGACCCAATGTGTTTCTCAGTGCTTTGAAATGTAATACCTACCTCGTTTCATAAATTCTTTTTTTAAATGTATGTCAGGTATTTTATTTAACATGAACAATTGGGTAATGATCTTTCTTTATCGTTTTTATGAATGTCAGTAGTTTTCATATTGAGTTCTTATAATTACTTGAGTACTTAACATTTCAATAAAACTAATTTTAAGTAATCAGTCCTCCCGTGGCAATGGTTACTGGAAAGCAGCCGAAACGTCGGGAATGTAAAAACAAACCCGACAAAATATTTTTTTAATTCAATGTATGTTTCTCTAAAGTTGCCTATTTGTCGAAGAAATCTGTGTATTAATACTTTATAAAATTATATAATAATCACATACGCATCATCAGCATTGGATTTCAATATAGCAATGCTGCCAGCGTTTTGGGCACCATGCCGGCCGATGGTGATGGGGATTTACTGAGTGCATTCTGGTTCCTTTTTAATTTTATTTTATTATATAATTAGTTGTTAAGGTTTGCATGTAATGTAATTCCAGTACTAATAAAGTCATTTGGCGGCAAGATATTACCGTTGAATAAAATACTAGTCGTAGATAAACTTCAATTGATTGCACGTGCAATAGTGTGGTATTCGATCTTAAATTGGCCTACAGTTTGTATAATAAAGACTTAAACATCTCTGTCGTAACATATTTACTTTATATGTTTGCTTTTCCAACTACCTTCTTAAAGTCTTAAAGACTGCTGTTATTGACAGTTCCCGTCTTTCGTTTACTTGAGTTGCGAATATACAGTTCAAGTGGAAGTTTCTAGACGGCACGGCAAGTTACACATTTTCTAGCATTTTTCTTCAAGTTTTAGTTTAAGTAGCAATTGAAATAAAAACAAATTTAACGGATTTTATAGCGTTTATTTTATGTAAAATAAATGCGATATAATCCGTTAAATTAGTTTTATATCAATGTGTAGTATTCGCATAAATATAAGAAATTAATATTTAAGTAGCATTGTTTTGTTAAAAAAAATACCAAAACACTTTTTAAGCTATCCTCTTATTTGACTAGCTTAGTTTATTCTACGTTCAGATAATTAAAGACTGCAATCAATAATGTTATATTTTTAAGAATTAAAAAATACCATGAAAACACTCCATTAAACCAAACATTATTTTCAAGCATAGGTACTTGAAAGCCAACAGAATATTGAAATAACCATTCTCCGTAAGTACTTTTGAAAATGTTTTTAAAGCCGTCCAAAAGCAACTCCAATAAAATAAAAACAATATTCCATAAACTCTTTCAAAACAAACATTAAAAAAGAAAGAAGATAACATAATTTCGAACTGAACTCCAGCGGAGCTTCAATAAAACGCTTTCCCCGGCCGGTAAGGAACAAGCTAAATGTTCCGCAGTCCTGCACCAATGAAACTTCACGGCGGGATATTCTTTGCATATTAAAAAAAATACGGTGCAGCGAAAAGAGCAAAGTCATCCAACATCTAGTTTAAGTTAACAGTTTTATACTGCGATGGGCGTACTCAAATTGAACGAGTTAAGATTGTTTCCTTTCAAGTTTATGATAAATGTGCTCCTCATACCTTCGGTTTGGATATTTATTCTCGATTATCTCGAAGCCTGCCTTGTTTCTGAATAAAGTATGGCGATAGATCATTTTTAAAGTCAACGTGTCCGGGCTTGATAATAAAGACGATCGAAAAATAGAATTTAAGCTTCACAAATATATCTCGAGGATAAGGACAGCGTTCGGAGACGGTACAGAAATTTGTATTCATATTGAAATAGAATTTCGATGTAATGGACGAATTGATTAGTGAACATTTTTATTATAAAATCAGATTCTTGGAATTTACTTAGTATATTAGTCTAGTACTATATATAGTCTAATAAGTCTAGATTCACTAAAATCCTTTAAATTCAAACCTAATTCAATGTTAAAGTACTTTATGTCCATATTGTGTCAATATGGACATAAAGTACTTTAACATTGAATTAGGTTTGAATTTAAAGGATTTTAGTGAATCTAGACTTATTAGACTTATATTAAATTAAGCTTAGAATAAGAATACTTGTATAAAAAGATAATATATTTAAGAAATCTGAAAAAAAATATTTAAATCTTTTTCATTTTAAATAGTTGATTTTTCAATAGAACAAGCTGGTTTATGTTCTCAATGTTAACAAAACTTATTCAGTATTTTTTGCGTGCTTCTCAGCAAAACTTCCAGACAGAATATTTTCAAGAATCATAAGCCCTAAATTAATAGAAAATTTGCGTCCATTCACAATAGAAAAAAAAACATCATCTGTCTAATGCCGTGTAGCACCATTGTTAATTAATTAAAACTTTTATACATTTCGAAGCTTGATTTAGCCTCACCCCTTTCATATTTTAAGAAAACATCAACCAAATCATAATATCTTTCAAGAACAAAGTTTCAAAATAAACACACCCACCAAAAGGTTCGCGGATGACGCGCGGTAAACACTCAGCTCGAGGAAGTACAAGCGGCCACACTCTGAATAATTGTTTGTTTGCTCGTCGCCGAGGGGAGCCACCTTCGCCATTAGCCGTGCCGCTAATGCGTTTCTGTTTGCTTTTGAACCAATAGTGCAGTGAATATTCTGGGTTTCCTCGTTGGATCTGATGTTATTTTGGACTATTGAGATGTTATTATTGAGTATTGTGGTATTCGTTGTATTGAGAATATCAATGTTTATGGATTAACCTACATGGTTTGCATTCGCGGCATTATAATATTCTCATAAGGATTATGGGTCCAACACGCAAGGGCTTTTCGAACACTATAACCGCGTTCACATCCTACACGACTTATAAATTTTAGTTTTGCTCCTAAATCACAATTAAAAATGTCAAATAAGTGAACAACGACTATAATCCCTTGTGGTTATTTCGATGCCACCCTGTAATGTATTCAAAATATTCGCATATAATAAATCATATGCTTCTTTTTAGAAGCCATGAAAGCATTCTTAAAAATCAAACGGAGATAAAAAGGATCCGAACAACCCTGTTAAACTATGGTGTGGGGTACAAGGTGTAGCGGGTAGCGGTGTAGCAACCGCAGTTTCATTCACATACGTATTTGATTGATTATTAAAAGCTTTATTTTGACATGTGCTCTTGTTAGTTTTTTTTTATTCTATCTCTTTCTTCCGATGTGAATTTGGAATCTCAGCGTCCTTGATTTGGTATCTAGCCAACATTTACATGCAGCAACCTATGGGAATGTGTTTGAAGTTAATGTTTGAATATATTAAAAAATAAAATTCAACGTTTTTTCACGTAGGAATAATAAATCATTATTTTAGTATGGTAAATATTCTTCTCTATCTTTGTATGCCGAAAAGCCAAATAATATGGTGATATATTATATGCTTTTGACTGCAATTTTTTTATCAGCAATAATGCTAAAATTTAGTAATCAATATAATTATATTAATGCCGCTAACATCTTATCCCTTACTCTACAACATGAAAGAAGCGTTTGAAATGCGCCAGTGAATCACTGCGGGGGAAGTGGGGAATGCGTTAATAAGTCCCGAGGCATTCCTGGATTCCGATTTACTATACACACATTCTCTCTTGCCAAAAAAAATGATCTGATGTTAGTGTGTGTGCTTCGAAGTAGTATCTGGATATATTATTTCAATAAATTATGATTTAATGCTACAGCGACATTATAATTTAAATCTGGAAAATAAATGATGATTTAACGCTACAGCGACATTATAATTTAAATCTGGAAAATAAATGATGATTTTAATGCTACAGCGACATTATAATTTAAATCTGGAAAATAAATGATGATTTTAATGCTACAGCGACATTATAATTTTAATCTGGAAAATGCTGCAAATATACTCATTTGCATGTGAAAACGATATAAATAGTCAGACTGATACAGAGTCAATAACCGATAGAAGCGCTCTGGTGAGGCAGCGCGGGCATTTGCTTCGGGCGAAACATGTCTTCCATCGAGTACGACCGCCTCGCAGACTGCTCGATCAGTCAGTACAAATGGTGCAAAAGAAAGTTAAGTTGATTTTATCTATAAATCAAAATATTTCAATGTATTACATACAACAATGAATTCTATAGCACAAAAATATACAATAGCCCACGTGAGTACATTAGCGTGCCAACGCGAATATGTACAGTCGCGGAATAAAATGGTTCGTCAGTTTTCAATTTAATTCATTTAACGTTCGCGAGCACATGTTACCTTTTCAAACTATGTCTGGGAACAGACTGTTGCATAGAAAAATATGTTTAATAGTTTGATAACAAAGTTTCAAATTTTGTTTTGCCTCATAATTTGACCTGCCATTTATCTATACACTAGCTGTTGCCCGCGACTTCGTCCGCGTGGTATTTAACAAAGACTCAACCGTTGGCAACAGCCTGCTCGCACGTTCTGATCCCGTGGGACGCATTGCAGATTGTTGCTATCAAACTGAATCAGGCGCAGCGCTGCAACATTGGTTTTAATTTTTTTTCGAGAGATCGTATTTTTTTTTCTAAAATAAAAGTAGCCTAAGTTACTCCTTGTTACATCAGCTATCTGCCAGTGAAATTCCCGTCAAAATCGGTCTAGCCATTTCAGCATTTAAAATTTTTGTCTGTCTGTCCGTTTGTCTGTCTGTCTGTTTGTTTGTTCCGGCTAATCTCTGAATTGGCTGGACCGATTTTGACGGGACTTTCACTGGTAGATAGCTGATGTAACAAGGAGTAACTTAGGCTACTTTTAATTTAGAAAAAAATAAAGAAAGAAAGAAAGAAAGAAAGAAAGTATTTATTTGGCAAAGAAATAGCTACACACAATTAAATATATAACAACGCTGATATTTTGCCAAAAGGGTCAACAGCTCAGCTTATTGTTGAATGGCAATAAATGCGCACCCAACGCTGATTTTCAGCTGCAACCCGCGGGTGACGGGAGCACGTAACTAAAACTAACTTAAGTAATTACAAAATAAAGATGCTTATGCTAATAACCCCACAGACTTAAACATGAGTCGGTACATATATGTTAATTATTATTTTTTTACATTCACAAAATTTAAATCTATATATTATTATCTTTAATTATTAATAGAACATTATTATACAATAAAATAAATACAATGGTGTGTTTGATTGAGTATCGACGAAAAGTCGATTAAGACTAGTAAAATGAGAAACTACCGCTATAACACGGAAACATTCGCACGTATGTTTTCACAGTTCTTCTGATGACTTAATAAAAATTGTTTTAGATTGGCTTTAAGTGTCGTAACAGTGTCACAGTTCTTTATTGGTGGAGGGATGTTATTCCAACATTTAGTTGCCGCGTAGCGGAAGCTACCCCTAAATGCTGCGGTCCTATGGCGTGGATATGGTAATTGTTGAGCACATTGTCGGTGTCTACCATCTTCCCTTCTATATCTGCTAGTCCAAATCAATTTTTTATATAAATATAGTGGTGCATGTGACTTGATGACTCCAAATAAAAGACTCGCCAAGTGAAGCTTGCGTCGAGCTTTCATATTCAGTAAGTTACGTTTATTGAGATATGGCGTTACATGTGACCTTGCCGGAATATTAAAGCAAAATCGCGCGCAGGCATTTTGAAGTCTTTGTATCTGACGTTCACTTGTAGATAAAAGACGAGGGCCATAAACTGTATCCACGTAATTTAGCCTAGACAGCACCAATGATTCCACTAGAAGGACACGCAGATCTTCGCTTAGAAATTGACGCATTCTATAGAGGACCTTTAGTCTGTAAAAACCATTGCGGATGGCGTCTGTAACATGTTTTTCGAAACGAAGATCTGGATCCATTATTAGGCCAAGATTACGTGCTTCGAACACACGACCTATCGGCTCTCCCAGCAACATTACATGACACCCAGTAGGTGAAATTGCCTGTAGCTGGTTCTTCGTACCAAACAGCATGAATTTGGTTTTGGTGGGGTTTAAAACCAGTGAATTGCCTTCCGACCACTGAGCTATTCTTTCAAGGTCCTCATTGATGTCCCTTATTGCTAGTTCATAGTCTTCAGCTTTAAATGAAATGTAGATTTGGGTGTCGTCAGCATAGATGTGATACTTGCTTTTTTTTATTACTGCAGTTATATCGGCACAATACAATATGAAGAGTACGGGTCCTAGGATCGAACCTTGCGGGACTCCTCTAGTGACGGCCCGTAAGCTGGAACTAATAGATGTACCGTCTGCTCGGTTTAACTCCACATATTGTGCACGACCATTTAGGTAGCTGTCGAACCACCTTATTGTAGCCGGATCGAATCCGTAGTATGCCATCTTTGAGAGAAGGAGTGGGATATTGATGCTGTCAAAAGCCCGCGAAAAATCTAGTAGTACTAGAAGCGTGCACATGCCATTATCTCGGGCGCACAGAATATTATCTGTTACGTCCAACAATGCAGTCGCAGTGCCGCGGGACTTCCGGAAACCGGATTGCAAGTCAGGTAAAATACCATGGTTTTCCATATAATCGGTCATTTGCGAGCATACTGATTTCTCCAATATTTTGGACATAAATGGAAGTATACTAATTGGCCTTAGGTCTTTCGCAACAGTTGGAAGATTTTTTTTTGGTAAAGGGCGCACTATAGCAGTCTTCCATAAATCTGGGAACGTGGAAGTCTGAATAGAGGTATTTACTATATGAGTCAGAACATTTATAGTTAACGGAAGTGTAAGCAGAACCATTTTTAGGTTTATGTTATCACAACCTTCAGCGTTGGACTTTAGAAAACTAATTATCTTTGTTATAGTAGCCTGTGTTACGGGTTTTAAGGAAAATATATTATCATGACTATTAAAACGTCTAAATTCAAAGTATGTTAGCGTAGAAAGGCTAAGTTCATAATTTCCAGGAATATTCATGAAGTGATCGCAAATTAAGTCTGGATTTGTGAAATGTGAGGGTAACTCTGTAGAGGTTTTAGGTGGGAGTAAAGAAGATTTTAAGTTTTTCCAAAGGTCTCTAGGGTCTTTGATACGATTATTGATGTTAAATTTGAAGTAAGCTTCCTTTTCGAGATACAAAGTCTTGTTGACGAGAGATTTTAAATCCTTGTAATATTGTTTTTTACTTTCAATATTATTTTTAATGTACTGCGCATGTGCCTGATTCCGTAAACGCATCATCAACCTGACATTATCAGTAATCCATGGACAGCCACGCTCCCTAATAACACACGTTTTCTTAGGCGCGTGTTTATTAAATAATTCAATTAACCTGCCATTAAAATGTGTCACTCCTTCATTCACATCATGCAAGGCAGTTATGTTATCCCAGTTTATTAAGTTTAGATCTGCATCAAATGACTCCAATGATATTTCTTTAAGTGGTCTGAAGCTTATAGTTGTAGGTGCTATCTTATCTTTTTTAATTTTGATTTCACATGTCAAGAATGCGTGTGCCCCCAAATCGGGTATAGGCTCCACAGAGACAGACTGAACTTTTATATCCGTGCAAATTATATCAATCAAGGTGCCACCATGAATTGTAAAATGTGTGGGTTCTGTGACTATTTGTTTCAGATTTAAACAGTTCAAAAAAGTTCGTAACCTGGTTGTTTTATTATCGTTTTCGTTTATGATATTAATGTTAAAGTCTCCCAACAGTATCACATGATCACAATACCCAAGTGAATTTATAGAATCAGTGACAGCATCGAAGAATAATTCAACATCCAACCAGGGTGGACGATAGGCAGTGCCAATCGCCAGCTTTAATCCACAGAGATTAAGTGTTAACCACATTTGTTCTACGCTACTATGAGATGAATCAGCGGGATGTGGAACAAAGCGTGCATTTACTCCGCGTTTTATATAAAACCCGACACCGCCACCCCGGCCTTTCTTGACTGTCATTGGGCGCGGTATGTGATGAAATCGATAACCCGGTAAAGTAGGAGCACGACCATCTCCATCTGCCTGCAGCCATGTTTCATTTATAGCCAACAAATCGACATCATGACGCTCTAACGTAGCAATAAACTCGTCATGTTTAGTGTTCAAAGAACCGGCGTTAAAAAGACCAAATTTAAGCCACGTTGGTTTCATTTTAAGATAACAAATATTGTAACCTCATACATAAAAAAAACATTTGTATAGAATGTCAATCTATACATAATGGGGTATATAACGAGGTGAGCAATTGAATTACAGAATCTACAAACGGTATATATTATGGCGAGGTTGATTATAATAAAATAAATATAATAATTACCATAATAAAAACAAATACACATGCAACAAGCTGTTGATGTATTTTTAAATGTATATATGGTACAGGTAAATCGAGTGTCATCGGGGGTTATTTCGAATAGCACTAGTGTGAATATGTAACCAATTAATAAAACATAAATATAAAACACTGAGAAAATGTTTAAAATAATGAAAAAAGAAAATATAAAAAATCCTTTTTGTAATAAGTGCAGGCAGTAATTTAGACCTTTATGGGTAAATATGTGCAAGATGCACATCCGTGCATCACTAAACCCAATGCGTTCCAGCAAGTTTAAAAATATACTGCTATTGTATATAACTATTAACAAACTTAATCTAGGCCAAAAATCCGTTTCAAATCGGCATCGGACTTAATGCGTTCCACGTTTTTCCCATCTTCTTGACGGGCAAAAATGCGACCATTCTTGGTCCATGCATACTTCCACTGCAAGCTTCGCGCAGCTTCACGCGCCCTATAAAATAGTTGACGATTAGTTTGTGTTAGGCGCTCATTAACGTAGACGCGCCGTGACGAGCCCCGGATTTCAATATCTGCACTCGTTAGCCCTCGCCGCACGCGCGCGGCGCGCAAAAATTCATCACGTATGGAACGTCTGGCCAGGCGGACCGCAATAACACGAGGACGCTGAGTATCATCGCTGTCATCGGTCCTGTTGCGCCTTACTTTGCCGATCCTTTCCGCATAGACAACATCACGCGAATCAACCTGCATTCCGAGTTTAGACGTAATTAATCCAATCAAATGAAGTGTGCTTTCTTCGCTTTCTTCTGGTAGGCCGGATATCTCGACATCACTGAGTAACAACTCTTGATCTCGATCATTGATTTGATGTTTTAGTTCATCAATGGTATTTTCTAAACGAGCCAAGCTTGGTGATTTAGTTTGTTTTAAATTCTCCTCGATGGCATTCATTCGTATTTCAAGGACGTCGATACGGTCACTAGAGGTTTTAATGCACTGTTGAAGATCCAAGAATTCCTGACGGACCTCCCGAAACTCAGCACGCATGGCGCTAACTTCATGGCGAAAACTGCGTATTTCCAACGCTATATCGATATCCTTTGACAATGTCAAATTATCATTTTCGCTCTGGGCAGTCAGAGGAGCTACACGCTCTTGGCCGGGAGGTGAATTATCTTGAGTACCAATTCCCTTTACGGGGGTGGACGAGTTATCCCCTTTAGGCATTCTTGCTTTACATCCTGGACATAACCAATTCGGCGAAATATTCGCTGTACTGGCAATAGCAACACATGCACGATGAAAGTAAACAGCGCATTTATAGCATTTAACATCTTTAGTAGACGCGAATTTGCGGCATGCTCCACACTGGTTAGGCATTTCAGATGTGCCTAACTTATTCCGGTCACAAAAAGCCACGACAAGTTCCTAGCGGATTTGATCCAGCAGCTTTCTAACAATATTCGACGACGCGGACGGTTATGATAATTGTGCTACACCAACAGTAATAAATGTATTGAAAATAGTCTCTTGTTCCGTGTTGACTGTTATTAAACAGTTACGGGTAGAATAAGAAAATATAGTTGGGTAAACACCGCACTCTGTTCGTTAGAACGAATTATGATTTTTAATTGTTTTATGGTTTTAACTGTTTCACGTGGTGTATTTATTTTTAGTGAGTTAATAGATACGGTTATAAGCAAATAATTAGTACGTATTACACTTCAAAATGTCCACTTTTAACAACTTTGTGATTTTAATTCGCCGAAGCAACTACAACACGTCAGGCGTAGTGACGCGCTCCCACCACTCCCAAATACCAAATAGGATCTCACGAAAAAAATTTAAACCAATGTTTCAGCGCAGCGCCTGATTAAGTTTGATAGCAACAACCTGCAATGCGTCCCGCGGGCTCAGAATGGGCGAGCAGGCTGTTGTCAACGGTTGTCTTTGTTAAATACCACACAGACGAAGTCGCGGGTAGCAGCTAGTATATTAATCTAAACGTGGTTATTAAAAGAATCTTCTTTGTATCCCAGTCCCACCCCCCAAATTTATAGACGTTTTATAACTTTCTCAAACTTCATATAGTACTGCGCACAAGAGTTTTGCTTTGCGTAGTACTATATGACGTTTGATAGAATTTAATAATGAATGTCATCATTGCATTCTTCTTTATATATTTTTTTAGGTTCTCAATAGAGTACAAATATAGTCATTTTTGCCAGCATCGATAAGTATGGAACATAAGCAAAACCCTTAATCCATATATTTAACGTTTAAAATCCATATAAAACTCGTAGCAATATTAACGTACATTATTAAGTACTGATTTTTTCACTGGAATGTTGGCAATACGGTTCTTGAACTCTCGCAAGCAACAGTCGACTATAAGCAGACGAACCATTTATTCCGCGACTGTACATACTCATACACACGAGATCTTTGCTGAATAAAAAACGTCGTGAAAAAATAAAGAGATGAACAGCATCCGAAGATTAAAAAGGGACTTGTATGGTTGCGATTCTCTGAACACGGGATGTTCATGCAAGGATGTTGCTTTTATTGCTGTTTGAAAGCTAAAATAATGGTGATGGTTGGTTAGCCTAACATTATGTATACCAATAACATTGTTTGGTTAAAATAACTATGTAAATAAAACTATGCGCTGCAAGTAGGTACAAGTTATAAATATAAAAAGTTCAACTTGTTCATAAATTGCCATAAGGACATTACTGCTCTATCTACAATGTTTTGTGCATACAGGTGATTCAGAAAAGGTGTACTAAGCAAAGAACCTGAGCTTATTTAGGGCATTTGCAAATGCTATGTGAAGTAGGAATTTCGTTGTTTCGATTTAATATACTATACTTTATTTCCAACACACACACAAAAAAATTAAGATGTTTTTCCTTTTTTTTGACATCCTAATTCCGACTTCTTGTAGTGTTTACAAACGCCCTAAGAAACCCAGTTTTAATGCTTAGTATACCCTTTCTGAATAACCTTGTATAGTAATGTTACGATGTGTATAAAAGAGGTATCGATAACTCGTGAAATTGTCATCGAAGCTTCTGGAAACAAAAACGCATTGTCGGGTCCAAGGTCTCCTATCGATCTGTGAAGAAAGATCTAGAATCGCCAACAATGTTGCAACCGGCTTCCAGAATATATCTCGTATTATTTTTATTAAAATTATTAGTAAACAAAAGGCGAGGACAATGTAATTCCTGGAACTGAGAGTTCTCGGAATAATACCGATTTCACATTCCTCCCGTGACCATGGTTTCTATAAAGTAGCCGAACCTCGGGAACGTAAAAACATAAAATAAACGCGATAAAATCCGATAAATTAGTTTTATTTCAAGCCTATACATTATTTATCAGATAATTAATTTGTGAAAAAATACCCCTTATCTCAATGTAACTAAGCCCTTTACCCCTGCACAGGAAAAATTGCTTCCATTACACCCACTAGCTATGAGTCAGAGCTATTCACATAGATCTTAATATTCGCAGACCTTGGCTGCGGATATTGAAACGACAGTCATAAATCCCTATGCCTGATACCACTCCGAATTGAGATTTACAGTCCATAGCATAAGATTTATTTCAAACTAGCACTTTATCTGATGGTTTATAGCGCGGCTATCTCTTAAGTATCTTTTAAAATTACACCTATCTATGCATTTTATTGTGTCTAAGTTATGGGAAAATTGTGGAATATGGCCTTAGATATGTTACAGTAAAAAACCTTAGCCAGTCAAAACTACTTTTAGTTAAAACAATAGTTAAAATTAGTTTTGACTGAACAATCAACGTAACCTAACGTTAGGTTAGGTTATCGCCGAACTAATTAACTTTTTAGTAGGTTTGACTGATATAACCAGTCGAAATAACTTCTGAGGGTATCAGTTAGACAAAACCACTTATAACCAGCTCCATTGGGCAAAACTAGTTTTGACTGTTATTTTAGACAAAAGTGCTCTCGTCAAAGCTACATTTGACTGATTTTGCCAGTAACAAGTAGTTATGACTAGTTAGGAGTTTTGACTGCAACAGACACACAAATCTACTGGATTACAACTGTCTAAATATGTAATCTTATAGTCAATACGGTAACCAAGTGAATTGGGATCTATTTGGCTCAGCTACTCCACCGTTGTGACGTAAACAGATCATTAACAATTTGTCTTCTCACGGTTGAACAATTTTTGTTACAATAATGTCTTGATTGGGATTGGATAACACCTGTTATTTTACCTGGATTTTGTGCCTTATGCTCGTCGTATAACAGGCTGGGTTTTTAACGATCGAACATTTCGATTATTTTTTGGATGTATACCAAACAAATATTTAAATCCATTTATTTTCGTATGGAACTATGTCAAACTTACAAAACCTATAGGTATTTAATACATAATAATAATAATAATAACGCCAGACGAAGACACCAAAATTCTTGTATTATGGGTACCGTACAATGGAATGGCGGCGAACTCAGTATACAATACTTAAGATATTAAACAACCATGACACGGGTACAAACTTTCGTGCTCATCACACCAAGTTTGTCCCAACCAGGATTCGAACCCGGGACCCTCAGCACCGCAAGCAGGGTCACTACCAACTGCGCTAAACAGCCCGTCAATAAGTAACTACAAAACAAGACGGTACCAAACAATTTGTAATCTTACAAACCTTGATTATTCTGAATCGCTAACTCAATGTAAAAGCAATATTCCACTTAAGTATATACCGAATAGCTTTCATATTTCCATGTTCTTAATGGCACCCATATTACACGCCCGAGCACACATAGCTGTTACTATAGAAATATTCCGCGATGATCGATCACCTGATATTGCTTTCATTTTCTGTAGCTACAGGCGCCTATACCAATGACCTCCTCTGTGAGAGCCTGAACGATGGTGCTAGTGTGCTTTGATAGATTACTTACTAGTGAAGAAATACTACAGCCTCTGTTATGAGGAGCGTGTTGATTTACTTGTCAAAACTGGACACCATGGTGCGTGTTTTTTTTTATACATTTATAGGCAAGTATTTGATCTCGATCTCACCTGATGGTAAGTGACGATGAGATCTGCGATGGAGCATACTTGCCTAGGTAGGAAGGCGGCAGTAGATCGAGACGCTACATTCACTAGGCACATGCAGCGCAACTGATCTGACCCGCCATCCATGAATGGCAACACCGAACATCAATCATGCCGGAACACGGCTAGGCCGCTTGGCGACATGGCTTTGTTCAGTGGGTGGTGACTAACCACGGCCGAAGCCTACCACCAGTAAAAAGCGTGTTGGCCATTCCACTTGTCGGTCTAACAGTCAGTGATTAGAATGGAAAATATAATTATTGTTTATCCATTCCTTTCACCTTACGAAAGGGCATTGAATTTAGAATTGACTCATATATATATATATATATATATATATATATATATATATATATATGAGTCAATATATATATATATATATAAATAAATATATATATATATATATATATATATATATATATATATATATATATATATATTTATTTATTTAATTTACAACTATTTATCTATTTATAAACAAAGTTGTTGTAGTTACTCCATAGATAAATCAAGAACGGGTGGGCTGATTTTTATGATCTTTGATTTTGTCTCCGCCCCGAATAGCAGTAAAACTATTAAATCATGAGAAAATTCAATAAAAAAAATATTTTTTTTCGTACATTTAATTCTGAGGCGGTACGAAGTTCGCCGGGACAGCTAGTATTTAATAATAAAAATATAAAATGCTTGCTATGTATCTAATTAGCAAAAAAGTATTCAATGCAACGTTTTCGAATATTAAATTAAGATCTTATTTTATAATCGAAGATTTAAAAGATAAAACTTAATAACTTAAACCGTGAATGACGCGCCCTTAATTAGTTATCTATGCCGAATTAATTTCGAACATCAAAAATACTCTGTTCCAGTGAGTTTGGCTAATGTATCATCACATTTGGACAGGCTTATTCTTTTATAATTAATGGACACTCATCAATTAACATCATGTCAGCCGATGTTAAGTCAGCGATTTCTTTTTATTTTTGTATTTTGGTGTACCTATCTAATAATTATTACATTAATATCAGGGATTGGTATTTTTGCAAGAATGTTGGAATGGAAAAGTTTTGTGTCATAAATCGAAATAATATTTAAGTATCTACTGAGTATATTTATTTTTATTATGCAAGCGATAATCAAGATATGATACGAAATTTAATATTAATTTATTAATTTTCAGTGAAAATGCGTCATTAACCCATAGCCATTCGTGGTGGACCGTGTTCCGCGGTGGTCGCCTCAGTGCACGCACTGGACTGCGACGTCTTCCACCAATGCGAGATGGGCCAGAGTATCCACTCTGGCCCATCTCGGGTTAGCGGACTTCACAGGTTTTTTGAGGGATTCTCTTAGACATGTTGGCTTCCTCACGATGTTTCCGTCCATCGCGTTCTACCAACTTAGCTATCAATCTATACTAATATTATAAATGTGAAAGTTTGGATGGATGGATGGATGGATGGATGTTTGTTCCTCTTTCACGCCCGAACGGCTGAACGGATCTGGATGAAATTTGGCACAGAGATAGATTACAGTCTGGAATAACACATAGGCTACTATTTATCCCGGTAAAATGTATGGTTCCCGTGGGATAGATGTTTTAATTTTTCATACTTTTTATCGCGGGTAACACCGCCGGGCGCATCTAGTGATCAATAAAGTTCATACCTATTTACAACACCTTAAATTTCATTATACTTTACACAAATTTGTGATCCAGATACATTCCTACTAAACTTGTTGTTATATACTTCTTCTTCTAATTTAAGGGTTAGACCCTTGTCGGTGTAGCTGATGAAGCTCTTTCCACCTGTCTCTATCTAGAGCAGCTTCTTTCACCTCCCTATACGACATGACACCCATCCTTTCTTTTATCTGACTCATGTAGTTTATTCTTGGTCTTCCTCGTCCACGCTTTCCTTCGATCTTTCCCTCTATGATGTTCTTTATAAGGGTATCATGTCGTATGAGATGGCTTATCATCTTCCCCCTTCTATTCCGTATGGTTTCCATGAATGATCTTCTTTCTTGCACTCTCTTCAATACATCCTCATTAGTTACTTTTTCTGTCCAACTGATCTTTTCCATTCTCCTCCAACACCACATCTCAAATCTCATCTCATCTCATCTCACCTCATCTCATGTTGTTATATACAGAAACTATAATTGAATTCCTAGTATATGTCCATGAGGCTGAAAATCAGATAATCGATATTTCCCTGACACTGAAATCGGATACCGTTGAGTGTTTGCTAACAAGACATTCTCTTTATGTTATTTTTTGTGAATAATATTATGTGCTATAATGTCGTAAATAGGCAGATACTTCGTCGTCAAAGGGATGTTATGGGTTTATTATTTCCGGCATTCGCCTTTTGATCCGGCTGTCCGGATCCCATCGTTTGATTTAATGTATTTGTTGATATAATTTTTTGTCCTATCATAACAGGAGCATGTTAGACAATAACTTCCAACATTTTGGTTGATCAATTTTGGTCGTGTTTATATTTCCGTGTAAGTGGTCAATTATATAAAGTGTGATCCAGAAAAGGTATACTAACCGTTGAAACTACGCTTTATAAGCGCATTTTTAATCATTATGTAATGTCACAATTTCAACACGTCGCTTTAAAAAAAACTCATAAATATCATACTCAATTGTCATATCGGTAGTGACCTCTGTTTTTTGTTGCGTGGCTCCCGACTTCGAATACCGAATACCAAGCACGAATGTTTGTACCCAAGTCAAGGACGTACCTATGTATATAAGAGTATATATTACTTTCTAGTGCCAAAGATACAAGGAATCTTAATTTGTGACTAGAGAAAGTGTAAAAGTGTACAGAATAAAAAAAACAGGATATTATGCTAGGGTGGAAAATAAGCATCTCGTTTAAAAACAAAAGCGCTTTATATCAATTACAATAAATCTGTATAACTGTAACAGTGCTCATTTGAGATTAACAAGTAACTAGCTATCCCAGCGAATTTCGTACCGCTTCAGAATGAAATGTATGAAAAAAAATGAATCGCAGTTTTAATAGTAATTCTGCTTTTGTACGCACGTAATTCAAAAAAACAAAGACCATACAAATCTGCCTACCCATTCATGAGTTATAAATGGTCAACTAACACGACATTGTTTTATATATATAGATATATTACACATACAGAAAAACAACATTACGAATGGATATATACTCGTATATAACTTGAAAAGTCGAGTCCTCGACCCTGGGCAAACAAGTCTTGAAGAGATCTCAGATCTCATCGTCACGCAATATTCAGAATACAGAAACGACTCTCAAGTCAAGAGCCAAAGGTCACCAACAAAGTGGACACACATCGCAAGTCGCGACTTATTCACATACTCATGTTATAATACAATGAATATTTCTTTGACGACCTCTCTGGGATTTTGACGGGATTTATCGCGTGTGAGCCTTTTATCTGATTTCTTTGTAAGAGATTTTCAAATGCGTATGGTAAGTTATCCAATTTCGGTGCGTGCAAGTACTTGCAAAAGTTTTTCGGAAGGGTTTTCCGGCGAAGCCTTTTGAGGACAAAATAAAATATCGGAAGGCTACTTGTGCTCGCGAAGTCAAACAAAAGAGTGTCTGGGCTGTCGTGAAATGAAAAGTGGGTATTCTGAAGGATTCTATTAGTTACCTGATATTGATTTTCTGTAGTACCTACTTACTTGCTAGAATGAACGTAATAAGGCTATTTCCCACTTACAAAGGCATTTACGAGTACTACTGTTTTTAAAGATAATGAGGAACAGTTATGGGGTATATGATAAAATGATTGAAGTATATCCTTTTCGCTACATTGAATCTAAATGGCATAAGAAAATCAATAAAACGTCATCAAAATTTACCACACACTTACAATCCAGAAAATAAAAAAAATCAATACGGCACTTGAGTAACTTTTAGTTATAACTGAATGTTTTATTATATGTTATAACTTATTCACAGTTTATTACACACTACAATACTAGATCTCCCACGCGGTCTGTATACAAAGATCCATAAATATGTATACTCACAAGGGCTGAGATATACTTGCAAAATTCAATACTAGGCCTTCCAAGTACGAGTATGTAAAAATACCAGAATCGAAAACTAGGTTTTAAAATAGTTGAAAGTATTTGGTCTTTGGCGGCCTCCTTGGTGACACTGCATGCTAGCCTCGACTTCCAGAGCTAAAAATACTTGCATTGGAAATTAATCCTTGACATTATAGAAATAAGAAGCACAATATTGTTTTATGAAAATTTTGCTTTGATGAACAATTTTTTTTTTCAAAAATACGATTGTGCATTTTATTTAAATGAAGATAAGGGTCGATTTCCAATGTGGTTATTTTTAGCCCTAAAGGGCTAAAAATAACCTTACTAAAAACAAAAAACAACGTACTAAAAACAAAGTACTAAAGTACTTTTACACCGGTAGTACCGTGAAGCGAAGCGCTGGTTTCAAAACCTGGTAGCCTACAATACGCATCATCCCTAATACCCACATCTATACATATAAATAAAATTGGAGTGTCTGTTTGTAATATTAAAATAACCGCTTTTTACTAAGTGCATTTGGATGTATACACGTTACCTATACCGAAACAACATTTTTTTTAATTTTTGTCTGTCTGTCTGTCTGTCTGTCTGTCTGTCTGTCTGTCTGTCCGTCTGTCTGTCTGTCTGTCTGTCTGTCTGTTTGTTCCGGCTAATCTCTGAAATGGCTGGACCGATTTTGACGGGACTTTCACTGGCAGATAGCTGATGTAACAAGGAGTAACTTAGGCTACTTTTATTTTAGAAAAAAAAATAGGATCTCACGAAAATAAATTAAAACCAATGTTGCAGCGCAGCGCCTGATTAAGTTTGATAGCAACAACCTGAAATGCGTCCCGCGGGCTCAGAAAGCGCGAGCAGGCTGTTGCCAACGGTTGTGTCTTTGTTAAATACCACGCGAACGAAGTCGCGGGTAACAGCTAGTATATCATATAACAGCAGGACACGGTCAACTATTCCGACAAAATGGGGCGACCACACGATGGATGAATTTACGGGAGACAACGGAATTCAATTTATCGAAAAATGTTTTTTGCGCGGCACCCATGAGAGTAGTTTCTGAATAAAAAATAATGGACAAGCGCGTTGATGGGTTGTTGTGGTTGGCGTTCTTTATGAAATTGGCATATTTTTTATGCGCACTTTTTAATAACGCTACTTCAGGCCATAGTGCAGCAGATTGGCATTTTGCAATTGACGATCAAATCTAAGCGAGAATTTATTTCTGAGCATATTTTTTCATGATAAATAAACTAAATTCAAATACGTAGGCAATATTGTGAATAGATGCAACTATTTTAACGGTACCTAATAAAATTGTAGAACTGACATAAAAAAACTAACTATTGAGTGTATTGACGTCAGAGATAACCTTTGATGTAGAATTTATGTTTAATCGGAGTACTTTGTGATATCTATTTGCTTGCCAATAAAATAACGTGCTTCGCCAAAAGGCCTCCGGTAAATACTGCCAAAGCTAATCCAAGATCGCCTTTCAATCATGCCACCCTCATTTATTACAATCAAAAGCTATTATGTCTATTACGCTAGCTAATGCACCATTCAGAGATGGGCAAACGGACGAGAACAAAGGATTATGTATATCTGATGCAAAAGAATATGAATCGAATAAGGTTGTCCGGTTTTGGCACGGTACGGAAAAAGGCTAGACGAATGTCTGGCACGAACCGTCAATCAATATCACCCCAGTCGGTATATTTTTAGATAAAACTGTGTCGCAATTGCACCAACTTTTTGTAGCCACTATAAAATGTTTTTTTTTGTCATTCCGCAAGTATTGTTCGTGAAATAATAAAATTATACGTGGGATTTGATTCACGCTTTATCGATTGACTAAACAACATACTACAAATTGATTTAAACATTTTATTTGAAATCATAGGAAAGGATGGAAAGTAATAAATATGTATTACGATCTTTCATCACAGCTCAGCATTACATATATAAGATACGCAAAAAGGCCGTTTATAGAGCAAATAAAGAAGGTTACAAAACACAATGCAATTAATTTTTTGAGCTCATGAATTTGAACTTTATGCTCATATTCATAAATGTTCCAATATTACTAACTTATTTATTTCGTATAGACCTACGGGAGCACTTACAAATTGTCTTGAATTTTTTTTTTCTTATCTCTACAACCGGATCGGAACGCGATCTCAACTGAGAAAATCCGGCGAGAAACTCATTAGGCTTGTCTTTTTTTAAAGCCATTATTTAAAAAAAAAGTAAGCTCCACTGTGTTGCGAGGCACACACACACGTTGACATCATAAATCTTGATATTTGAGCGATCAGTCCCAGGCTGCTTTATCATCCAAATAATCCAAGGTTCTGTAACCCTTACGACAGATTAGTTTTCACGGTTGTTTTGAACTTACTAATGGGCAAATCTCGCATTCTTTTGGGAAATTTATGATATATTTAGGCTAAAATATAACCTAATGCCATTGCCATGCCATATGTGTATCTGCCTCTTCAATGAATGCAACTGTGATGCGGGTGCATCTGTAATATTTATCTCACACAGGAATTAACACAGTTCTATGTTTACATAAGTATGTTACGCAAACCGCTTAAAGTTCCCCGTGCAACCACCAACTATGAAGTTGTCTGCTAGACCCCATCTAGAACCGCAGCGAGCAACTTATTATAACTTGTGTTGCTAATTTGTTGTGCCGGCGCACATGGCTTCGTGGTCTTTATGGAGGTTAATTTACTATGAAATAGCTATTTGAATAGTATTTTTGAAGCCCTGAGAGTTTTTAGTTAAAACAGTTTTATATAAGGTGTAACCAAAATAGTGTAAAATATTTGAAGGCGTTAATAAGTAACGTGATGAAGGTGATAACAATCAAGTTGATGTCTAAAATATATGCATTTACATGGTTTGTTTTTTTTGTTGTGAGAAAACAAGCCAGTGCATTTTCACTGCGCACTTATTTGCGCACTTATTACTTACTATATTATTTTTAAATTTCTAATAATTGGATTTTTTTCGAGAATGTAACCTTTATAGCCCAGCAATGGACTTCCTAAAATATTTTACACTATTATTCTCAAGCCTTATATACGTAGTACTACGACCAAAGATTAGTCAAATAAGACATGTTTTTCTTTTACCGTTAAGCAAGAGATAATCATGTTAGAAAATGAGACTCGCACGTGAAATCCAGAAATCCCACAGATCCGAGTCGGGGTTTGAACCTGCGTTCCCTTTACCGAGGCAAGCGTTCTACCAATTTGGCTATCACCGCTTGACAATGATGCCCGAAAATATTGAACTATATTACAATATCTACAAATTAATACAGCAACATTACCTTCATCCAAAAAATAAATATAGACAACTTTATCAAAGGCCTAGCGATTCCTGACGTAACCGACACTTGCCTTCATTAGTAACCTCAAACCGGATCGCCTGAGCCGGAGACATGTCAAACATTTACTTTGGCATTGACCTCAACCGGCTCGTGATAACATAATAACAAGCCTTTGATGTCAAAAGCCGTGTAACACACACTAACTGGTGGCTTAATGATGGTTGGAGAAGCAATTTGCGTAGAATAGCCCTACTAACTAGTATGGTGATTGTATACCACGAGTATGTGATTAATTTAGATATTTTTTTCTTCTCTACTCGCTCTTCTCTCTACGGCCTGATTAGCGTAGTGGTAGTGACTCTGCTTCTGCGCTGAGGGTCCCGGGTTCGAATCCTGGTAGGGACAAGCTTTGTGTGATGAGCACGAATGTTTGTACCCGAGTCATGGATGTTTAATATGTATAGAAGTATTATATACTGAGGTCGCCCTCAGTCCATTATACGGTACCCATAACACAATTAATGTGGGACCGTATAGTTGGTGTGTTCGTATGGCGATATTTATTTATTTATTTATGATTTTTGTTAGAGAATATTTTCTGTCTCTATTTTTCTCTCTTCGTCTCATACGACTCACTATATAGGTACTTCTTTTCCTAGTCTGTTTGAAATAGCTTCTCCTCGGTCTTTGCCTTCCTTATTTTCTTTTGTGATTGCCTCCATCAGTATATTCCTCATCTTCTGTCCGATCATCTTTCCTCTTCTTTTCTTGTCACAAGCTCTCGTTATTCTGAACGTGAACTCATCCAATATTGTATCGAGTTATATACTTAAATGTCCGGCTTTAAACCATTGTGTTGTTATTGAACGTGTGTTCTATGCGATATGTATACTATGTAGTCAACTTCTGGGAGCTCGCGGTGGCGTTTTTAAAAAAACGATTATGTAATTTGTAAAATATTTATTTTGGAATATTTAATACAATTCGTCTGATCGCGTTAAAGACTGCTTACTGACTAACTAACTCTAGGGCTTATGACTATGGGGTTTGTTCATTGTTCGTAACATCAACAAAAATGCAAAGGTGCCGCAAGTGGGCGCGAGAGTGGCGTAATATGACCGTCCAGCGTTAATATCAACAAACTGATTGGGGTTACCAAGAGTCCGGGCAACTGGATGACTGTAGTGATATAACTATGTATCGAAATGAAATTATTATAGTAAATATTATGGTTGGTAGTGAACCTGCTTTCTGTGCCAACGGGACTCGGTATATATGATAATCGCATATGTTTTTATCTGAGTCATGGATGTGCAATATCTTCGTAAGTCATTATACCCTGGTATCGCCCCTAGTTCATTGTACGATACCTATAATACAAGCATTGCGTACTTTGGGACTGTACAGTTGTTTTTTTGGACTAGCGACTAGCTTTGGTTATTTGTCTTCTAATTTAAGGGCCCTTGTCGGTGTAGCTGATGAAGCTCCCTCCATCTGTCTCTATCTAGAGCAGCTTTTTTCACCTCCCTATACGACATGACACCGATCCTTTCTTTTATCTGACTCATGTAGTTTATTCTTGGTCTTCCTCGTCCACGCTTTCCTTCGATCTTTCCCTCTATGATGTTCTTTATGAAGGTATCATGTCGTATGAGATGGCCTATCATCCATTAATGATCTTCTTTCTTGCACTTGTTATTTATGTAATATTAAATAATTACTAGACCCCTCGAGAGTTATCCCCACACATTAGGTACGTAATAAGACCGCGATCTGTCCAGGACTCAACGATTTCTATTAGGGCGTCCCGCACTAACATATGAATTTTGCTAACAAGCTCTTATAAAATATACGCACCGATTATATTGTTGAGCACCTTATTGAACACGGTCTCATCGCGTCCCTGACACTGGGATTATGCTCTGATATGTGTAGATTTACCATTTAACCATTCAAACCATTGATATTTGTAAGTGCTAATAATTATTATAGAGTACATTCCACTGACATATTTCGATCCTTATTGCGCATTTGTTATTCGCTTTAAGTCCAGTTGTGATTTATAAAAAAAATTAAAGGTGAGGTTATTGTTACTAGGTTGTGTACTCTTTTGTTAGTTCAAAAGGTCTGTGTGGAATTAGCAAGACCAGCTAAGTGAACCCTCAGACTTAATGTAGGTGTATGTACATATATTTTATTCTACAGTCTATTCAACAGCAACCTATATTTTCGTGAATAAATACGAACCAACATATTACCATTTCTTTCGTTCACGAATTCTATACGGTACATTACATCCGCACAAAACCTTAAAAATGCCTATTGTATTGCTAAAACGTTGGCCGAGTTTAAGCAAAACGACTGATATAAAAGGCTGAGAAAAAAAAACTTCGCATTTCGTCTTGAAACACGTGTCAACTTCTAAAGGTGTTTTAATGAATCTGCGTAAAAAAGGTATAATTAAGCTTCAGATATTCAGCGCTCGTACCGAGGTCCCGTTAATTTTGTGTCCGTTGCTTCTCATTAAAGATTTCTCGCTTATGTTGATTTACAACGTTTCGGATCGTTCGGCATTTTGATTAATAATTTTGCAGCGGCACCGAAAGTTGGATGAGAATTTTTTCACACTAATTACCCGAGATTAAGAAAAGTGCCTTTTTACGAAAAAATATCGCCTTTTAATTTTCAGACGTGTAATCTTTAGGTGCTAAGTCGCCTTTTCGGGGGAGGGATTGGCGTTTTGCCATATCCCCGGATGACCGGGTGATTAACTGCTCTACCCACTCTACGTGGCTTTACATTATGTAATCGTACTTGTGGTATTTGGCTGATTATTGTCTTACATATTGCCAAGTAAAGAAATATTAGAGGTAAGCATTCATACAACAGTCCTTAACTAATAGAGTGCATTATCGCATTTCACTGAAGTAGTTTTTTAACAAATGAAATATAAATTTATATTAAACTACTATTTAGAATTTTCTACTTAGAACAATCGGCTACAGTCTGTGATGACCAATAATAATCAACTTTATGTGTGGGAGCATAGAGTTTAATCAAAACGTCCTCCTAAAAAAACATGATTAAAAAGTTAGTTTATAGCTTTATTTTTATTTCAAAGCTACCCGTTGTATATCATGACTGATAGCGTAATAAAGCCTTGAAGCGTGCATGTGCAGCTAAAAGATGCGGGGAAATAAAACAAAATGTTGTAATTAATTGCCCGGCGAAGTTTTCTACAGCAACAGTTTCTAGTGCTATAAGGTTTTTTACATTCATTCTTTTTCAGTGTAGAGTTACTTGTATAATTAAAAGTGAGTATTAATTACATTTTTCTAGCGCAGTTTTCTGAATTGCCAATTTCTAGGTACCCGGTTTTTATTTAATTTGAGACTTGGAGTATGATGTTATTTAAGCGGTCTAGCTGTTTTTTCGTGCACCTTTTTTGATGGCTAATTAATGGTAAATTAAGCCATGATTTTATTGGTATTCATATCATGAAAGCACACTAAGCAAATAATTACTCTCACGACTTCGTGGGAAGCCCAGAAGATGGTTAAAAGAACTGGAAGTCGAAAAGGAGGGGAGAAGAAAGCCTATCCCAGCGGTGGGACATGACTAAAATAAAAAATGATTACAATCAAATATTTCGTTCAAAGTAATTAAAAATACATTCATAATATAATAATAATATTTAAATAAAACTAATTTTACGGATTTTATCGCGTTTATTTGTTGTTTTTTACGTTTCCGACGTTTCGGTTGCTTTACAGCAACCATGGTCACGGGAGGACTGAGGGGGTTGACGTCCTGGTGTCAAAGTTTGAAAACGGGGTACCCTCATATTTTAACGTCGGGAACGTAAAAACCAAAAAATAAACGGGATAAAATCCGTAAAATTAGTTTTATTTAAATGTGTAGTATTCGCGTAAATATAAGAAATCAATATAATAATAATAATTTCACAAAAAGGGCCTCTACGTGTTGGACCCTTGTCCCCGTGCAAGCCTTCCAAATATCCGGGTATAGCCCGTGTGGAGAGATACATAATAATATCGCCTGACAAACACACCAACTATACAGTCCCACACTAAGCAACACATGTCTTATGGGTACCGTACAATGGACTGGGGGTGAACCCATTCTAGGTATTAAACATTCATGACTCAGTTACAAACATTCGTGCTCATCACACATTTTTCCTACCAGGGTTCGAACCCGGAACCCTCGGCATAGAAAGCAAGATCTCTACCAACTAGGCTAATCAGGTCGTCATTTACCTTCTAACACACAAAACATTTTGTGCAAGTCTGCGGTTGTTATTTTCTTTTGTAGTTTTTTTCCCTAATGAGGCAAGGCAGAGATAGCATCTCTTTATGCTATTCAAGGAGCCGTTTTATTTGTCTTACGAAAAAGTTCTTTGTGCTTCCAGCAAAATTCCACGTCCGTTATTTTAATCTCTATCTATGTAAATTGTGAGTTATATTGCGTTTTTTTAAGTCTTATTTCGGATGACCCAATTACGTATATAGGTATCATTTATGAGACAATACTCTGAAAAGACTTCTTAATATGACTAGAACCCAAGATATACCTATGCAAAAAAATCATGTCGATCCTTTGCTCTATGAAAAATTTCAACAAATCTATCCCACGAGAACCATACATTTTACCGGCATAAAAATTAGCCTATGTGCTATTTTAGACTATAATCTATCTCAGTGCCAAATTTCATCCAGATCCGTTCAGCCGTTCCGGCGTGTTTGAGTAACAAACATCTATCCATACATCCATCCAAACTTTCACATTTATAATATTAATAATGGGATTAAGGTTTCATGCTGTATGAGATCGTCTATCATTTTATGTTGCGCACTGTTTTATAGCGACCACTTCAACCGCACCACAAGCTACGCAGATGGTAATGTACACGCATTCAGAACAATAGACACTGGACGTCACAATCCTGAATCGCGCTATAAGAGTTTTCGGAGCAAGTAACATGTATACAAGATCTCGACAATAACCGTCGGGGCATAGCTGCCGCCCCGCCAGACAATACCTGGCTGGAAGATCTTCCCTTTTCCGCTAAAGTTTCAATCAAATTTTATTAGTAAATAGGTAATTGAAAAAGAAGAAACGTCCATCAAAAATTGTTATATATACTAAGTTATTCAAGTAATGCTCTTAAAATATACCGAGTGTTATGAAAATATGCTAGATGCGTAGGCGCAACTGAGAGCGACAATGAAGGAGATGTTGGACGGCAACTATCCATGCAGTTTCATTGGACGTTGGCAATGAGTCCGGGGTGTCATGAAACAATATCCATGCCTTGTTCTGAGTTGTTTAATAACATTAAATAGTCATTTATATAAATTGTGAGAGTAGTGCAATGCATCTCTGTCTATCCTTAAAAATATTACAAGCGTTGTCTATACTACTTACTACTATACTACTAATATTATAAATGTGAAAGTTTGGATGGATGGATAGATGGATGGATGGATGTTTGTTACTCAATCACGCCAGAACGGCTGAACGGATCTGGGTGAAATTTGGTACATATATAGATTATAATCTGGAAAATCACATAGGCTACTTTTTATCCCGGTAAAATGTATGGTTCCCGTGGGATATATTTGTTTAAATTTCATAGCGCAAAGGATCGACATGATTTTTTGCGCGGGTAACACCGCAGGGCGCAGCTAGTGAGGAATATTAATAAGGAAAATATAGTCGTATTAAGTTGTGATTAGATTCGTTTTTACTGTTTACTGTGGTGTTCGAGAATACCAACAAAATTTTTTTTTTCCCCTAATGGCCTTTTAACAAGCAAATATACCAGGTTGATGTGTCACGTCTATTCGACTCTTGCGTTCTGTTGCGTGTTGCCGAAAATTTGAATAAAACATGAAATATTTAGCATGTACTGGTAACGTGACATGTAAATGCGTGCCCTGGACTCCGAGATATATGGCGTGTTACCTTGAATAACAAATCTACTTGATTTTGAGAGTGTCTTGGGGATAGGGAAGGAGATAAAAATTTATCCAAATAATCGTGACCGATCATTTGAGTCGATATCCGTAAGAGATAGATAGATAAGTGCAGTATCAAAGTACCTTAATCTTAAGCCTGAAAAAGAAAAACGAAATGGTATATAGATAATACAGCTACACGGCCATCAAATACATAAAAAACGCCCGAAAACTTCATACATACATAATAAAAAAATCTAAGAAAAATAAAGTATCCTTATTGAATATTAACCATGTAAGCGGAATCTGTATTTGTTAAAGCTAATTATCTTAAGGTAGACTTATAAGTAATTAAACAGTATAACGACCTCTTCAAACTCGCCACAAAGTACACAGATAGTGCTGCAGACGCATTCAGAACAATGGACAATTCTTAATACAATCCTGAATCGCGCTATGAGAGTTTTCGGAGCACTTAACATATATACAAGATCCCGACAATAACCGCCTGGCTGAAAGATCTTCCCTTTTCCGTTAATTCCGCTAAAACAGATAGCATGATTTTTTAACAATTATGTCAAGCAAGCAGAGAAAAAAAAATCTTCACATAATGTATAAAATAATTCCGCATATCCCCAAACTTAAGGAAAATGGATGAGGTAATGGAAAACCCTTATCCTTCATAGTAAATAGATTAGGTTTCCCCAAAAACTATTTATACAAAACACTACCCAAAATAACATTAACAACAGCAAAACATGACAACAATGCGTCCGTCTCAACTAATAACGCCATAGAACGTGTTGATGACAGACAGAGGCTCACAATTAAACTGCTGTAACAATGCTGAGTTGAATGGACCTCCTCTCATTTGTCTTCGAAACTTTGGCAGTAGTGATGTAACCCGAGTTATCTTCGCGCAGTTGCAAACAATGATTTGGGTATTAAATTAGCTATAAACATCAATCCGGCTCAATTTTTAGGACACCCTTTGAGGTATTTGATAGTTACCGCATATGAGTCCAAACACTACATTAGTTAAACTAAATATTTCTTGCTGTAGCAGGGTACCTAAGATACAAAAATACGTGGTCAAGCGATTGTATTATTTAAATGTTAGTATTAACAATGTACCTACAAGACAGTGGCGGTGTAAGGCTTAGGTGACATGGCCACTACGGCCTCGCGCCTCGACGATACTAATGCAGCTTTTTTTTTTCAATTTATAAAAATATTTGGGATTCAAATCTTACAAAACTTTTATGGATAAAAAATCTAGTTCCAAATATAAAACTAAAGTATAAAATCGACGTCTTTCCTCAATTAAGTGGCTTGTAAAAATTATCTTGCCGATATCAAATTAAAATCTTGCCCTGCAGCTGCTTAGAGAATAAAATGGTCATCATAATCCACATCAAAAACAAATATACTAGACGAGACTCTAATTTAAATATTTTTTTAATGGGATTAGGCCCACCACACACTCCCTCCACCATATTATAGTAATGAAGGTGCTAACATCAACATTTTTAATTTATCGATAAATAGTCTCTATATCGAATAAACTGCCCCATCACTAGACCAGTACGAAACTTAGCAGCGAAATTTCATTGTGTCAAATAGCGTTGCTAATCTGGCCTTCCTTGACGTTTTACATATTAAGCTGAGGGACAATTTGAAGAGGGAATGAAGTTAGCAACACGACGAGTGCGAAGCTCTTATAGAAAGTTTCCAACTAAATTCAAACTCTTGAGATAATTTTGTTTCGACTCCAAATGTACTAAAGAAATTTAAATACACCCTCTTGCAAGATAGTATATTTTTATTAAGGAAGCTGGAGCTTTGTACTGCACGCTAATGCAGAATCTGATTTCCTTTAGATTTCAGTACCATTCTCGTTTAGCCCGGTGTGATCTGCGGGTGGTATTTCAAATTGTTTTTTGCATATCATCCACATTACAGATCACTTAAAACAAACACCTCCAAAAATATTCACAAGATCAATTTGCTAATGTAGTCAAGGTATTTGCTATTGAAATCTGTAAGTAAAACATCAATTTGCTGATCTGAGTGTAGTAACAATTCTTATAGAAATTGAATAACATTGGACATAGTGGAATAATCGTTATCAGTGTCTCAAGTGCGAGATTTTTCGTAAGCTAACTGTATAGTTTATTGTTTACGTATTTAGACGCATTGTATGGAAAATTGAACAGCGCCTCTGGCGGACACTAATGAAAACTTTCAATTCTCCATAAAATGTGTCTAAATACGTAGACTATGAAGTATACGGTTAGCTTACCAATAATCTCGCACTTGACATCCAGATCACTTTGGATACGAATTATTATAATACTATCTTGAAAATAATTATTATAATTATAATTATTATACTATCTTGAAAACTAAAGTCTGTACCTGCCATAGGTTTGATAAGTCCGACCGTCAATAGAATATCAATGTATTCAAGAGTAAAAAAATAGTTTTTATGTTGAAAAAGAAATAGTATCGCTTATAATTTGACCTGAAAAGAAATAACACAAAGTAGAAACACACACATTAATTAATGTCTTCGAAACAATAATTGGCGCAGACAATGCCTGAAGGATGTTTCAGGTCGACAAGTTTTCGAGAAGCCGTGCCAAGTTTTTTTTTTTATTCACCGAAAAGAAAGCAAATTCATTAAGAATGTTGATGAGAGTTACAATGACGACATGTTTTTTAGAAAATAGACTACTTAAGTACCTAACACTTACATTTTTTTTTCGTTTTAAAATTAGAATCAGAATCAGAATATTTTTTAGTCACGTAGACCATTAAGTACAGTACTTCTGAATTGTCAAATGTTACAAAATACTATGCTACTACTTTACCACCCGTTCAGAATGCCATTCCTATGGAGAAGAACGGGCAAGAAACTCCATGGTTGCTCTTTTTTTTTTAAAGATCTTTTACATTTTTGAGCAATACGTTAAAAGAATAGCTTTGAAATTGAAACCCGTTTTTATTTCACCACAAAATACTTTAGTCTGTCGTTGCGAAATAGACCACTATAAAACGTAGAGCCGTCGGGCTAAATGCATCAGTGCCTTGCAAAGTGGTGGATGTGCAAAGGGATGCATCACAAAACCAGATTTGTTCTTTGAAATGTCCACAGCTTCTTTGATCTACTGGGAGCGAGAGACATGGGATATATTAGCTACATCATTTGCTACATTAGAGGCTGAATGGAATGGATCAAATGTATTTAAGAATCGTTTATAAATACATGCACAAGGGCAATGTATCCAAGCGGGTAAGAAATTATTTATTTGAAAATTACTGATCGATGATAGAAGGTAAGACAACTAAAAATATACGTTTGAACAAAAAATACATCAACATGATTTGTGTTAGTGGATATACTCCAACTGTTGAAATGGTTTATACAGTAGGTACGAGTGTTTGGATAATAAAAACGTTTGCCAATTTAACATAATAATTCATGGAGCTATGATATTTGCAATGAATTATCAGCTTTTACGTTATTTATTTACGATAAGAATGCCCGTACTGACTCTTTCTTTGTTAATCTATTTGTTGTTTTTATTTATAAACTTGTCGTTGCTGAATAAAAAGCCCTAAACAGAATTTTGTTATATAGCTGTTTGTAAAATTAAAATACGGCAAAATTCTAAATGTCTCGCCTCGCTGCATCAATCTCGAGCTGACTTGAAATATATATCATCAACGCCATTGAGATCAATTCATGGCTACCACTCACTAATTATTTTTAGAAGTTTAGTATGTTCTAAGCCTGGGCCAGTATTCGAATGCTCTCACTTTAGTATTTATCATTTTAATGGAGCTAACAAAGGTGTCTACTTAAATGTATAAACTTTCACACCAATAAAGTTTCTCTATAGTTAAAAGCTACTACATTCAATTGATACTATGACCCACATCCTCCGTGGCTATTGTTCTAAAGGAAATGTTGCAATGCTTAATGCACTGACATGGTTTCAATACGTCTTCCTTCACGAATCATCGCTCGTTAATGGCTATCAAATAACACGTGTAAATTATAAGGTTTTATTGCCCATAGAAAAGTGTAATAAATTGGTCTGATGTATTTTATGGGCTTTGTTTTTTTCTTGGTCGTTTGAAGACCCCACTAGAATATACCTGTTTACAATTTCACTAAACAATTTTAAGGCATCCAAACTCTTTTCATAAAAGAATTGGAACATTGTATACTACATGCGCACTTATCCGTTATACAAAGATTTCCATGGTCTCCATAGCTTCGCAAATGCGTTGCCAAACTTCCACGATACCCACTTTAACTCCGTGAACTTCGATTTAAACAAATACAATTACTATCCCAGTACTAAACACACTCACTGCATTACCACACAGCGTATAGAATACCTTATTTGCTCCACATTATAGTGTAAAATCTAATGATACACAGCCAATAACTTTCGGTGTTATTTCTACGTTTCCCACCATTAGCATTTTACTTGGAGTTTCAATAACCTTTTGCTTTGTATGTGGCTTTTTTAAAGTATTTTCACGCAGTCGCTTTATATCACCAGAATAAATAACTTCATTATTGGTTGTTTTCAAATTGAAAATGAAGATCGGGGCTTTTTGTTCATTGTACAGAGTGTTAATATCCCTTCGCTGAATAAAGGCACTCCTGATGAAGTCATCAACGTAATGACTCTTCAGAAGAACAACTGAAGAATAAAATGAACGATCATTTTGTATCTTATTCACTGAATTTGTGGCAGTTGAGTAAAGTCTGATAAAGTCGTACGCGATAAATATACACCCTTTTTACATAAGTCTTAATCAGCTTAGAATGGAACTGGGGTTAGTTCTTGTACAGCCTTTTTCGTAACTTTACGTTTGTGTAAGCCTTTTCCATCCCGTTCGCACCGGGGTTTGGTTTTCCCCCAAATACTTAATCAATTAATTTATTTTGCCTATAATTTTCTTTTTTAAGACACTCATAAATCAAAAATAAGTTTGGCTTCAAAACCTTTTACCGCGAAAGCGAACTCACTAAAGTGATTTAATCCCAATTCATTCGTGACTCATTGAAGGAGACCATCTTAATGCGTTCCTTTCTCTTCACTTCAATAAAAGTTACAAGACTCCGAAAATGACTTGTTCAATTGAAAAGTTTCTGGATTGCCAACGAGCAAAATAATTAAATTTAACTCAAAGCTATCGCGGAAGTGACTATGTTTTAGTATAGTTCACGATGATGAATCCTAATTATGTGGACATGACGGAATATGATTTTTTTCTTTTGCTTTACAAAGATGTACTTATGTTTTGTAAGGTACTTTTTAATTGATTTCATAAGTTATATCAGTAGATAGTAATACTCGTAAGTATAGATACTTCATTTAGGAATTAAATACTTGAGAAGTGATAAATAAAATTATTACTTATATATCTTCTATATTATTGAATGTGGATGAATTGTATCGGCGCATGATTCTCTAAATAATAATTTAATTTTAATAATTTAATTCTATTAGATAAATTATGTTAAATAAAAACATCAAACAGGAGAATATATATAAATTGGTTTATCACAATTACTGCATAAATACACTCTAATACTGATAATATTAGGTTTGGAATCGCATCAACACGATAGTATACAACATTGATCGTATCTATACATACGGAGCCGGCAAAGCTTTTGTAAAATTGTAGCTACTCCAGCTTCGTAATATTTTTTGGAAACACGAATTTGGTTCCAACCAAGCTTAACAACTCGTCCCGAGATGGAAAGAAATCTCCCTGCAATGCGTTGAAATTAGTTTGTTTTGAATTAAAAGTGAGTTTGCCCAGTTTTTTTAATTAGTTTCGTGTTGAGTAGTATTAATAATACATTTGTGAATCGTTTTATAGTAGACGTAACGGAAGATAGAAGAAAAATTGATGAATTGTGTAAGAAATTATAATGAGTTGACATCATTTCGTATGGAGTGACTAGCGAAATAACTGTTTTAGGACGTAGTGGATCAAGTGGATGAAGATATATCTGAAATTATAGAGATACCAAAGAACAATGATGATTTATATTTCGTTCAATTATTCAAATTTAGATCTTATAGTCATTACAATATTACACAAGATTAAAATAATGTACATAGAATGTGCAGGAATGTTATAAGGTCTACCCGAGAAGGCAGTTAACGTAAAGATATTGGATCGTCGTAAGAGGCTTCAAGTGCCTCTGACGTCACAAGAGCTTGAAGAGGGAAGGCTTTTTGGAGAGTTTTATTGATTAATATTTGCTTTGGAGAACGATTGCCTATAGAAAAAAAAACAGAAATGATGAATGCTTATTTGAGGTTGTGTGTAATTATATTGAGATATTGAATAAATTGTTTGAACTTTGAATTACACTTAGATGAGGCCAATTAACATTTATATTGATGCATTAAAAGGTTCAATGGGTTCAATACTATATAGTCATCTCTTATTTAGGGGTTCAATATAATAAAAAAGTTATCTGAATTATTTTAGAGCTAATTGCTCTGAGTAATTAAACATAATTCCTGCTGTTTTAAGCATAAACGGTTACACAAATAGTTTTAACGTTTTCATATATGTAGTTACGTTTTTTCGTTTTTTATGCGATAGTAAACGAATGAATATGTCAAATGTGAAAGAAGCAAACACAATTAAAATTCAATCAATTAGTGCGGAGTGCCCCAAGGATGTTATCTAGGACCATTATTGTAATTACGCTCACGATCCCACAGACACATTTGAGTGAGTGAGAAAGCGCTTATCCTTTAGAGATTAATATTGAAAGAGAACTACATTATTCGAAGTAATTACTGACAGAAGCAATTAATTCAGCTGCGGGCTTTCCTCACTCTGCCTGAAATATTGTACGAGGTACATAAGTTTTCAATCTACCGGGATTGAAATTTTGTAGAGAATCCGTGTTTGATCATCTTGTGTCCCACTTTCATAGCGCGCGTCGTAATTGCGGTTTGTGCAAAGGCTCGCTGTGAAATAGTTTAAAACTAATAGGTAGTAGGTACTACAGAATTAAAATATATCAAAAAAATATGAAAGAGGTAACTTATTCATGGGTTAGCTTTGGTCCTCAAAAGCAATCTATTATTTTAATACGATCGGTTCATGAAGAAAAGTTATGAAACATACTGCATTTATATTTATAAAAAAACCGAATTCAGAAAACTTTGCGGGTTAAATTATCTAGAAATATTTTCTTGTGATTTGAACTTGGTGCTAATCCAAATTCAATCAAAATCTCATGTGCGAAAGCCTAAGTAAAGTGAGAAGATTTGGATTAGCATCGACTCCAAATACTTAATAGAAAATTATTTATAGTATATTTTGGTCTCCAGGGTTTTTGGAGGCAGTTTTAATACAATAAATATATCTGTTTTAAAGCTTTTGAAGCACATATTATTATTATCTTTAACAATAAATTTCACCCTTACATAAAAGTTGATTATTCTGAAATCGTACTATTCTTCGAGTAAATTGTCCAACATCATATTTTCTTTAGACTTAACCCCTGATATTTTTTTCTGTGACCAAAATATAATACGGAGTCTTAATCATAATAACCATATCATTAGATTACCATATTAGATCACATTAGATACCCTAGATTATATTTTAAGCAGTTACCTAACTAGACAAATAACGAAACTCGTACAAAAATATTGAAGTTACACATATATAGGCATTTTGATTTCATTACTTGTTATGTGTCTACAAAATCAGAACACCACCGAGTGTTCCAATTACGTAACAGCAAACAATGCAGGCATTATTGTCATTTAAATATCAATCATAAATTTAATTAAAATCTGAATCGTATATCTAATTAACGTCACGCTACGTTAGGAGAACACAATTACTCACCGTATATCATCGAGATGAACAGCAGTATCGCATTCAATATGTATGAATGCTTCTTTATTCTCTTCAAGTTCCTAGCCATCTTGACTTGTATTACTGTTATAATCTTAATTTGACACTCTCCTTCTTTTCATCATCACTTAACACTTATGTATTGTTTTAATTACCGTAGCATTGATGTCTATCTCCTAATTAAGCTTTGAAACATGTTGTCACAACTTATTCGCTCTTACAACTCTACCGGTTTCCACTAAACATGTCAACATTTGTTCTATTTAGTGATTAACAAACTGACAAATAGCTTTATGACACTCACTTAAAACGAATGTCACGCCATAAATTAAAGTTTCTACTTAATGTTTTTCTATTTTTATTTTATCTCCAACCGACGTTTGGCGCATAAATTGTTCAGTACCGGCGACTTTAATAACGCGTGCTTGGATTACTTTACAGAACATAATGAGCTTGAAGCATCTAAAATTAACTCGAAAATCTCCCTTGTTTTCAGAGATAAATCTTTTTAATCCCGACACGTAAGTTTAACAGGAATTTTCCTTTCGCTATATTATATCTAGTGATTGGTTTACGGTCTCACGATTCACTTAAATACACTTTATTTTGGCTTCATAAAAGTTTAGCATCACAGCGAGATTCACTTGTATTTTTCATTTGCAGACGCAAGTCGAATATCGGCATCGTCGCTGGAATTTTTCGATGGGTCCGCACGCGTCCGTTCGGAGGAGCCAATGTGAAAGCACTAACTTACATAAGGGATTCGCCCGGTGCCAACGGAGCGTCGGTCAGACAGGGATGGGAGACGATTTTCGTAAGGGTTGCAGACCGCGTGCGGTGTGAAACGAGAGGGATGGAAGAGATTTTCGCATTCCGACCATGGTTTTCTGAACGCAATGCTGAAATCGTGTGTGAAGACGCAATTAAAATGTACATAAATCTGATAGAGATACCTTTTTAGAGTAACGCTTTAGTTAATAAGTGTTTAATTTACTAGTTAATAACTTATCTCCGTGCTTTTATAGCATGAGATTATAATTCATTACCATATCAATAGGCGTTTTATGGACGAGAACTTCAATAAAATGTGTTCTATAAAATGAGGTGTGGTAGTTAATCTACAACATCGTTTTTGATAAATTTATTTAGATATTGCGAGTACTATTCTAAAAGGACTATACTAGGACTATTCAAGGGTGTTTGATTCTACCTTTCAGACGTACTTAATCTCGACGAATTTTGAAGTTATTTACTCATAGCATTTTGTGGTTTTCTACCAAAAATATGATCTGCCTTCCAAGCTCGGAGTTGAATTATTCATACGTGCTGTCTGATTCTGTTTGCTAATAAGTTTGTGTAAAATTAAATAAATAAAAATGATTGTATCAATGTAGTATTGGCAATCCTGATAGCGTTCATTAACATAAAATTCCTATAGATAAAGATATAAAAAAGAATCAGCTCTAAAATGCTTTGATAAATAATCCACGATTCCTTCAGAATAAATTATTTCAAAAGAAATTGGTGGATATAAATTCAAATTAAGCTCGACTTGCCGACATCAAATCATTAAGCTATTTGTCACCGATTGTCTCGCTTTTGGCGATTCGTCCTGACACCGGTAATATGGCCGCCTTTGTTTTATATTCTAGAATTATTTTCTCTTTCATAGAGTAAGCAGTTAATAAAGAAAATGTTTAACCGTCGAAGTGAAAGGAGTCAAGGCGCCATTAAAAATTTTGACGACTATGCGACTACGGCACTGTAATGTATTGCATTGAATTATTATGGCTGAAGATTTAATCTATACATCTATACATCATCATCATCATCATATAAATAAAATTGGAGTGTCTGTTTGTAATATTAAAATAACCGTTTTTTACTAAGTGCATTTGGATGTATACACGTTACCTATACCGAAACAACATTTTTTACAATTTTTATCTGTCTGTCTGTCTGTCTGTTTGACCGTCTGTCTGTCTGTCTGTCTGTCTGTTTGTTCCGGGTAATCTCTGAAATGACTGGACCGATTTTGACGGGACCGATTTTCACTGGCAGATAGCTGATGTAACAAGGAGTAACTTAGGCTACTTTTATTAAAAAAAAAATAGGATCTCACGAAAAAAACTTAAAACCAATGTTGCAGCGCAGCGCCTGATTAAGTTTGATAGCAACAACCTGCAATGCGTCCCGCGGGCTCAGAATGGACGAGCAGGCTGTTGTCAACGGTTGTATTTGTTAAATATCACGCGGACGAAGTCGCGGGCAACAGCTAGTTAATAATAATAATAAATATCGCTAGAAGAACGAATAAACTACCTTCACTAAGCAACGCATGTATTATGGGTACTGTACAATGGATTGGGGGCGAACCCAGTATATATAACTTATATAGATATTAAACATCCATGACTTGGGTACAAACATTCGTACTCATCACACAAACTTCGTCCCTATCAGGATTCAAAGCCGGGACCGTCGGCACAGGAAACAGGGTCACTACCAACTGCGCTAATCAGGCCGTCAAATTAATTAAAATTGCATGTCTGACGTTATGCGAGAAAGCTTGAGCTTAAAACTGATTTGAAAAAAAAAGAAAAAAAATTATGTCGAGATCTTCAAAATTCTTCATAATAATAGATAATTGTAATCCGGTATTAAGCAAAAAATACAAATTTATAACTAGTCTATCAAACCTTCACACACTAATTCATTTTCTAAAGTTAGTTTTCTGGTAAACGGATCATAACATATTTTACCATTAGCAGAAATCGAATCTTAATAAAGCTCACAATATTAGACCTTATCCCGACTCATTAGCTATGCGGTCCCTTGTGGATTTCCAGCCGACCTCACAACAAAATTAATCCATCTTTTAGTTAACGAACCAATACATAAGTAATCAAACCGCCATTTGAAGTATCTAAACTGAACAATTTTTACGCCCTATCGACATTTATAGAATAAAGCAATACATTTTATTAGCGGAAGTAATACGCTCAAAGAGCTTTTAAACAGTGATTTAGATTTGATTTAAAATCCTTGTACATTAAAGAAGATCAATATTGATAAAAATGACAAAGGGAAATAAACTTTAACAAGAAAACATATAGTTTGAAATAGATTGAAGTGAAGCGATGGGACATTTATAAAAATAGAACGGACAATAAGAGGGGACGATTTTATAATTAACTGCAATCAACACTGACGTATTGAATTTCGAGTATTTGGTACAGTCAGACACAAAACTAACTCACATTTTGCCTCATTATATTTGGGGTCGAGTCACCTTCGTCCGTAGGAGAATTAAGTACCCTCGAGATACCCTACACGTGACCCTGGGTGGTGCCAACCAGGTGACAGCTCTACTGGTGGTAGGCTTCGGCCGTGGCTAGTCACCACCCACTGAACAAAGCCATGTCGCCAAGCGGCCTAGCCGTGTTCCGGCATGATGTTCGGTGTTGCCATTCATGGATGGCGGGTCAGATCAGTTGCGCTGCATGTGCCTAGTGAATGTAGCGTCTCTATCTACTGCCGCCTTCCTACCTAAGCAAGTATGCTCCATCGTAGATCTCATCGTCACTAACCATCAGGTGAGATCGAGATCAAATACTTGCCTATAATGTAATAAAAAAAAAAAAGTCAAATACAAGCTGAATAATTTCGTAAATTATCAGAATTCCTTTAAAATAAATATTGTCGCTGATGAATAGTTTTAATTTAATACTTTATTTGCTGGATCCAAACTTGAACTATATAAAGAAACTTTCTCGGGAAATTAATTTACAGATAGCAGCTGTCATATTTAATTCCTACATCCACGTCATTCATAAATTATGCCAAGCAGATGTATAAGTTCACTTTAAATGATGCGAACAATTTGTATAACATATAATCCAAACAAAATTGGAACAAGTGATACGGTGTGCACAGAAAATGTGACAGACACAAATGAATCTGACAATGACAAAGTGCTCGTAACATTTCAGAGAGTTGATTTTATTTGAAAACTCACTTCGGTAAATGGGTCTTATCGTTTACAATCATCTGTAATATGAAGTGTACGGGGAAATAGACCTCAATGTGTTGTATATGTTATTTTTTGGTCACCAAGCATTCTATATCCATTTCATATATCAGCACCTCGAAAATTGTACTGAAAAATTAAATGGATGTTTATGTAATGTTTATACTGTTAGCGTTTTGGTGAAATAACGAATAAAACAAAAAGTTTATTGTTGTTTTAATATTTAAGAAGTAGGTTACAAAAAATAAATGAATCCATCGTCTATCATAATAATTGGCTAGATATTTAATTATTTTATTTACTTGTATACATACATCATAACAAATAAATTACTAATCGAAAAAAAAAAAATTGTTTTTACTCATCTATTTAAAATCACAAGCGAGAAGTCAATAACTTGAGCATTGGACAGTACTCGCTCGTGCTTCCTCGACAGATGTTAACACACGTTGTTTGTTTTCTTACTCTCAGAGATATGTTTGTTATTTTCCCCCTCCCAAGGAATGCCCTCGCTCGTTCCATTTTTATTTATGCCATGAGAAATTAACTGTCGTTTTTGGACGGCCGTTTCTTAGATACAATTTTCTTAATAGTCACGAGCGGTTACTAGCTTCGCGAAGTTGGAATTGGATTTATTGGGGCATTAGATCTCGTTTGGTTTTTAATTTGTTATCACGGATTTTCAATGTATTTTAAGAGAGCCGCTCTTTAGTCAATGTTTTAGTTAATTATCGTTTGATTAGTTTTGATTATAACTATTTTACATTTTTTTTTTTACATTTAAAATTAAAATAAGAATATTTATATATATTTTGATTTTAAAACATTGTTTTGTTACTCACAATGGTATGTTACGCTACCTATACTAATTTACGTTTTATGTAGTCACATATTTCAATTAGAGGAAACTTTTTCACCAATAATCTTTTTGTGTTAAAGATTTATAACTATACATGATTTGCTTAATAGTCAGAAGGTGAAAATGCGATTTTAGTACCATTCCCTAATCCGGTATGATTGACTAGGATTATTTCCCCCTTCGGCTCGACAATCTTTTCAGGGGAGTGATTAGTGCTCTTCCTATATTTTCATCAAACGTTGCGTTCTTTTTACAAGCTTTTTTCTCTATCGTGCGCTGGTTCATGTAATAACCACATTCAAGATTAATTACATAAAATAATAATTTTTAGAACAAAGTTGTATTCATCAAATATCAATATATATAATGTTAGAGTGTAGCATGTGTGCGCCCCGCATGGCAACACACTGGAGCTTACTTTTATATTTTATTTTGTAAAAATAATGAATTTCAAAAAAAAGACAAGCCCGCTGAGTTTCTTGCCGGATCTTCTCAGTTGAGGTCGCGTTCCGATCCGGATGTAGACTTAAGAAAAAAAAATGTAATGACAAATTGTAAGTGCCCCCGTAGGCCTATACGAAATAAATGATTTGACTTTGACTTTGACTTCTCACTGTAATGTAAATTAATTCCTAAAATAATATTCTAACAGCAGACAATTTCCAAATTCTTCCACTGCAGCTCTCGCAACACACACCGAGGGTGGAACTTTACCTATACAAAAAATAACCCATAACATTGACAAATGCGAAACATCAAACATGACTAAACTCAGGCGAGCACTCGAAGGGGAGAGTTTTAAAAATGACATCATTGCGCTGCGACTTGTCGTTTTCCAAAATGTTATTTCTGTTCTCGTGTTCGGCCTCGGATTTGAATGTAAATTTGTCTTTGTAAATGTAAATGGATGTATTGGTTTGAACCTGTTGATTATAGAATATTTACTATAAATCAAGCGGTATTATTTGAAGTTAATTCCTTTACTTAAATGTGTTTTCTGAATCAGACCTATATTGATTATGGGAAGAGGACAATTTTAGATCAAAAAGAATTCAATATAGACAAATACTGCAAACATAATAATAATCTAATAATACCAGCCCTTTTTTTAATGTCCCACTGCTGGGCACGGGCCTGCCCTCGATGCGAGGGAGATTAGGCCATAGTCCTCCACGCTGGCCCAGTGGGGGTTGGCGGACTTCACACATCTTTCGAAGGGTTCTCTCAGACATGCAGGTTTCCTCACGAAGTTTTCCTTCACCGTTTAACAAGTGATAATAGTGTTTTAAAAATGAGATTCGCACATGAAATCTAGAAATCCCAGAGGTGCGAGCCAGGGTTTGGACCTGTGATCCTCGTTACCGAGGCAAGATGGTAAAACCCAACTTGGCTATCACTGCTATACTTGGCTATCTCTGCTATCGTGTTCATTGATTTCCGAAGCCAATGTTCAACTTAGCTAACTGCATTATTTTTGAACCCACCAAATCATTCCTATCTGACATATACGTGACTATTTATAAGTTCAAAACTGTTAATAAATTCCCTTTATCTTGAAGTATGGCGTCATTCCTCCATCCATGGCGTTTCGGCTCGTACCTGACTTTATTGGTAATTACTGTCTTTTTACGACTTTGGTCTTTATTTGCTGTGTAAAAGAAGATGACTTTTGTTCGTGCTACTATTTTTTACGTTCGTGTCTTTATTTTGTATTGTTTGTATGGATCTTGTGTTCTGTGCTTTAATATATATTTTTTATCTACTGTGGACTGTGACTGTTTAAGAAGTCTAAATTGAGTCTTTACTTTTACTTTTTAGTGTTATGTAGTTGTTTTTTGGTGAAACTATGTATAATGCAAAGAGCTACAAGTTTTCCTATCCATCATACTTCAATAGAATTGGTAGTACGGCATCTCATTAAAGCATTTTGAGCTGTAATCGCGAACACTTTTAGATTGACAATTGTGTTCCCATTGTCCACTCGTCACGATGCTGTGTCCATTCCAAACAGTACTCTATAAATAGGATAAACAAAAAACAGTCTTAATCGTACAGATGTATTAAACAATTCTACTCTTAACGAGGACCTAAAGCATTTATTGAAGGAAACAAACCCTAAATAGAGCACATAAAATGCACTTTTATTGCCTTTTGATTTGTACTCTTTGTAAACATTAGAAAATTGTATCTATACATCTGATGCAATGATAACTTTACTCCAATATGTTATGGTTCTAAATCGATTGGCTTGGAAATCCTTAGTGGAGAATTTATAATTAGGGACAATACAATTAGCTTGACTTATGTACGGGGTTTAAAGTGAAGTGAGGGAAACAGATTACTTTTCTTTAAGGAGAGAATTTAAATTATTTTGAAATTACAAAATTAGGTGATTATCATAATGGTGATAATTATATAAGGTGTAACAGAACTAGTTTATTATATTTTTAGGTGTTAATAAGTAGGTCAAAACAATCACGTTCTTGTATAAAATATATAAGCAGTGTTTGATTTTTCGCCGAGAAGGCAAGCCCGTAACTTTTCACTGCGCACTTAGTACGTAGTGTTATTTTTTAAATTTCAAATAATGTAAATTTTTTTTCGGGAATGTGACCTTTATAACTTACTGGGCCTCTTAATAAATTTTACACTATTATTTTTACACCTTATTTAAGCTAATGATAGCATTAGCAAAATACCTTTATCAAAGTTTTTAAAACAGAATTGTATATGAATGAAGTACTTTTACGGGTCGCAGTCCGAGGTCCCCAGAGAGGGTTATGTTCAGCAATGGAAATAATGTCTTATTTACGTCTTCTGATTGATCGACGGATGGACGTGACTCGTGACATGCTCCCTATTTCTGTCTATCGTCTAGTTAACCAAAGTTCAAAGGTAGCAGGATAACATGACATTCATTGATGCATTTACTAGGAAGTATTTTCGTTCAAATTGGGAATCAATCACTGGGAATATTGGATAGTGAGACGTAGGTAAATATATACATAGCGATAATAACGTAAAATATTTCAACAGGTCGGTCGGCAGTTCAAAATATTTTCAACAAAAATAAACCAACGTATGGAAAATATAAATACCACTTACACAATTGCATGGTGAAATGTAACTGGGCTGCTTTCTTGATAGTCATATACCTGTTACATATTTAGTTAGTAAATAAACTCGATACCTTATATTTTACACAATACTTTTACCGGCTTCCTGACAAGCATTCACATGATATCATTATCATCGGTCCACAATAATAATTGTGAAGGCCTGTCTCGCGATACGCCTTCAGTGTCATAGTCGTCATTGTAGAACCTTTCAGCCCAATGCCATAAGTATGTTTTTTGAGCGGTACGCCTCCACTGCTACATCAACTTTAATAAGAAATATATCAGTATACGTATTTCTCCATTTCTGGATGTAAAGAACAAATGCCGATGCATTACTTCGTATAGGACTAACGGGGCGCTTACAAATTAACATTTTTATTTTTTTCTTAATTCTACAACCGGTTTCGAACGCAACCTCTGAATCTCAACTGAGAAAATCCGGGAAGATTCTTAGCGGGCTTGTCTTTTTTACGAATAAAGATATATTTTTTTGCAGACACTTGCTTGTGTGAAGTGGTAAAATGTTAATCGGAGAAAGTAGGTCGGGATGGGATAGCCTCAAAATGAAAATATTCCCTAGATAATGCAAAGGTAAAAACTAATGTTTAGATGTTTTATGCTGGGGTCCGGAAGAACCCGACGCGAGAGCTCGTAAAGCTAAAAAGAGCCATTCGTTTAGCATTCCACTATTTATATTATGTAAATATAGTCCGTTTCGCCGGCATTTCCTCAGGAAAGGTCTAGAAGTGTTGATATTTTTGGGAGAAAATATTATATATATCTTTTTTTGTTGATTTATTTCAACAGTTTTTTTCAAGTGGCTGCGTTGAAATATATTTTTCTGTTGCTCTATTTCTAGTGAGTATATCTTATTTCAATACATCAAAAAACGTATTAAATGCGTATAGAACAAAACAAGTGATAACGACAAGAAGTAAGGGCCTAGTTGCCCAGTTAAAGAGCGGATACACCGCGTACCGCGGATATTTATACATCCGCACTTGTGCGCGCGACTGTACCGGTGCCTACGCCGACAGATGTTAACATATGCCCGTGTTTTCTTTATTTAAGAGATCTGTTTGTTACTTTTTGTTACGGATCCGCGGCGCCTCCGGTCTCTCACTTATTATTTATGGCAGCGAATGTACCGACAGAGGTGATGTAGCGGTCCACTGGAAGAGGTTATGCGAAATTTGATTGCCGAATAACTTTTCTTATACGTACTAAAATAAATATAGAAAAAATGGTGCCTAATAAAATCCTGGTCTTGATAAACATAAACCAAATGTATGTCGATCCGAAAACACGTAAAAAATCTAGCTTTTAATAGATATATTTTGGATTTAAGGCCGCTTTTTGCTAAGCTTTAGCTCTGCTGAAGACTGTTTGCCTTGAACAAAAGAATATTATGCATTTGTTTTTAAACAGAGAAAAATAACTTTCAAAATAGCTCTTATTATTGAGCTTATACGTAATGATTTACTATCTTGTACTTTATATAAACACAGTGTTACTAAGAATTGAAGGGAGATATTACAAAAACACTCATTCTTATCTTCACTATACATTTAGGTCGTAACGACGCTGACGTAGCTAATAATCGTAGACAATATAGAGGAAATGACGTCGCCATGACCAGTAAATGACCATAGATAATACGATAATAGAATATAAAAAATATAACCCTATTCCCATCATGTTCACTTTGTAACTCAATATAAAATGTTGAGTTTTGGTACCTAATAAGTTTCTCGTAAGTGAATAAACTGGTTCAGTGGCGGTTCAAAAAGGGTCTAATAGGTATTTTGAATATTGTCTCATCTTGTAGTCTAATATCTAATAGTGGGTGATCCTATTGCTGTGAACATTCTCGTACGGGGGGATATTCATCAGAAATTCTTCAAAAAAAAATCCTATAGCAATTAAACTAATTTTAAAGATTTTATATCGTTTATGTTATATTTTATCGTTCCCGATGTTTCGGCTGCTTTACTTTAGTAAACTTTAATAAATGCGATAAAAATCTGTAAAATCAGTTTTATTTCAATATGTAGTATTCGCGTGAATATAACAAATCAATATAAAAAAATGCATATTATTTTTTCGTGAACTGATACTTGGAACCAGAACTTCACTGGTATCCTTCCACGCAGAATAATGGGTCCGTTACCCCTTCCATAATGTATAATTGCACGTCTCTAAATTGTACGCTCGCAGAGATCGGACAAGTTTTCACATAACTCAAGCCACTCGATTTGGTAGCAGAGTTTATTATTTGTACGCCCGATGCTCCCTACATACTACTGTACATATTACGTATTTTATTACGACACTATATCTCTGTTTCACTTCAAAACTCAATACAGAGCACGACAAAGAACTCCGAGCGTTGTTAGAAATCGTATTGTTTTTCTGTACTAAGGATCTCAGGTCGTGTAGTTTATGCTCGCCGAGAATATCTTAGAAAACTTCAGGGGAGTGTAGAGAAAGCTTTTTTTTTCTATTTCGTTGAATGAAAATAAGGGATAATAAAGTTGGTTTGTTACTGGCTTTGTGTTAGAGTCACACACATGAAGTTAATATTGTACGGTTAGTAAGATATATTTTAAGCGTGCGAAGGTAATAAAATGTCACATATTATGTACATAATTAACGTTTTTATTAAAGATCTTCGACAAAGACCTCAAATTATAGCAATAAATAGAACTTCAAAGAGGAGACCATAACCTAGCTGAAAAAAAAAACCACTAACTAAGCAGCGCCTGCTTTGCTGACTCCTTCCAAACTTACTGAGTCATATTATGCTGGCAGACCCTGATGTCATTGTAACCTCTTTGTCAGGCTTTGAAGCAGTCTGAAGTCTGACGGATTCAAACGACTTGCCTTGAGGCTACCCGGTAGTTTCGCAGTCGCTCCATGCTAGTATCAATAATCAACAAAACAGACCCCATAAAAATAGAAAGGGGAAATAAGCTAGGATAAACACGAGTAGAATAATGTAATCGAATTTCAAACTCCTTCAAAGCTAGTCACAATAAAATAAAAGTGTAGACAACCTACCACAACTACCTATTTTTTATTGTATGTAGCCAATACAATACGTCAGCTATATAGACCTTTGGGGGATATGACCTCTTCATTTCAATATCCATTTATTAGATTTATAGCCACATCATGTATTTGTGAGGCCCAGTGGTGACAGGAATTGAATATGAAATATAAAAAATGTGGGACTATTATTGAAACCCATATTTTTTTCGGAATGCTACATTATTTTGTGAATCAATAATGTTTTAGCTATGACATCAAATTAGTTGGGGAATTAATACATAATAAAAAAACTGCATCATCACGCCTGTAATCCCTAAAGGAATAGGCAGAGGTGCACTACGGTACACCCACATTTCGCCGACAGTACTTGGTGCCATTATACCAGGCACATAGGTACATAACGTGAGGAGGATTTAGCCCATAGATTACCACGCTGAGATGGCCCAGTGCGGTTATGGTGAACTTCACACGAAAATCGACAGACGTGCAGGTTTTCTCGCAATGTTTACCTTTACTGTATATAACAACTATCTTGAAATAAAACTAATCTTACGGATTTTATCGCGTGTGTTTTATGTTTTTTACGTTTCCGACGTTTCGGCTGCTTTACTGCATCTACAGTCTTCTTCTTCTTTGTTATTGGCGTTTGCAGCTAATTGCCACACTTCTGCCAGTGGCCGTGATGCTAGTGTCATAAACTTGGATGTAGATGACGATGAGGAACAAATATGGCCGGTGGAGTGAAAAGGCAACTATAGTCACGGGAGGACTGACGTGTTTGACGTCCTAGTGTCAAAGTTTAAACTGCGGGGGACCCTCATATTTAGTCGTTGTTTGCTAGTTGTTTGTTGGTTTTATTTCAATGTGTAGTATTTGCGTAAATATAAGAAATCAATATAATAGTAGCTTGGTTTTTTCTATACATTGAATATTATTGGAAATAAAATATGATAGGGTTAATTATTTTTGATAACGAAGCTGAATCTTTCATTTATAATTATTTATTTATTTATTTTTTTTTTATAAGGGAGGTATGTTTATTAAAATAATATAAGTAATTGTAATATTTACAAACTAATATAACTTAAAAAGAGTATAGAAAAGCTACAAAATGTGTAAAAAATTTGGCCCATGCGGTAGCGTGCCCAAGATGCTGGCCGCATTTCCTCGCTGAATAAAATATTTATAAAATTTGTTCCAATTAAGATCGAAATACCCAACTTATGTAATAACTTCATATCACAAAATGAACCCACTGTATGTATCTCCTCACACAGTTTTATGAGGCAATTTAAAAACGTTTACACTATAATCTGGGTCCAAAATCAACAATAAAAACGTAGTAAACCTAACCGATTTCGCTATTAGCGGCTTAGACAAAGGTTTTCATCTGATCTACACACATATTGGGTTTAGTTGAAACCACAATTTGGATATTAGTCATGACCTGAAATTTATAAAGGTTGAGCTGAAATAATATTGCAGACAAACTGAATTTGGACAAAAGGATTTTTTTACACAGGTCATATACAAAAAGTAATTGTATGAGCATGTTACTTAAGCACATAATACATTGTCGCCTTTTTGGGAGACTACTAATCGTAGTCTCCCAAAAAGTTCATGTTCAACAATATTTGAATATATATAATATCAGCCCTTTTTAATGTCCCACTGCTGGGCACGGGCCTCCCATCAATGCAAGGGAGATTAGGCCATAGTCCAACACGCTGGCTCAGTGCGGATTGGCGGACTACACACATCTTTCGAGGGGTTCGCTAGGACATGCAGGTTTCCTCACGATGTTTCCTTCACCACTTAGCAAGTGATAATAGTGGTTGAAAATGAGATTCGCACGTGAAATCCAGAAATCCCAGAGGTGCGAGCCGGGGTTTGAGCCTGCGACCCTCGTTACTGGCAAGCGTTCTACCAACTTGGCTATCACTGCTTTTTATATAATATTTGATTAACAATTAAATTTTCTTAGTAGCATCATCAAGGAATATAACCGATCTTCCAGCCAAGTGTTTCAGCATAGTAGTTCTCACAATATTACTGCGGGAAACCAATGATATCGCATTGGTGTACCAATTCTGAAGCCATGTTGTACATGTAAACCAAATTGACATCCAAACCCAATAAACCACAAACCCTGCGTCCGCTGTCCACACTTATTTATTAGTGCACATCCCGAACGGTGGAAGAGTTACAATAAACACTCACGACTAACGCAGATAGTGTAACAAAGGCTCTTGGCACGGTGGCGATCGCTGCGAGCCGCCCATTGCACTTTGTAAACATAGGGGCTGCATTGATTATTGTAACAGAGGGGTCACTTCAGTCAAGATTGGATAAAACCTCATAGTTTGTTTTATAATGATTTAAATAAAAAAAACGGATTTTATCGCGTTTATTTTATGTTTCGTCTGCTTTACAGCAACCACGGTCATGGGAGGACTAAGGTAGTTGACGTCCTAGTGTCATAGTTTGAACTGCGGTAGCCTCATATTTAGTTATTGCTGGCGGTCCAATCTACGCAGAAGGTGGCCTTGCAATGGTGCGCTTGGTTTTGAAGTTAATTATATTAATTACTGGATCCTAAATCGGCGGTACCGCCCAGCCATCTTCGTATTGAAATTAGGATGTTTTTTTTTTAATTTCAATGGCCTCACGTATCATCCTTGGTCGTAATCGGTGTTCTTTTGTGAGGAACTGTGATTTATCAAATCTAATATAATGGTGGGTGCGATTATAATGAATAAAAAAAGCCATTGAATTCGTCATATTTTATGCATATGACAGACTGAACAAGAAATATCTGAATAAGATCTGATAAACGAGAACATGAAAATGAAAGCAAATAATATTTCTTAATAGAGTGAGTAAGTTACAAAATGGCGATGAAATAGGATATTTTTGGTTACTTTGATGTCGTTTGTCAATCCGTTTGAGGACTTCTTAGTCCACATAATGTATGTCTTGGACTCGATTGAGGTTTATTTTATTTTGGACATGGGAAATACTTAAATTATTATTATGATAAAACCTATAATAATTATATTCGTAATATACCATTTAAGTCGGTTGTATTTTTTTTATCTCAGATCTCATTCATTCTCTCTCATTCTCAGTCATTTATGAACCGATTTGAATTTTTTTTTTTGTAATCATCCTTTTTGTTTTTTTATGAACTATTTTATGAATAACAAGTATTTTTATATATCATAACTACATAACAAAATATAATATATACAAACTATCAAATTATTGATGTATAGGGTATTGTACGCAACTTAATGAGGTGTACACTCCGAACATTATTTTGATCTATGACCGTTTTATATTGGGTTCAGCCGGACGTCTCTGCACGCAATATATTTGGGTGGGTGTACCTCGCACGCCACCGCCCATTGACTATCAGAGCAGCTATAAAATTGTTTTATGTACCTTTTCTAAATACATGAGATTGCAGCCAATTTGCCCCGTCTACTTAGTAGCGTACAATCGCGTAAAAATACTGAGGTATTTATATATATATATATACCTCATTCTCCTATTCGAAATTCCCCAGTTGCAAATATCACAAGAAAGTATTTTTACGCGATTGTACGCTACTAAGTATATATATATATATATATATATATACTTAGTAGCGTACAATCGCGTAAAAATATATATATATATATATATATATATATATATATATATATATGCCATAGATCATGATTGCACATGCAAAAAAAAATCTTTACAAAGGCATAAGAAGTCTAAACAAGTCATTTGTTTTTTTTAAGATCAAATCCTAAAAATTGTACACTCTAACCAAAATGATCAATCATTCAATATGGTCTATGACCTTAAACAAAGCCAACTCTAAACAATTTCAGCAGTTTCAATAAAGTTTTCATGAGGTTCCCATTGTTGTGAGACCAGCCATTGTTCTTTAGCTGCCATAAGTTTTTGCCGCGAAAATAATATAGTTGGCTACTAGCTATGAATTAATGAAGCTGTGTTTTACTACAACAATACCAGCCCTTTTTAATGTCCCACTGCTGGGCACCGGCCTCCCCTCAATTCGAGGGGGATTACGCCATAGTCCACCACGCTGGCCCAATGCGCGTTGGCGGACTTCACACATCTTTCGAGGGGATCCTCAGATATAAGCTGTGTTTTAATGGATAACATATTCATATATAATGTATTTGACAGTTCTCTTCTAAATCTATCTGAGGTTGTACAAATCCTATTAAAAATGTTGCATCAAATCTATAACATTACTCGAGTTCAGACGCAAATTATTTCTATAAGTTTATAATAGGCATCAGGGGTTACCTTTTCCGATGTTTTCGTTCCAATCTCCCTTACAGCCTGCATAAAATGAACATGAAAACTCCAAACAAAAACAAGTACACTCAGCATAAAATAATAAGCTGTGTTCATCGGAGGTTTAATCAAGCACCTCATTAAGCCGCGTGGGCCACCCGCGCGAATGTTAAGTGCGGTTTATCTTAACAAAGATCCGTAGTAGCCGTGCGGTTTGCGGTCATCGGCCGATTGCTTTTTGCTTTAGTCGCGTATTCGGTTTTGAAGATCGCTTGTTGGTTCTGCACCCTGATGTATGACGCTTAAATTAATTGTATGGATGTGCAATTACTGCTAATATAGATTTAAGTCCCATATTAGAAAACAACGTTTTCCGGCTCAGCTAGTCTATACATATAAATAAAATTGGAGTGTCTGTATTAAAATAACCGCTTTTTACTAAGTGCATTTGGATGTATACACGTTACCTATACCGAAACAACATTTTTTACAATTTTTGTCTGTCTGTCTGTCTGTTTGTTCCGGCTAATCTCTGAAATGGCTGGACCGATTTTGACGGGACTTTCACTGGCAGATAGCTGATGTAACAAGGAGTAACTTAGGCTACTTTTATTTTAGAAAAAAAATTAAAACAATGTTGCAGCGCAGCGCCTGATTAAGTTTGATAGCAACAACCTGCAATGCGTCCCGCGGGCTCAGAATGGGCGAGCAGGCTGTTGTCAACGGTTGTCTTTGTTAAATACCACGCAGACGAAGTTGCGGGCAACAGCTAGTTTTAAATATTATTCGATTTGCGATGAATCGTGTCGCTTACCGTATATTGAAACTACAGCTAGTATCATAAAATACGATTTCATACATTGATATAATAGTATATACGATTATAGAATAGTAAGTCAAGTGCGTGATTATTTGTAAACTAATCGTATATAAGACTGCGTATTTAGACATTTTGTTTGAATGTATGTTAGAGGCGCTGTGCAATTCTCCATACAAAATGTCTATGTTTGTAGACTATAAAGTATACGGTTAGATTACGAAATAATCTCGCACTTGACGTAAAATAGATATTATATAGTACTTACCTAGTTTTAGAAAACTTTTTCTCATCTGCTAGTTACTATTTAGTACCTTATAAAAAGTGCCTATTCCGTTAAATTAATAACAAACTAATTACATCTGTTGTTTAATTTATCAACCTTTTCGCAAATATGCAATTACCAGATCCATTATTCCTAGGTTCGCAAATCTCATGCATTGGTTTACCCATACCCACGATTAACATTATAATCGGCTGTTTAAAAGCAACCAAATTAATTGAGTGCATTAAAATTCAATTATCTTTATGGCTAATTAAAATTTCATAGCGTTTCGCCTTATTATGGTGACGCTACTATTTATATTGCATATAATTGGAGAGGGTTCTTTGCATGGTTTGCATAAAAATAATATGCTAGGAATTTGCTTCTACTTTCATCGTCCGCACTGCCAAGGAATGGTACAAGCTACCGGCGTCTTTGTTCCCCGTTGACTTCAATCTGGGTGTTTTCAAGTCGAGAGTGAACAGGTACCTTCAAATAATTGCCTATAATGTAATAAAAAAAATGAATTTGTATAAAACCGCTTTATCTTTTTAATGAACAGTATATTATATGTCCTCGCAAAGTCGAAGTATTGTTCAGGCGCTCTTTATATGTACCACTAAATTTCTACCACGTCCAAGATTCAAATTTGAGACACAGGCAGCATAGAGTATTGTTAGTACCTGTGGTAGGTATATTTCTGTGATCTTCTATTAAGTTATTCGTCCTAAAACTTTTAAAATTTTCTCCATCAAAAATACTGTACTGATTTTGGAATCAAAACTGCAGACTAACTAACACGTATACAAAAGCAGAGCCTGAAACCCGGTAACCCTTTATTAACGGGTTTTGATTGGGTTTTTGAACTGCTGTCAGATTTGACTTACCCATTCACTTTGAACATGGGGTAAGTTTGGATTCGGCTTAGTTCCAAGCAAAACACGTTCGAAAGGGTTTAAACAGGGTTACACACCTATTTCATTTATGCAAACTTTTCTCCAAAATTTCTTCAAGAGTCAAATTTTTACCCAGAATTGCGAAAACAATACCCAATCTGGTAACCCCAACAAACATCTCTTAGCGTAAGAAAAATTAGAGATCCTCCTTTGCTATAACGTCTTCATATAAACTAAAACCGACATTTTCCCGTTATTGCGACGACTGGTCTACGACGTCTCATAGAATTGGGCGTTCATAAAAAGGAACGACTCGGGTATTCCTTTTCCGTTAACTTTTCCCTGCAGGAAATTGCCGTTATATATCGGCGCTTATCTCTGGATCTCTACATCTTATACAGGCCACTATGGTTTTGTTTTTCATCTGTCTATGGGTACGTTTAATGACCGGGATGGAAGGAAACGATATAAATATGGTTGAACAAACATCCATTCAGTGTAGCAGTGATAGCCAAGTTGGTAGTACGCTTGCCTCGGTAACGAGGATCGGAGGTTCAAACCCCGGCTCGCACCTCTGGGATTTCTGGATTTCATGTTCGAATCTCATTTTCAACCATGATTATCACTTGCTAAATGGTGAAGAAAAACATCGTGACGAAACCTACATGTCTGAGAGAACCCGACGAAAGATGTGTGAAGTTCGCCAAACGCACTGGGCCAGCGTGGTGGACTATGGCTTAATCCCCCTCGCATTGAGGGGAGGCCCGTGTCTAGCAGACATTAATAAAAAAGGCTGGAATTATTATTATCATTATGAACATCCATCCTATAACCTTGAATTAATAACCTTTAGGCACATTAGGTATTAACTGTATGGCAGCACAAGACCCCTTCAAAAGTTATTTCATTAATCGCGAAAGGGCCGGTCAGATACGATCCAAATAGTTGAACTGATTGCGAGCTTTCAATTTTAATTTTAGATAAAGGAGATCGCTTACATAACAAGTAGTGATCCCATCGCTGCGAACATGCATGGACCAAGTTATAAATAGTTTTTTACTGATGAATGACAGCTATACGTAAATTATTTATTTTTTGGATTAATAGACGTCCTGATTATTGTTTATCGCACATTTTTTTTTTAAATGTGTATGTAATTTAGAGACACAGCTCAGTATAATAATATTATCGATAAGTAAAATACAGATAGATAATATCGCTAATGATATCCAGTGATATTCGACACCTCTGATGTTTTCATGCTGAACGAAAATAGAAATGTTATGACGAAAATAATATTCAGTTTGTTATGTTAACTCGATGTTTCTAATACTCCTAAAAGGGCCACTTTCAGTTTTTTTTTATCTCATAAGCTTCCTTGACCAGACTGATCATTCTTCTAGTTTATAGTTCTTCTGGATATTAAACCAAGCATTGGTTTACTGGCTCCGACGATACTGTGTCATTACGATTCACGTCATATTGCTCCGAAGAATGATTTTATTAATTATCAAGTTAATGTTATTTATTAATAAATAACATTAACTTCAAAATCAGTTAAAAACAATCGATTGCGAAACTCGGTCCGATTTCGCTCACCTTAATGTCATTTGTATACGATGTAAAAATAATTGTGGGCCATGAATTGCGTGCCGACGCTGTCGTGTGTGGGTGAGCCATTTGCAAAAAGCAATTGCTGCTATACATCAATGTCTTATCGGTGGATCTACGCTACGATTGTCAGTGCTAACGCGCAGTGGAAAGGCAGTATTTCAAGTGGTATCAAATGCAGTTTTCGTTGGGATGCGTTCGGAATTCGAAAATCAAAAAATAAAGCACTCGTATGTCTCTGTCATGCTAAGCTATTTTGCTCGGAATATAGAAACATGACGTTTCACCATTAGTATTTTCATGTTGACAACCATATATTACAGATTTTATTGACTCACACGTATTTCAGAATTTCTGTTTTTTGTTATTTTATGATTTATTTGTTTAGATGTATAAAGTACGATAAAATATGGTTTTATGGCTAGTTTTCTATAAAAAATATTTGCAATATGTGCCTACGTAATTAAATATCATAGACTACTGTTTGTTTCGCCCTTCGTGACGCCGCGTAGTATTTCATGCTTGTTTTTCTAGTATTTTATTCAGGCGCTTGGATCGTTCCAACCAAAACGTTTTAGCTCTTTAACGGGGTTTGTTCGACGGATTTTTCGCAGTTAAAATAAATCAAGGCTTACAGTACAATGTAATAATATATAAATGGACTATTTTTAATCAACGTACCTACACCTTTATGATAGGAAAGTTGACACAAAATGGTGTTTTCTTTTATAAATTACTTACGTTAAAATCTGATATTGAGGAACTAGTACCCATCTTCTTAGTGTAAGTTGACAGATAAATTATTAAGTCGCCAGCTGTTAATTTAACAAGCTTATAAACTAAAAATACACACTGAAAATATTAGTAAATTAGGCAGTTAAAATTGTAGCAATAGTATAAGAAACACAAAATGGCATAGTCAGGCCAACTAAATATTACAGTTTTATTTCGATAAAATATATTAACAAACGAAACACCAACAGCTATTAAAATAAAATCATCTACATAACAATCACTTCGACTTATTCAAACAAAATTGTTAAACGTCGAAAATATTTGGGCACAGTCTGTCATTTCGCAAGATTGCTTTCTACGGCTGACGTTAAAAGATAAGCGATTCCATAAAAGGGGTTATTAGCCCCCAACCCTTACCCTAGGGGTGGGAAATGATAACAACAACCCTACCAGATTACCGAACAAATTAGTTAATTACGATCAGGTAATCCAATATTTTATAAACAATTCAAGAACGTTGTTCAATTTAATTTGTCGTATAGATAACAATTACAAATCAAGATATTAACTGGTAGCTTCAGATAAAAGCGAGGAGGTAACAGTAGATAATATAAACAGGCTCAAGAAATATGATCTAATTTGGTTCTTAATACAATCTTGTAAACTCAATTTGTTACCGGTGAGTTACAATTTTGTTTAGGGTGTCAGCGAAGAGCGGTGTTATAACAATTTATTTGCTAACCAGAATATACAGATACCTAGTTCAAAGTTTAAAATGACTACTAGACAAATGTTCATAGGTAATAAAATACTGAACAACGATCTAGTGTGTGAATTGGTGAACAGTGGTTGAATAACTTGACTTGTGACTGAGCAAATAATAAATGTTATAGTCTCAGAAAACATCTGGATTCAGATATTTTAGTTATAACTAATAAACGATATTTCTAACAATAATTTCAGACATATTATTACGCTTTTATTTGCAAATTGGTCCAAACCCTTAAGTAGGAGTAAAGCTCAATAGGACACCGTCGCCTTAGGCACTGCGACCCATATCAACAATGTCGACTGACTCGGATTCCTTAATACACACACTGTCACCCAACTCTACGACAACTCATCAATATGAAACGTTAACCAAATTTACTTAAGGTTCATTTTGCTATAAAAAGAAACTGCTGTTTGGGCATTTGTAGAGAGGAACTCGAAATCTACTATCGCCTTAAGTATTAACTCAATTCTGGTATATTGTTCAGTGTTGCCTTATTTTCAATAATGTGGTAACACCTGAAACATTTGCGGTTAGATAAACCTATTACTTGTATTATAAAATTCGTATCGCGTTTGTTAGTTAGCAAACTGAACTATAGTATGGAGACATATTTGGTGAAATAAACGCTGGGCCTTGCATTGGTATGTCTGTGCTATTCATATGCATAACAATACCTTGAAATAAAACTAATTTTATGGATTTAATCACGTTTATTTTATGTTTTTACGTTCCCGACGTTTCGGCTGCTTTACAGCAGCCATGGTCACGGGAGGACTGGGGTGTTAGACGTCCTAGTGTCATAGTTAGAACAGTGGTACCGCCATATTTAGTTGTTGCTTGCGGTTTGATCTAAGCAGTAAGTGCTGTGTCTCGTGTCGCGACGTCTCGGGTCGTGCAATGGTGCGCTTGGTTTTGGATTTAATTATTTTAATTACTGAATCTCAAGTCGGAGGTAGCCCCAGCCATCTTCCCTATTGAAATTAGGATGTTTTTTTTAAGTTCAATGGTCTCACGTAACATCCTTAGTCGGAATGGTTGTGTTTATACAAAGATCTGTCGTTGATCAAATCTGATATAATGTATAACTAATATATATATATATATATAATAAAATAATAATAAAAATGAATAACAATATCTATTAATTTTAGAAAAACATTTCTTGTATTCCTATAGGCCAGGATCAATAGTTAGAGTCTGCCATCGTCAAACATCCAATAAGTTTCAGAAGATGTATTAATCATGGACTCTATCCATGTCACTTGCTTTAAGAGTTTCATTGGTTTAATCAAAGACACCGATCAAATACAGCTTACCATTGAACCATATCTGACTGATACATTTACATTGTACAATACCAAAAGAAAATGTGTGAAAAATATAAAAATGTGAAACCCGATTTTGTTGGTACAAGCGCGCCGTGTCGACCCCCGTCAATGCCGAGTGACGTATCCACCGCCGCGCGCCGGAGCGAACGGTATTCGGTAACTGGTTTACAGGGTGTATTCGTTTAGACAGTCAATTTAAAAAAAATAAATGCCCAATTTAGTAGCATTAAAAAAGGTTAGACGCAAATGATTTTGTGTTTTATTATCTTTAAAATAGGGCTCTGAAGCGATAAACAAATGCCGGTGAATAAATACTATGTTGTTTTTAATAAAAAAAAATACAAAACTTAACTATTATAATAATAAATAAATAATAAATATCGCCATACGAACAGATCAACTATACGATTCCACTCGCTTGTGTTATGGGTACCGTACAATGGACTCAGGGCGAACTCAGTATATAATACTTATATACATATTAAACATCCATGACTCGGATACAAACATTCGTGCTTATCACAAAAAGCTTGTGTCCCTACCAGGATTCGAACCCGGGACCCTTGGCGCAGAAAGCAGAGTCACTACCACTGCGCTAATCAGGCCTCCAATTCCGTTCCGTCCGCTATATAAAAAACACTACATAACAATATAATGAAAATAATAGAGAACTTTGTCCTATTTCCGAAGTTCTATTCATGACTCGATTGCTATTGTTATCTAACAGCTTTAAAACCCGCAGCCCGCGAACATCGCATCTCAATTAGCTAAGCGAATGTCTATTGCCATTAATCGGCTTTCACCGTAATATATTTTTGTTAATGCTTTCAGCAAATGTCCCGAATCCCTCCTGCCTGGGGAAGGGTTCATTTTACACTATATCCCCGTTTTAATGCTTATTACGGCTTTAATGGTATGTTCAAAATTAGCCCCTTTATCTTTGCCTAATTATGTATTTTGCTTTACCTTTCAAGCTTTTAATTTTGACTGTTCTCTTTTTTTATATATTTATTAAAATATTTTAAAATTACGTAATATGATTGGAGTTTTTATAAATAATTATTTGAAAAATATAAAACCGAATCAACTCTTTCCTGAGGCAATTTTTTAATTTTCTTTAATAATATCTCAGTCTTCTTCTTGCTTATTTACTTTTATTATGTGTGTAATAATTGGCTATTACACTGATTGCTCATCTCCAATATCCAAATAGTAGAACTACCGCTATACGCCCGGTTGTTACAGTATTCCAGGCTCTTGACTACATTGGTAGTCTATCAAATTGCGGAGTTCTAACTTCTTTGACAGTACTTATTGAAGTAATGTCAAAGTAGTTAGAATTCCACAAAATGTAAAATAAAATAAAATATAAAATTTACGAAAGGTAAATATGTTTTACATTAAGCGCTTCAAGCACTTCATACATTACGTGCGCTTAATGCTTGTTTGTTTCAAGAGCGTGTGTAACTTGGACGTACCATCATCTCCATTTAAAAAACGTCAATTACACACTAAGAACTTTTGTTGCGTGAGGTTCTTAAGTATCTTACTACTGGCAGTACTAACAATTTAACATGAGTTATCTTAAACATTTTATCATCCATTAGTATATCTACATTACGTCAGGAATGATTCATTAAAATATAACTTATACGATAGGACCTTTTTACCGACTTCAAAAAGGAGGAAGTTCTCAATTCGGTTGTATTTTTTTTTATATTTTCAACACGAAGCTACAAAGCAAATATTTTATATTTTAGTGATTTTAGTATATCGCCTCATGATTTTATATTATCTATGAAAAAAAATGTGTCCAAATTTCCATCGATAATACAATTTGGATAATTTAATCCCAAGACAGTTATCAAAAAAGTCAAGGAACAGACGCTGGTACGTGGGTACTTTAATCTGTATTACTTTAATAATGGAATTAATTAGACAGAAAAGTGGATTAGCTGAGCGGACACTGTATAATGCTCAATTGTCTTGTCACCATCTGCTTTCTTAACAGCTGTTACACAGAGACATTGAATTTGGCCAGCATTTTGGTTCGTTGCAAATGTCAGTCAAAAAGCATCAATGTAAGCCCTTGCATCATTGACCCTAATTTTGTTTGTTGTGTACATTCTACACATGACTAAACTAACGTCTGAGTTTCGTAATTTTCTCTCCTAAAAATACTCCGTAAGGCCATGGTAAATTGGAAACAACTTCTTTAAATTTGGGGGTAAATGGATTGCCTTTCTTCTCATCGTCTTAATAACTTTATATCGTTAACAAATTATTTTCATATGAAGTGCTGCTAGTACGAGTATTAAGTAGATAATATATGATATACTAGTACTATGTATGTACTTATGTAGAACATACCTGCAATATAGTAGACACTGCTATTTTAACTTCAATTCTTAGCAAAACCATAAAATGAAAACAACACCAATGCTTCTCTTATCTCCCAAAATAATAGTGACAATATAAACTGCAAGTTTGCAATAAAGTTGACCATCTTTCTTGTCCGTGTGTCCCACAAATAAATGACGTCGTGGAGTCGTTGGACACATTATCACAATACATTAACATAATTCGCTACATCCATTCCCTAGTCTCAGTGCGGTTATCAAGCAATTTGCTGGCCTCTCTAGCGGATAATGAGCGTCGTATTGATTTAGTTTTCGAGAGACATTAGTGTAGAATTTGTTTTTATTGGATGCGTGTTTTAGGTGTGGATGTCGTCTAGATGTATTTATCAACTTTCTACTTGTTTTATCAGCCTAGTAGCGGTTATTATCTAAAAATAAAATTAAGGGGAGGTACTATACCTAGCTGGGAAACATAAAGTCGTTATTATTATCAAGTTCGTGTAGACTGATCCTTAATTATTCCACACATAATCAGTGTATTTTTTGTAATCGATACAATAAACTGTTTGTTTAATTTCCTGATAAATTCTCTCTCATAATGTTTAGTAACAATTAAATAAACCTGCTTCTAAAGTCCACTTATTTTAAAACGACTTCTGTTTTGAGACGCACTGAACTTTGCAATTACGTAGTACACAATTTTGCTTGCATGTTCAATGTAATATAAAATTATATTAGCCAAACCTTTTGTGTGTATGATGTTCAGTTTAAATGCATTTAAGTTGGTAAGTATCTATACATATAAATAAAATTGGAGTGTCTGTTTGTAATATTAAAATAACCGCTTTTTACTAAGTGCATTTGGATGTATACACGTTACCTATACCGAAACAACATTTTTTACAATTTTTGTCTGGCTGTCTGTCTGTCTGTCTCTCTGTCTGTCTGTCTGTCTGTTTGTTCCGGCTAATCTCTGAAATGGCTGGACCAATTTTGACGGGACTTTCACTGGCAGATAGCTGATGTAACAAGGAGTAACGTAGGCTACTTTTATTTTAGAAAAAAAAATAAGGACCTCATGAAAAAAAATTAAAACCAATGTTGCAGCGCAGGGCCTGATTAAGTTTGATAGCAACAACCTGCAATGCGTCCCGCGGGCTCAGAATCGGCGAGCAGGCTGTTGTCAACGGTTGTCTTTGTTAAATACCACGCGGACGAAGTCGCGGGCAACAGCTAGTAATAAATATTAAAGTAATAAGCTAGATGATACAGTCGGTTGGTCTAAATGTCTAACGTAATAGAAAAATAAATTACAAATAAAATTCACATCGAATAATTTACAATCCCAAAAACAAGTGGTACTTTTCTAAAATTTAAGACACAATTTATTTATAACTTTAATTCCGATAAAGACATTAAAATCTTTTCAAGCCCTTTTAAGGCGATATACAAAACCTAATCCATGAATTTCATAATTTTCATATGCAATAGTGGGCATAACATGATACCCCGAAACCCTCTCCTCCACTTAGAAACTGAAAGGATCTTTTTATATTGTCACATAGTAACTTTCTGCTTTGACATATGTAAATGAATAAAATACGCCACTGTAATCACATTGACAAAGAACACTTCCAAATTGAAATCTTTTACAGTACGTCAAGTGCGAGCTAACCGTATACTTTACAGTTTACCGTATTTAGACATTTTATATGGAGAATTGAAAAGCGCCTCTAGCGGACGGTATTTAAACCCCTCAATTCTCCAAACAAAATGTCTAAATACGGTAGACTATAAAGTATACGGTTAGCTTAGGAATAATCTCGCACTTGACATATACGAACGATAACGTAAACGAACGTACATAACGTATGTATGCATAGAGATGACAATAACTAGAAAGAAAGAAAGAAAGAAAGAAAGAAAGAAAAAACATTTATTTGTGACAAATACAACCGAACACTACACACAACACAACCCATCTTTGAGCATCACCTCAGGTAGACGCTCAAATGCTTGTCACAAATCGGCCTCCAATCGGCCTCAAACTAAAACTATTTATACATTTATTGCCCCAATCTAGGTATTATTATAATCACTGTCAACATAACTATGAAGGGACGCCCGAACTTTACACTTACCCGACCCTTTGAAATACCCTACATAAGCCTAAAACTAGTTACAACCGGAGAGACTTTAGTCCATTAAAATGCTCAGCAAACACAGTGTTTTAGTTGAGAACCTTTTACTAGGTAGTATTTTCATTATTAGTAGTGTCCTGTAAGAAGTATATTCTTTTGTCTAGTACCATATTGAAGAGTACAGTGACTGTCATTATTGGATTTTTTAACAATACTATATACACTATTGCAAGGGTTACTAAGGTGTTTCAAATTATTTGGAAGATAATTCAGTTTGGGGCCAGACAGCTCATCATACATTGGCTTGACATAGATTGTCAAATTGTAGCATTTATTTTTTAGTCTCTTCGATTAGAAACACAGGACTGCTAACTTTTTGGTTACTTTTGTAGAAAAAGTGTCGTCGTAAAACAAATACTGTTAAATAGACAAATAAGGTTACTAGCCTTATTTGTCTATTTAACTTTACGCATTTTTTGCTCAGATAAGGGCGCATTCCGATACGGGTGTAGAGTTAAGATCCTCTTTTAAAAATCTATATGTGAGTGCCCACATCGGCCCATACAAACCAAATGATTTTATTACATTACATTATACGGAAATGGATTTTAAATTAATAGTCCACAATTTTTGAAAACAGACTTTGTATGATACAAACTGACTAGTCTGATAACTGAAAAATATAATGCCTTAGACGCTTACAATACAATACGTCACACAAAAAACTGCCCCAGCTACAAAGAAAAGAAAAAAGCCAAGACAAAATGGATACGACCTCACACAATCCATCAAAGGTTTGAAACTAGACGCGGAGCTTGCCGATATCAAAATGTAGTTACTATTGTCCCCGAGTTGATAAAATATGAGCTGTGACGTTGACAAATCGGCTTGCGGCACAACCCGAAAGAAACGCCGACGTTCACAAGTCACTTCGTTCAGTTTACTTAGCGAGCGATAAAAATAACAGAATTCATTCATATCGTCGGGTCCGGGTAAAGATATTTGGGTCATTATGTGATATTTTCACGCCATTGTCATGGGTAGCCGTTGTTTAACTATGAAGATTGCTGTTGTTTGAATATTTTCACAATAGATGTCGCTAGTGTCGAATTAACACACGGTGTCTAGATCGCGTGATAAATTTATAAATAGTTTTGTCTATTTTATATGTGTGGGTGTTTTTAAGGTCTATTTACGATTAAACCTAAATTTCTTAAGCCTATACTCGTGTATTTGTAACTGTATAGATCTACTTTAATACCCTTCCGTAGGACCTTGTATTCCGTTGTACAGCCGTTGGATTTTAATGTACTGAAGATTACGGTAACATAATGGTATTAAAAAAAAATTACAGAAAAGGAAGTCTTATTCATTTTGCGCTGTTTGATTTGAATAACGAGATAAAAAAGTTGTGGTTCCAAAAATGTTCTTAGTACTATTTTTAGATCATTTACATACTAACTAAGTATAAAAACATATATTCGGAACGTACTTAACCTTTAAAATAAATCTAAAGCCCGTACGGGTGAGTATCGATCTACCAACCCATGTTGTATATGCGTCAGAACGGATCTCCAAACAGACGCATAAACAACTTTCTTAACTCACAAACTTTTATTAGTCGACCAAATCACAAAAATCCAAGTCCGTTTGTCATCCAATAAAACCGACTACATAAACTGTTCTGACGTATCTCCCCATTAATCAAGGCGAGAGCGGGACAAAAAACGGCCGCTAGTACAAACATAGTGACGTCTGCGGCGCGATGTTTACGGTCCGCACTCTTATCACGTCGAGGGCGAATTTATCTTGGCATGAATAGGCCCTCGGACTTTGACAGATCGGCGGAGTCGTGTTTTGTTGAATAACTCAAGATTGTGCTTTGGTCGATTTGGTTCGCTGGCTCCGGGCCTATTTTGATGGCGGCTGCAAGTTTGGCAGTTTCCTTAATACAATTAATATATAAGGCTTAGCAAAACATGTATACTTTTATAAAATAGAGACGAATATACCTGTACTGTCCCATACTAATAATAATATTACCAGACCTTTTGAATGTCCCACTACTGGGCACGTGCCTCCCCTCAATGCGAGGGGGATTAGGCCATAGTCCACCACGCTGGCCCAGTGCAGGTTGACGGAGTAAACACATTTTTCGAGGGGTTCTCTCAGACATGCAGGTTTCCTCACGATGTTTCCTTCACCGTCCCATACTAAACAATGCGTTAATTATGGTTACCGTACTAATGACTGGTGGTGATTCCAGTATTTTTTTACCAGACGAATACACCAACTATACGGTCCCACACTAAACAACGTTTGCATTATGAGTACCGTACAATAGACTGAGGGCGAACTCAGTATATTATACTTATATAGATACTAAACATCCATGACTCGGGTACAAACATTCGTGCTCATCACACATAGTGTGTGCCCCTACTAGTATTCGAACCCAGGACCGTCAGCGCAGAAGGCAGGGTCACTACCCGCTGAGCTAATCAGGTTGTCAAATATATATAATTTATATATATATAAATATATAAGATCTTTTTTAATTGCAACGCATTGGAGTTGATTGCGTTAACTCAGTGTAATATATACCCTGCTTTGAAACACATTAGGTTCAGTATGTTGAATATATCGCGATATCAAACCGCCTCAGGGTATAAATAATTGCTTAACACATTAATCATGTGGAATAGTGGCCCTCAATGACGCGATAATGATTCATTGCAAGCAGGTAAGGTGGTGTTGAATATATGTAGTTACAACCCACTAACGGTTCCCCTTATTTGCTTACTAACATTCACCCGCGGTTTGATTTAGACTTGGATATTGTATCATTAATATTGATATTTTAGTAGCCTGTAGTAATCACGGTGCTATATGCGTCTTGGAAACAAGGTTGAACAGAGACTGGTACCTCTGGGTTTTTTTTGTTTCAAAAGCGAATCTCATTTCATCATAATTATCAATGTGGAAGCAAAATATCATTAAAAAATCAGTACATACGTCTTCTGAAAGACGTGTGAAGTTTACCTACTCACACTGGGCAAGCTTAGTAGACTATGGGCCGAATTTAACTCAAATTGAGGGAGAGTGGGTCAGTATAATGGCAATAAGTAGCGCCTATTACATTGGGAACAAATAAAATTGGCGGATTGTGGGTACACTGCATTGCACTCATCCTTGCCCCTTGGGGATGGTGTTTTTAAGACACCTCTATCGTGAAAATAATCAGTCGTTACGTTAAATATCTGTTTCCCATTATATATGAATCTTTATCAGCTCCATTGCAGATATGATCGGGAAAGAATACACAGACGACCTTCGAACAGCCTCGTATATAGACGCCTTACGCCGGATAGAAGCTATGATTTACAGCTCAACTTATCGATCCTATATCTCGACTGTAACAGTGATTGAGAGAGATGTTACATAAAAGGCACATTATGCTGTATTTTAGGTATATTATACTGAACCTAAAATACGGTAAACATAGTATTCATGTAATACAAATTTATAGGATATACAAAGATGTATACTCTATAAAATTATTTGAAAAGATTTCGTGAAAAATTTATGATATTTTTCTACTGATTTTAATGAAACTTAAGTTATTTATTCGCAATTTGTAAACTAAAATAGTGCTAATTTATTAATAAGCCTTATTTATTGGCATTGATGTGTACAGGTGGGAGAGAGTACAGTTTCGATTTAATAGAACGCCTCAGAATGCAGTAAAGTAAGAAGTACCCTAAAGTATTATATCTCATATCTTCGATTCCAGAAACGGAAGACTATTCTATTTATTATAGAGGAAACTTTGAATTAATTTTGTCATATTGATTTCTTATATTTACGCGAATACTACACATTGAAATAAAACTAATCTGCATAGGACAAACCAAAAGATCTATAAAAACCCGGGTAAAAGAACACATTGCTGATGTAAAACACCGGCGCTCCACGAAGTCTGCAATCTGTGAACATGTACAAGATCGCACCCGCCATTATATCAGATTTGATAAGCCACAGATCCTCGCAAAAGAACACCGATTCCGACCAAGGATGATACGCGAGGCCATTGAAATTAAAAAACATCCTAATTTCAATAGGGAAGATGGCTGGGTGCTACCACCAGCTTGGGACCCTGTAGTAAACATCATAAAATCCAGAACCAAGCGTACCATTGCAAGACCTCAAGACACAGTGAGCTCTTTCTGCGTAGATCGGACCGCAAGTAACAACTAAATATGAGGGTACCCCCGTCAAACTATGACACCAGGACGTCAAACACCTCAGTCCTCCCGTGACCATGGTTGCTGCAAAGCAGCCGAAACGTCGGGAACGTAAAATAAAAAATAAACCGCGATAAAATCCTTAAGATTAGTTTTATTTCAATAATTTTGTCATTTTATCTAGGTAGAGTTTTATGTTTCCATTAAATGTTACCTATATTTAGTAGAAACATAAAACTCTACCTGGTGTAGGTGTGCAGGTATCAAAATGTCTACACAAATCTAATGAAACATAATAAGTTTGATTTAAAATTGTATTTCATTTAATTTCATGAAATTAATATCATTTTGAAATATTTCACTGTCAGCGCACCGCACACGCTCACGGCACCCAAATCTCGTCACTTTTAAAAACAAACATAGAATAGGCCGTAAGACTGAAGACTAGTCATCAAAATCGTGTGGGATGTGACATCACGCTTCTCGTCAACGTCATGGAAGAATTTTAGATCTTTAACCTGATAATTTCAAAATATTTCCTTCAGAAATTGATACCACTAATACCTATTTAAAGCAATTTATATGTTCTAACCATTTCGTTCAGTCCAACTTAACATCCAATAGGAAGTGATTCCATGTTATTATACGTATTGGAAGTTCCTCGAGCTAACAGCTGTGAGCCGTTGCGAGCTGGCAGCTAACATATCGCCAGTTTGATTTATCTCCGCGTTTCTTGTTATCGTCAATTCGAGTTTGCGCAGTGCGGTAATTTTGTTGTGATGCTATTAGCGGGGAGAGGGGGTGCAATCAAGATTTGTTATAGGCTATGTTCAGCTCAACGGCGTAGGCTTCCGAAGCTAACTCGGGTATATCGCGTGCTGGCTGGCAGCGAGACAAATAACAAAAGATGGTGCTCGACTCAAGGCAAGAGCTCGCGCTCGCTCTGTCATCTTTCATTGGTTCCTTTGGTCAAACGTACACGTCCCCCTAAGCCAAAGTAAAATAGGCAATAGCTAAATGCGGATAAAAGGTTTTTTCGTGCGTGTTTTGTAGATGTATGCGTTTATATGCAGAAACTAGATGTGTTCTGAACGTATTAAACTCAACTACCTCGAGAATTAATAGAAGAGCTCAGTACAGAAACTAGAGCTTTATAACTCTGCGATATTTTCTCCAACTCATAAATAAGTAGATACTTCATAATTTATAATTATCATGTGTCTTTTGTTAGACGCCTTCAAAATATCCAATAACTGGTTTTAATAATACAATAATGAACACTTATGTTGTTAGCGAATACACAATTATTATCATTGATAAATAATGTATTTAGTACATTCGGTTATAAATATGACTTCCTACATCTACATGCCCCCCTTAAGAATGTGGAATTGGGTACTCAAAAACACGTGTGCAAGTTAACACAAAGAAATGCACGGAGAGGACTTCACAAAACAAAACCTTATTTCTCAAAACACGACTGGAAACAAACCGTTGGTAAGCGTCGAAGAAGTTAGCGGCGTCAGCTTGTGACCAAAAACGCACGGTATAGTAGGACTTTCCTAGATATAGTTCTTCACGAGATACGTGTTGACGTAAATTTGGTGGTCTATTGTACCGGACATTAAGGCAAGCGGGAATTATCTGAAAATTTACCGACGTTAGCATTGCTTATAGCAATGTTTTAAGGTTTATTTTTCTTTTTTTTAATTAAAATATTGTGCGATGATTACGATATTATTTTAGATTTTTCTTTTCCATCACTATTTTTAGTACTTTTTATTTACGAACAATACATTATTATTATAGATCAAACAAAAAAAACACCTTTGAGTTATTATTAAGTGTCGCTTCAATTATCTAGTATTTCGTTATCACGATTATTCAAATAATATTTAAAAAATGTCCCAGTATTTCTAACATCAAATCTATGCTCTATACAAACTGGTTTCCTAAACAATGTACGTTTTGAAAAACAAAGTAACTAGATCGCAAACACTTCGCTAAGGTTGGGAACGCAACGGGCCCTGGGACTGTTTCAAACTAGAATGCTTTCAACAGGGCGACTATTTCCAAACTGGAACGACGACATTACCTATTAGACTGGAAATTAGACGAAGTATACCACGGTAGGAGACCAATTGAAAACTCTGTGTTTAGTAGTTGTAAATTATGTTTGTATTCAATTTGGTGTCGCTTCAAAACAAAGTCGTGTTAGTTACACCATTAATATCTCTTAAACGAGTGGGCCTATTTTTATATTATCTTTGATTTAATGAATTACTTACCGCCTCAATTACCCGCAGAACTATAGTTGTTGCAGAAAAAATAAATATGAGGGTACCCCGGGTCAAACTATGACGTCATCCACCTCAGTTCTCCAGTGATCATGGTTGCTGTAAAGCAGCCAAAAAGTCGGGGACGTAAAAACATCATATTACGCGATAAAATCCGGAAAATTAGTTTTATTTCAATGTGTAGTATTCGCGTAAATATAAGAAATCAATATACAAGTGACTTATTAGTAATGTTTATTTTATTACCTAACGATGTAATCTAGTAAATTTTATAAAGTTAGTACATAAAGTACATCAACATTCGTGTTCAGTGAGTATCAGAACTAGTCGTCGGATGGATTACAAGTGTATTCTCAGTGGAGGGCCGACCTAACTACGATGCTGGTTTATCTCAGTTTGATTCTTTGCGCTATCGCGTTCTCAGCACCGCAGTACGAATATTCTGGTGTTAGAGGTATACCTTTTTTGTTAATCCACCTGATATCGTTAGTTCTCACATATCTATAACAATGTATTGCTCAAAAATGTAAAAGATCTATTTAAAAAAAAGAGCAACCATGGAGTGTCTTGCCCGTTCTTCTCCCTAGGAACGGCATTCCGAACGGGTGGTAAAGGAGTAGCATAATAGTTTTGTAACTTTTGACGATTCATAAGTACTGTACAATAATAGTCTACGTGAATAAAAAATATTCTGATTCTGATTATGATCCTCTAAAACCGGAATATACTATTAGGTATTAGTGCACGGCATGATATTTTTTCTTGCAATTCTTGTATTGGCCTTGTATTAATGCCTAGCTTCTTAGGACAAGATGATCAGCACGCATCCATTGGATGGATTGGAGAAGATTGTGTAAGTGTTTGGCCAGGCTCTTGATAAAGAGTCCATTCTAGTAAATATAGAGCACATGGCAAATAGTCCAAGCCAATTTATATCGTAAAGGCTCACGGGAGCTCATACAAATTACATTTTTTTCCTTTAATTTACAACCGGGTCGAAATGCAACCTCAACTGAGAAGGTGGCAAGAAACTCAGCGAGGTTGTCTTCTATACATATAAATAAAATTGGAGTGTCTGTTTGTAATATTAAAATAACCGCTTTTTACTAAGTGCATTTGGATGTATACACGTTACCTATACCGAAACAACAATTTTTACAATTTTTGTCTGTCTGTCTGTCTGTCTGTCTGTCTGTCCGTCTGTCTGTCTGTCCGTCTGTCTGTCTGTCTGTCTGTCTGTCTGTTTGTTCCGGGTAATCTCTGAAATGGCTGAACCGATTTTGACGGGAATTTCACTGGCAGATAGCTGATGTAACAAGGAGTAACTTAGGCTACTTTTATTTTAGAAAAAAAAAATGGATCTCTCGAAAAAAAATTAAAACCAATGTTGCAGCGCTGCGCCTGCTTAAAGTTTGATAGCAACAATCTGCAATGCGTCCCGCGGGATCAGAACGCGAGCAGGCTGTTGCCAACGGTTGAGACGTTGTTAAATACCACGCGGACGAAGTCGCGGGCAACAGCTAGTTACCAATAAAAAATATTGAAATCGATAGGTGATAGGTTTTTAGCTCCAGTGTGTTGCCTTGCGCCATTATATTTGTATAAATTAGTAACATACTTAATAATATATATAGAACTTGTTTTCTTTACCGTACAATTCCTATGTACATGGCTGCCATAGATGTTCTTGCTTTAAATATTCCATCTTCCATGGTCATTTAACCAGTACTCCCGGACTACATAAAACGAGCACTCCAAGAGAAAAATCGCCCCAGACTAGTTCAACGTGAGAAGACTCGTACCATCGGCAACCTGACACTGCAGCAAGTCTTCGACAAGATCAAGGACATCACCAGGAAGCTGAACCAGAACGCCAAGAAGAACGGTTACAAGGTGGACTATAGGTTCAGAATATTGGATGTTCGATAAAAGGAGTCGTTGATAAATTTGGACTTTGAGTCAATATCATTTAGTTTTATTTTTCCATATTTTTTTGATATCTAATAAAACCTAATCTAAGGTCCTTTGCACACAACAAGTTTTTGCGGTGCGTTTTACATATATCTGTCAACAACGTTGCAAACGGCCTATTAAGTATATATTATAGTAGTTATTAGTATTTAGCAGTGATAGCCAAGTTGGTAGAACACTTGCCTCAGTAACGTGGATCGCAGGTTCAAACCCAGGCTCGCACCTCTGGGATTTCTGTATTTCATGTGCGAATCTCATTTTCAACCATGATTATCTTGCTAAACGATGAAGGAAAACATCGTGAGGAAACCTGCATGTTTGAAAGAACCCGGGCCAATGTGGTGGACTATGGCCTAATCCACTTCGCATTGAGGGGAGGCCCGTGCCCAACAGTGGGACACTAAAAGGGCTGGTATTATTATGTAGTATGTATCGCGTGTGCATGTCGTATTAGATGCGTGTGACGCGCTTAAACTGCGCGTGCAAAGGTTCGTGTGAAAGGCTCTAATGCGAGACAAGCGCATTGTCATAAATGGGCATAATTTAAAACTGTGAGCAGTTATTTTTATGTTTTTGTTGGAAAATCTTGACGCTCTAGAAATTGAACTCTGCGCCTAAATACCACTAAGGTAGTTTTTATTCAATACAGAACTGTACTGAATGCTTATATATTTTGAAATGTTTATAGGCCTATTAATTGCATAAAATATGATTAGAGTTGAACATACAGTTAAGTAACAAAATCAAGAAAAGGGACAGCCATATTACTGTCTAATAAATAATGTGAATTTGGAACTTTTAATGTTTTTTGTAGAAAACATGTCTAGCGATATAAACATTGATACAAAGCAACTTAGTCTAATAAATCATTTCAAGAAAGTAACTAAGTCAGTAATTTTGTAACAGCACATACAAAACAAACAGACTGGATGTATGCTTACGAAAGTTTCCCAAGATTACCGAATGCCGAGACGTTGTTTTATCTTATACAAGTACAGAGTAAACACGATTTAACTTCATATAAAATAATGTTGCTCGCTACTACGGTATCTCGAAAATCTATATTCAAAAGTGAATTTAAAGTGAATTGACATTTTCATGTTTTTTAATTAATAACCTTTTAAAATAAATAAGGTCACTAGCTCCAAATACACAACCAAAATAAAGTGTCCAGACATAAAAAATACTTAACAAAACAAGCTTAACAAATAATTCCCTCAGTTTTATTTTCTGTTTACAAACAATTTTCGACCCAAATAATAAGTTATTTGTTAAGACCAGCGCAAAGTTTAAAAATTATGTAAGTATTCTTAAAACGAGTCTACAGACTAATCTTACTTTGATACACACCAAAAATATGTATAAAGAGATAGTATGTCTCGGGTATTATGCCTAAAGGCAGATATACACCAATCAAGGTAGGAATGAAAATGATACCGCCAAATGGACACACCAACTGCGCTATGGGTGCATTGATAATGGACTTTATTCGAATGAAAAACCACTGACATTCCATTCGTAAACATATCGTTGAAGTTGCGAAGGTGAGTTATGTTATTCGAAATACCTAAGTAAATAGTGTACGTTGAAGCATGTTTGGGCCACGGGCTCTGGCTAAACAATAATTCTGTTATTAGATTTCTGAGCGTGGAGGCGACGTCAAAAATTTGCATTCACTCAACTGATAAGAAAATGCTTTTCGGAATAACGAAACGTATGAAAATATATATTTTAAATACAATATTTATTTCTATTTAAAATATATTTTTAAACACGACTAAAATAAAAAAGTTTGAACATTACATTTTCTTTTTGTTATATTCTGTTATACGTAGAGCGGTCAAGCAATTAGGATTAAGAATGTCTCCAGGAATATACGCAAAACGCATACACACATGCACGCCTTTTCGTGTATACAAGGTGTGAGAAAAATAGTGTAAAATATTTTAGCAGATTAATCAGTATGTTATATGTATCACGTTGTCCTATAAAATATTTATATAAATTATGTTTGTTTTTATTTTCAAACAAGGCGAACTAGTACATTTGTCATGCGCTCAGTACAGGGTGCATTTTTTTAAATGACAAATAATTTGATTTCATTCTTTAGTAATGTTATCTTTACAACCTATTTTTGGTCAATAAAAAATATTTTGCACTATTATTGTGACACTTTATATTTGTCGCAAACTTATATTTTATTATTATTGTTATCCGGCTGAAAACAATTATATTTGTATTTTCCTATCACCTTACAATATTCCGCAATACAGACAATAAAACAAAGCGAATCTCGTCACAACTAACCCCCCGTACGTTTGTTTTTGACACAAAAGGGTAGGCGCCTTCCCGCGCGCATCGTAAACTTGTCAGCGACAGAGCCGCGGTAAATACCGCGCGGGGCCGGACCGACCTCCCGCGGGCTGTGTCGAGGAAACACGCGTTATTTTACTAGTACCACACCTGTCACGAATTATCGGTGGGATTACCTGATTAGCGCAGTTGGTTTGTTGGCTTTAAAAAAAAAAGACAAGCCCGCCGAGTTTCTCGCAGGATCTTCTCAGTCGAGGTCGCGTTCCGATCCGGTTGTGGAGTTAAGAAAAAAAATGTAAATGACCATTTGTTAGTGCCCCCGTATGCCTATACGAAGTAAACGAATTGACTTTGACTTTCGTAGTGACCCTGCTTTCTTTGCCGAGGGTGTACTGGTTCGAATCCTGGTACGGATACACTTTGTGTGATGATCAGGAATGTTTGTACTTAAGTCCTGGATGTTTAATATCTCTATTAGTATTATATACTGAGTACCCGCAATACAAGCGTTGCTTATGGTGTGTTCGTCTGACGATATAATTATTAGTTTACACTATTTTTTCACCTAATATACAAAATGTACAAAACTAAATATAAAGCAATATTTGATAACATGATATGACTAGAAGTACACACAAGCGAGCGAGCGATGTAATAACATAGAAGTGGCGGCCATATGAGAAACGCTCACGTCCCTGCAAAATGGGTGCTATGTATATCAGATTAAAGCTGGAAAAAGTAATTACACCACTACGGAACTAGGAACACCGCTCTTGATCTTGTAAATTCTTATTTACACAACAGCACTTAAAGCGCAATTATACTTTATAGTCTACGCATCAGAATCAGAATATTTTTTATTTATGTAAACCGTTAAGCACTTATGAATCTTCAGAATAGTTACAAAATGCTAAGCTACAACTTTACCACCCATTCGGAATGCTGTTTATATGGAGAAGAACGGGCAAGAACCTCCATGGTCGCTTGTCTAAAAAAATTCTTTTACATTTTTGAGCAGTACATTGTTAGGGGTATGTGAGAACAATGTAGGAACGGCCAGGCAGACTTTAGCAGCTGTTAAAAAAAGTACTAATTCTATGTATTACAGGTTAATGGTTACACGGATCCCACATTTACAAATTACTTTTGTAAATGAAAATGAGAAGAAGGAGGCGACGTATTTAGACATTGTATACATAATTGAAATATATGATGTATACAGAATTAGCTCGCAGAACCGATGGCCGTTGGGGCAGAATGGTTCTAGAATGGCGACCACGAATCGGAAGACGAAGTGTAGGACGGCGTCCCACAAGGTGGACTGATAACATCACACGCGTCGCAGGAAGCCGGTGGATGCGAGTGGCGGAGGACCGTGACGTGTGGAAGTCGTTGGGGGAGATCTATGTCCAGCAATGGACGTCTATCAGCTGATAGATAGATACAGAATTGAATAGTGCCTCTAGCGGGCGATATTTAAGTATCTAAATACGTAGACGATATAGTATAAAGTTAGCTTACGCATAATGTCGCACTCGACGTGCAGATTAACATGTCATCAATAAAGTGGAGCACAGCTGAGCTTTCGATCGAAACGAGCACGATAAGTACGCAGATATTTAAACATTGTGTGATGAGCACGAATGTTTAATATCCATATAAGTATTATATACTGGGTTCGCCCGCAGTCCATTAGTACGGTACCAATAATACAAGCGTTGCTTAATGTGTATCTGGCGATTTTATTATTAATATTTAGCAGAAGCCAAAGCGAATTTCACGTTACAATAAAATGTTACGGCAGTCTTTCCGTACTTTAATTTCCAATTTAAACCATATTTGGTACAGGATACAACATAGTATACCACTTTTAAATAACAGTACAGGGTATTACTCGTTGTAATAACATCGCAAACCTCTTACATCTCGCGTGAGAATACACCATCAGAACCAAGTAAAGCTATAAAGAAAAACTGGATGCTTTTACATCATCATAGAACAAGAAAACTTATCTAGCACGCTATAAACCTCTTTGACATTAAACGATACCCAACAGATTCTCGGAATTAAAAGGGCGTAATATAGCTTTAAGGGTGAGTCCACATGGGCCGTTTGGTAAACTTGTACTAAATTAATTTGAGTGCATTACGTATTCTCATTTCAAACGCAAAATTGCATATCGATTTTCTTATGTTATAATTAAGCGACCCTATTGGTAGATTCGCTTTGATTGCTCATTGCCACCATGGGTCTTGTCGTAACTTCAGAATATTTTATTCATATAAAACATTAATTACAGTACTTATGAATCGTTAAAAGGGTAACAAAAAGCTAAGCTACAACTTTACTCGTTCGGGATGCCGTTCCTATGGAGAAGAACGGTCAAGAAGCTCTATGGTTGCTCTTTTTAAAAAGATCTTTTGTATTTTTGAGCAGTATTTTGTCAGTAACATCGCTTTTGCAACACATATGCTATTCTCCGGAGCGCTCGATTGCAAATAAATGCTTCAAATGTGACTGGTATGAACTTATTTATTAATACGCACTGCGTTTCTGTAAATAATGACTCGGGTCTCATATTAAACGTCACGTTTGGATACGGTCTTAGATCGTGCCACATTAAAGTAAGCTCTAAGTAGGGCGATGTATCGTCGCATTTGGCTAAATGTTTCGCAGCAAGGAACCACTCTGCGTGAAAGATGGATCATGATGTATCGTGCTGTGTGCCACCAATTACTTTGAATTTTCTTATCTAGGTCGTAATTTTCTGAAGAGGAAATTTGACGTATTACAAATATTGTGAAAGAATTTGTTGGAAATTGACAGATTATCGGGATTATATTTAGCTACAAATTAGTTAGACGTAGTTTTCCCTTTGGGGTCGAGTCACCTTCGTCCGTAGGAGAATTAAGTACCCTCGAGATACCCTACACGTGACCCTGGGTGGTGCCAACCAGGTGACAACTCTACTGGTGGTAGGCTTCGGCCGTGGTTAGTCACCACCCACTGAACAAAGCCATGTCACCAAGCGGCCTAGCCGTGTTCCGGCATGATACTCGGTGTTGCCATTCATGGATGGCGGGTCAGATCAGTTGCGCTGCATGTGCCTAGTGAATGTAGCGTCTCGATCTACTGCCGCCTTCCTACCAATAGATCTCATCGTCACTTACCATCAGATGAGATCAAGATCAAATACTTGCCTATAATGTATAAAAAAAAACGGTGTTAGCACCTGATATTGCCCTGATTGCATCTTAATTCGTAATTACTGTGGACAACTTCAATACAGGTCTTACAGTACCTTCATTATTTATTTATCTAATAGCTAACCTTAAACCATCAGCTAACATTTAAATAACTTCTAAAAACATTTTACTTACTTACGTCTAACTTAGCTCGGCTTTCCACATCTTCACGCCATGATTTATTACTAAGTGAAGTTTGAAATTAAACCGAAGACAACATGTTTTAAAACAAGTTTTACGTTCAGTTTCTCCACTGAAATTAGTTGGAAAGTTTAGACAACTCGACAGTTTTTCAAACTATTTTCTAGAGTGTAGAGTACACTTTACATATTACTGCTGTTTTAAGTTATAAATGAGTAAAAAAAACTAGATTCATAAGGAAAAGCAAGAAAGTGTAAGACGTGAATAGGAATCAGAATCAGAATATTTTTCATTCATGTAAACCATTAAGTACTCATGAATCGTTCATTACCACCCGTTCAGTATGCCGTTCCTCATGGTAAAGAAAGGGGAAGAAACTCCATGGTTGCTGTTTATAAAAATATATTTTACATTTTGAGCAGTACATTGCTATAGGTATGTGAAAACAATGGAAGAACGACTAGGCAGACTAGCAGATGGTAAAAAAACTACTAGAGATATCCTTTGTCCAGTAAGACATAATAAGACACTAGTATTTAGTTTATAATAGCTACACTGTTGAAAATAGTACAAAACAAAGATGCCTACAAATTCGGAGACACCTCAGTCCGTTATAAGTCAGTAAATAAACACAAAATCCTATGCACATTAATTACCCATGAACATCAGAATAGGCCGCGATCTTAATTTATTAGAGCAACATTTTCTGCGAGACAAACACGAATCAGAGTGGGGTCGCTTTGGCCCTTGTAACTGTACCTACTATCATTCAAAGTCCCTCCAATTAGGATGTGGGCATACTAGAGATCAAGTCTCTTGCGACATCTGTGGGCCGTTTACAGTAAGTAATAAAATATTCATGTCACCAGAAATACAAACATAGTTTGATGTTCTCCTTAGTTTCGACAATATAATAGGCGTTTAAATAAAACTAATATTACGGATTTTATCGCGTTTTTTTTGTTTTCACGTTCCCGAAGTTTTGGCTGCTTTGCAGCAACCATGGTCATGGGAAGACTGAGGTGTTTGACATCCTAGTGTCAAAGTCAAAGTCAAAGTCAAAGTCAAATCATTTATTTCGTATAGGCCTACGGGGGCACTTACAAATTGTCATTAAATTTTTTCCTTAACTCTACAACCGGATCGGAACGCGACCTCAACTGAGAAGATCCGGCAAGAAACTCAGTGTCATAGTTTGAACTAGGTTACCTTCATATTTAGTTGTGGTTTGCGGTCCAATCTACGCAAAAATTGTTCACAGTGCCTTGTGGTTTTGCAATGCTATGCACTTGTTAATAAAATTAGTTTTATTTCAATATGTAGTATTCGCGTATATATCAGAAATCAATAAATAAAATAGGCAAAAAATTACATATAACAATGAGTATTCAATCTAATCAACCAATGATTTACCAACAGTATGGTTCCTAACTGTGCAACGCTTTTATAATGGGTAAGTACCATGGACTGGCTTCTAAAGTCCCAGGAGGGTATGGCATCGGATGAAAACACTTCAAGTATAAACACGCCCTTAATATGCCCACTATCACTCAAAGTCAGCCCTCTTATTTATTGCTGTGATATTTCACTTCATAAAATTAACTACATTACCTTAAATCGAACACACAAGAACCATTTTCGCTATATTTTTAGTTTTCAGTCTGCATAACTCAATTTGTGGCACAGTTCCTATATTTTTGACGAGAAGGTATTGTTGATTCAAGTCTGAATTTAGGCTTTCAGTTAGGTTATTGTTATGGGATTATGCCTGTCGTATAAATGCATTTATATTTCGATATTCGGCGTGGGAGTTAGGCAACCTATATACATGAAGGCTTTGTAGGTGACAAAATGTTATGTAATAGGTACGTAATGATATGAAGCAATGATAAGTGTTGTTTATTAAAATGGTGTTTTTTAACATTTTAATTTATCAAGAAATACATATTTTATTTAAACAATTTGCATGTCAAAAGGTTCTGAATAAATTACTGCACACCAGAATTCATCTTATTTGTAGCAACGTTGCCGTAGCATTTCAATGAATTAAGTATCCAGTTCTGAATCGGTAAGTATCTGTCTCCCTTCACCAATTAAGAAGTTTAAGACGGCGGTAAGTAATAGTTGGTGCCGGCCCTGATGCCCAGGACTTTAAATAACGGGCTACCCTCGGGGTCGAGGACGACTGGGGTGTGGGCCTCGGACGTCCGGTGACGATGACGACTCCTGAGGAGGACGGCGGCGGGCGTGGCTCCCCGCCGCCGTGCGCAGCGAGGGCGCAGGAGGAGCAAACATCTGCTCCCTCGAGACGGGCCCCCATAAGGGGGCGAGGCACAAGAGGGGCACCGGTGCGTTCCGTTTGGAGATCCCGGAGCCCCTCCAACATGTGTCAAAGGCGGCCACCGGGGGGGTTTTAGTGGGTAAGAATCCCACATAACCCGGCCCTCTCCCACACAGAGGCCGGGTATCTATCGAAGATTTCCCCCCCGTCAAAAAAAAAAAAAAAAAAGTAATAGTTGGTGAGAAACCAATGCTCCTGAAACCCAGCGGTGCTCTGAGTATTCTCATATCCTCCACAAAACGTGCTCTGAGAACGTCCATCGTAATGAACTCTTTAAAAACGCAACCACACAAAGTGGAAGCCTGTATTTTTTGTAAGAGCGTGGCAGTTTGCAGTTCAGCGCCGATATTAAACGCTTTTCCTCCTTGAGAATATTCATGAGATGGATCCGCAGTGCACGCAACGCGCAATACCTACATGATACTTACCTATATCAAAGATCTCTGGGTTATCGCCTTAGCGATGAGCGATGTTTGAGATGGGTACCTTGCTAAAGTAATAAGTCTACGTGTAGCGTAGAAAAGAAAGGGTTGCAGTTACTTCCTGACATTCTTTTGTAGAAGGGTTTTTTTAATTTGATTAATTTGCCATCTCACTGTCAGCCTTACTACTGGGAATATTAGATCAAATTTTCTATGTTCCTTTATCGTGAGAGCCATCATTATCATGGTAATAAACAACCTTTTCAACTCAATATGTGAAAATACTAAAGTAATAATTAAAATAGCCTTACAACCCATGCGGATTAAGAAGCTGGCGAAGAATTTTAGTTGGTAGTAGTAATCAGACTGCAGTCATGGATCCGACAGTAAGTATATACTATAGTATGCTGACAGTACATCAGTATACTAAAGTATATATTAAGGCTGCTAGCGATCTTTATTACGTACGAATGAACCGGTAGGTATAATTGGTAAATATACAGAGGGCCCTGGGGGTAAAATTATAAACTTTTGTGACTTATTCAAATTATTATTTAACTAAAATATTTAGCACATTTTGAACGTTAACTACAAGTCGCCATAGAGAAGAGATAAAACGCTGAGTACCTTATATATAGAGAGTATATTGCACAGATTGTCCAATAGCCACAATGAGAGTAAAATCAAGTCAAACTCAGGTCAATACCTAAAGTCCTTTTAAATAAAATTCCTCACGGAAAATGGTGTTGAACACTCAGCTTGCAATATCTAGGAGTTACATTTTTTCCGCGGCTAGTAATTTAACACGACTCTACTAAAGTGAGCACTTAACGGGTGATTCTTCGGTTACGGAACTGTGCTGGGACTGTACAGTTAATGTTTTTTGATTCGATACTGAGATGAGAATGTAATAGTACCTTAGATGTTGGTGGCAACCTTCCTTTTACTCGGTCAGGAGTTTAACTCTACCTAACAGCAAAAATAAATACGTTAACAAGACTTTACTACTTGTTAGTGTGCTAGCGCCATCTAGCGATACCTGAAGTATTTCGTTATTGATACTCAAGTCGATAGATGGCTCTTACTAACAAGGTATAAGAAACCTAATACAAATCTATTACTCAGAAACGTGACATGAATAGGTAGAAATCATGAACCGTACAAAGGGCACAAAAGACCTTAATAATACTATACCAGAGATTCCCAAACTATTTTGGGCAAGAGATCCCTTTTCCAAAATGAACTAATATCTCAGACCCCCACAGCCAAATTACTTTAAAAATTCTATCATTAGTAGTTTTCCTATTGATGCAAAATAATGACAAAATATTAATATCATTTTGTACGAACTTACGCACGCTTATCGACTTCAGTTTTTTAAAAGTACAACAATGATACTTCCTACTAAAATATTCAGTCATTCTTATAACAAGTTGGTACACGTAACACAACTTATACAGTATCTTGAATATTTGTAATTAGAACTTGTGTTAATAGGGGTCCATTTTTAGACCCCGTCGACCCCCAAAAATCAGTTTTCGTTTATGTCGAGTACTGGGAAACCGATATCGACCCCTTAGGGTCTACTTTGGGAATCCTATACTATACTATAAGATCTTGATTTAACAAGGAACGTGTGTGGTTTTGTCCAACAAAAATAGTTACGCAAAAAGAACACAGATATACTAAGGATGCACTTGATAATACCTATGTTTTTAATATAAATACCAAATAATATTTTCGAATTTGTGACTGAAAGTGAAAACCAAATTACATTTTCTTAGGCACTTAAAAGAATTTCTTACACCAATTTTCCCAGCCACTTTTATACATCCACACTTGTCCTTAATGGGAGTGCGGCCAATAGCTGGGTAAATAAGAAAATTTTCCCACCCTTCTAATGGCGACCTACACCGGAGTTGTGCGGGCAGCGCAAATAAGCCGTCTTCCCGCGATTATAGGGGCCCCACTGGCCTTCGCCTGGCCCTTGCAAAAACGGAGGAAACCTACGACAATGCGGACTTTGCCAATTTGGGTGGTTGTAAAAAAATTGCAAAGAATAATACAAAAGGTCGCGAGTTGCGATGCGAATTAGCGGTTTTCAAAAAACTTGATCAAGCTCTAGTTACTTTGTTAATAGCTTATAAACGTGGATCTCCATAGAGTTTGTTTAGAGTCGTCATAATAATGGTAGGTACTAGGTATTTGTACACCCTACCGTGACACAATTAAAGTATTCTTCGAAACCAATTAGATATTAAATATAATGGAACATTCCGTCCATTTCGTTACTTCGCAGAATCAACTAATTTTAGACGGATACGGTTTCCAAAAGTAGTTTGTTTAGTTTGTGTAACCTTTACTATATTGTAATATGAATCAGTTATGATTCGGCAACACCAGTTGGAGTATCCGAGGTTTTGCGTCACGTAGTCTAACACGTAATTTATTTCCTACCCAACAATGACGTCAGTTCGCGATAAAAATAACTTGCAAACCTATTGTACTTTAGTAATGAGTAAGTATATCAATGTCACCAACACTCCTGTAAACGAGACGCTCAGACCTCCGGCTACCAAATATTGATTGATCGTCGACCGACCGGGATTATAAATTATGTTCTTTAGAATTCTGTGCTTCGATCTTTAAAGACATGATCTAGACAGGATTTTTGACAATGTTTTCGAGTTAAATACGTGTTGTAAGTATAGAGTTCTCGACGGGTACTTATAGTGTTTTTATGCCGACGACCTGATTCGCGCAGTTGGCAGTGACCCTGCTTCCTGCGCCAAGGGTCCCGGGTTCGAATCCTAGTACGGACAAAACTTGTGCGATAAACACAAATAGTATTATTTTAGCTTGTCCGAAAAAGTTAAGCTCGTGCTTGATGTGAAGCGTTAAGAGTGTTATGTATTTTAAAGTCCGGATAAGAAATATTTAAGTAGAACGGGCGAGATTGCAAGTTCGATGCTCTACATTTCATGACAAAATTCAAATTATATTTTGTTCAACACCACATTAAACCCGACTTCATGGTCATACGACGCCGCTGGCTCACAAGTCACTTCTTTGACCAAGAGAAACACAATTAGGCCTATATTTAGCTCCATTCATTGATCCAAATAGATAACGTGTCGCATAATAATGACGTCACAATACACGAGCCATTGTGCACATCGCTTTCGCGTCACACAATAGAAAAAGGTTGGCATTAACGCGTAACCTAATGGCGTGAGGCGGTATTATAAAAATGTGTCCGAAGCAGAAAACCACTGAACCGAATGAATATATTCATCCAACTATATCCCGACTATGATTCTCAGTCTTGCTTGTACATAAGTGGAATGGTATTTGAGTGAAAGGGTTGAGTCATCTTTAGTGATGTCATTTGTAGATCTCGATCTAGATATGAGTATTAAGCATATAGCAAGCAGCGTTTGTCTTAAAAAAAACCGCGGTTAAATCGGTCCAAGCGTTTGAAAGCGATTCCACAGACAGACATATTGGCATCAAAACTTATACCAAACACCCCGTTTTGCTTCGATTTTCATCTAACCATCCCGCCGACAGCTATCAAAACAATTTTATTTCTGTGTATAAAGAGAATCCTATACATATGAAACGATACAGAATTTGAACTACGTATATTTGTAGCACTAACTTATTTTATCTAAAAGCCGATTGACCGGTTAAAATATTATAGGTACTCTATTTTAGACCTTATTTATACATTGACTCTGGATGAGTAATCCTATACGATATACCAATCTGAGATAGGTACTATTTACATTTTAATACCGCAAACAAATGCGTTACATTTAGTAGACCCCTTTCTGCCGTGCGTCTGGAATAGACCATATCGTTGCCACGGGTCGAGTGATTTTTAAATTGACTAAGTCTTCGGAACAAATAAAAGGCATTGCCCTATAATATTTATGTATTTACACAAGAAACAAACTACGATTGCGAGTTTCCCGCGACTTCATTCAACACGACATGAACCTTACTTATAAAGCCGACAGGTCCGATACAATGGGTAAGGATGTAGTGGGCGCCAGTAAAAAGCAATATACGAGGAACATATTGCAAAGATACCAATGTAGAGTGAGATGTCATATTTTTATCATTCGCACACATGGGTTCGTACGTACGCATCGGGTAGTTTGATTTTTTGTATGGTGAACTAGTGATTTGGAAGATGTATTTGTGATTTCTCAACATGGTTGATGTTTTTTCTTCATTCAATTGGGTTGACAGACCGTAGAGCCCATTAATCTCAAACATGTATTGCTAGAATTGTTTTTATAAAATCACTAGCTGCGCCCCGGGGTGTTACTCGCGATTATAAAGTATGTACTTTTTACCGGGATAAAATGCGAAGCCTATGAGCTATTCCAGACTATAATCTATCTCTGCGCCAAATTTCATCCAGATCCGTTCAGCCGTTCTGGTGTGATTGAGTAACAAACATCCATCCATCCAAACTTTCACATTTATAATATTGGTGTGATTTCTGAAATTAATTTTGTCATGAATTGCATCAATGCTTCACTGTTTATTTCAAGCATTGATCAACAGTTAACACTGCTTTAAAGGTACCCAACCTTCTGAATAAACATGAACAAAGACACTGAAACAATCTGGGATCTAGTACTGACGACATAGGTTATAAGCAAGCTTCATAAGTCCATTTAAAAACCTACATTATATGCATTATCTGAGAACACATAGTTCGCTAGCGCACCAACGAGGTCGTTAAGGATATTAGACGCCCGTAACATGCATTCCTATAACTCTTACGGTGTAAGACTTTAAACTGCTGCAGAAAACATTATAAAGTGGCTGTAAGTAGCCTCTTACTTCATTTGTTTCTAGCGCTATTCCGGTGTTACTATTTAAAGCTGCTGTAAGGTATTTAAAGCGCGGGATTTATTAAATACCTTCCGAATTTGAATAATGTAATGACAACTAAAAAACAAAATGTGCTGGTATTATTTCTTACTAAGCTCGGTCAATCATATGATAGGGATAACTGATGACTAGACCCGATTCAATGCTAAAACTTTTCAGTCATTCTAGTCCATACCTACTCAAATTTTAAGGAGGACACATTATACTATCAAACAAAAATTTGGCCAAAAGATCACCTATGAATAGTCGAAAGCTACCACCGTTCACGAATCTTGGTTTAAAAACAGACTCTTTGAGTAAAACAATGCCATGTTAGCGGGCGTCACCACAGCCAAGATACTTAGTAACAAAAGAACAATCCAAAATAAATATGTAATACCACACGTAAATAAAATAGAACAAAGATAATACTACCTAAATAAGAAAGCCATACATTACATTTTAAAAGAACAATGACGTTGCACAAACTACCCTAAATTGTCGGACCACAAAGGATCCTCACGAGTTTATTTTTAAAAGTAGCTCAAACAATTCTAAGCTAAACAGCATTGGCACAGTGGCCACATGAATCTAGCCTCAAGGCTTCCACTTCAAATCGATTTGGCTACTGCTTCACCTGATCGCTGCTGAGACGTGAACGGTGATAGTTTCTATAATGTGCGAAGTACATTGATGTTTTTCTTATAGTCATTTGAGATTAACTTATGCAACCGAGTATGAACTTTTGCTTTAATTTTTATTTTAGTACCTATAGTGAAATCACTGTTGCCTACTCATATAGCGTTTACCGTGAGCCAAACTTGTGGTAGAGCAGGACTGGCGATGTGGCTTTTCGCGTTAATAGATTCGTTTAATTTTTCATATTCATAAAGTTTAGTACATATAAAAACAAATATCAGTTTGCTTATCTCCTCAAGACAGCAGCAATGTACACCATTCAATACAAGAAGCCCACTCCGAACCGTTAAGTAGTCACGGCAGGAACATCCGCTGTAGTGAAGTAGCAAAATCAGTGGAACAATGCCAATAGCTCGCGGCATATGCCTCTCTTTTTCTCGGTTCACGTGCAATTTTCGGTAAGAGACTGCTTGTAAAATTGTTTGTAAAGGGGAGGACCGATTCTTAATGGTTATAGCATTTGGTTCAAGATGCGAAGTAGTTCTTTTCGTTCTATATACTGAGTAGATATTCAAGCACGAGAATAAATATCTAGGATCATTATAGGGTAAAAAAACACATTTTTTAAATTTCATTTTAAATAGCGACTAAAAAATCATATGAACCGATCGGGAAAATTTGTACGGCCGGCGTGGTGTGATATTTTTCTCCACAGAAAATAAAACCATTTGTTTTCGCTAACCAAGAATAAGCTTTCCTATCGTGAAGAATGAGCTCAGTCTCCCCACAACCTGTAACAATTTCAAACCTCTACAATTTACTATCCTATAACAACTGATAGTGTACTAAACTACTTTAAACCTCAAAATATGATTCTAAATGCTCCAGCGCTACTCAGAAGAGGTATAAAACTAGATCCTGCAACCACAACAGACGTCTTGATCTGCTAAAGATAACACATAAACCCAAGGCTGTTATCGCCGTGTTTACTTGTAAAACTTGTGAAATATTCAATTGTGTATCTGACGGCGCGTATTTCAAGTGCATATTTTATGTGCGGGATGTGGTTCGGCGCTATTCATAACGTTTATGATATAGCTGCGCCCCTTTCAAAACCCTTGCGGAAATTTATTATAATCTTGTTTGTAGAGTAACAATAATAGTGTAAAGTATTTAAACAGGGCCTACAGTAGGTTAGAAAGATAACATTACCAATGATAAAAATAAAATTATTGGACATTTCAAATATTACACTCTGTACTGAGCGCATGGCTAAACGCTGCTGGTTCGTTCGGAAATAAAACAAATTTACGGATTTTATCGCGTTCATTTTAAAATCGGTAAAAGCGATAAAATCCGTAAGATTAGTTTACGCGAATATTACATTGAAATGATGTAATATTCGCGTAAATATAGCCTAATTTACTCCTTGTTACATCAGTTATCTGCCAGTGAAAGTCCCGTCAAAATCGATCCAGCCATTTTAGAGATTAGCCGCAACAAACAGACAGACAGACAAAAATTATATATGTAACGTGTATACATCCAAATGCACTTAGTAATATTACAAACTGACACTCCAATTTTTATTTATTTGTATAGACTGTCTTCACGATCTAATTTAACGGTCTAAAATACTCCGAAGTTAGTCGCAATTTGTAGCTGGCTTGTAATACAAACGGGTAATAGGTTCCGCAGTGAGAAATTACAGGTATCCTTTAGCCTGTACAAACGAGGATGTATGGGCGGCGCCGATGTTTAGCCGACCGCTACTCTCGGCTGTCGTAAATACTGAGGCATTATGTTTGGAGCGACCTATACCTCAATATACAGCATGTAATGTATCGAGGTGGTTCAGTATGGCGATCTTCGAAGCTATAAGACATAGAAAAATATGTTTTATGAAACCATTGATTTGGGTGACAAGAAAAACTCAATTTTTAGATTTTCAATAAAACTCATACGTGAATTGAACCGGAAATTAATTGCGTAGATTATAGAGTCAAAATTTATATGAAACCTTCTGTCCATAATGAATAGATACTTCTGTATTTAATGTTAATTTCAGTACCAATTTTTTTTAAATGACACTCATTTTAATGAGTATTTTTTTTTTTAATTTGGCATCACCGTAGGTATTTTTCCAGTGTCAAGTAATATATGCATTATTTCTGTTTTTGAGCATATGCACAGGCCCAAAAGCTTGGCCCAAGTAAAATACCCCCCATCCCTCAATCAGTAAAGTGATAGATACTTTACTGAAAGATTTTTCATGGAATTTTTGTGAGAAACTGAAAAGACAAGTTTCATCACTCTGTTTCAATTACCTACACTTGTGCACTTTACCGAACCCATAATGGTTAATATTCCACTTATATCCCTCACTATAACTCGCAGCAACACTATTTTTAGAAATTAAGACAGAACTGACGCCATGACTTTCCAGTTTCCCGCCAAAAAGTCTTAATGAGTAATATTAAATCGTTTAGGTATTATTTTTTAATTCATAGCAACCTTTACTCCTTACAATCTACACAATCAATATAGCAATGACATAATTAAGGTTTACTTTTTAAACTGCTCTAATTCGATTTCGGATTCGTTGATGTTTTTTTAATCTATGAATACAGTTTTTCTTATTTCTAAAATCGACGACACGCTTACCTTTAGAACATATTTTTTATCTGTTTTAGTTTCGAAATTCACCATACTGACCTATCGATGTTACACCTTGTATAGAAAATAAACAACCGTAAGCGAATCGAACTTCATTATCTTGATTTATTATATTTCATTTATTAAATATTTTGTGTTTGAAAAAATACACAAATACATTTCCCTAATAAAACGACCAACGAAACCCCATCAATAAAGAGTGTCACGCTACTGCTACATCATGCAAAAGTAAGACCTCTCCTAAATCATTCACAATGCCTAAGCCAAAAAAAACACGATAAGCTGACAACTTCCGAAACTACAGGAAATGAAACTCTGGCCAGAGCGTCTGTGAAGGCCAATGGCCTGAATAGGCACAAAAGTGGGATACTAAATGTTGAAGTAAATTTGGCTCGAGATTTCTATTGATAAGCCGTACAAGGATAGTGTAAGCCCTATATTTCTATTTGATTGAAGCTTAGTGCTTATAAGCGATAAACTTATTATTCGCAATAAAGTTAGCCCATCCAACTTAGACAGAGGTTGTATTAGAAGTGGACTCATGTCAATAGTAAAATGGTTTGAATGGGGTTTAATTCCAGGCTCTTTGAGTTGCGAGGACAGCCCTTCTCGCCACTAGGGTATCGACGCTTTTTCAGTTAGTTTTATGCTCGTCTTGATACCAGCCTCACTGATTGGTTGATGAGTATAAATCTAGAAGGTTAAGTCATGAAGGAAAGAGTGTCGAAACAAGATAACTGAGTTGGAAAGAGAAGGAGAAAGGAGAAGCTTGTTAGCCTCCATAAATTTTGGAAAATGAATTAAGCATAAGATAATTGAGCATTTACTACAATACGACACTGATGAGAACATTCATAGAAGGAAAAACTTTTAGAGGAAGACTGAGGCGTTAATATATCAAACAGATGAACGAAAATGTAACCCTCAAATTTATAGAAAGTTATAATGGATTATAAAGCCATTATAACGCATTTTCCCTCTGAAACGTTTATTATAATGCCCTTATAATCCATTATAACTGTCTATAAATTTGGGGGTAAATGTCGTAACACAGTCAAGGAGAGAGCAGAATAAACTTTGCCGACAAGTGATTATAAGAGTCGAGCCACGATTATAGGAAAAGATACAGAATGATTCACAACGGTGAAACTTAAATCTATGTTTCATAAGCGTATTTGTGATCATTATTTGAAGTCGTGATTAATTGTTCGTGACTCTTTCCATCCAAAATACCTGGAGTGTATATAGACTCTACCTTCTATATCAACTCATACTCATCATCCGACGAGCGAGGCCGTTGTCAAGATAAGTATAAAACTAACTGAAAAAGCGTCGATACCCTAGTGGCGAGAAGGGCTGCTTTCGAGACTAAAAGATTCTGGAATCAACCAAGGTTCAAACTAGTATCATGAGTCCAATTCTAATACAAGCTTTGTCTTAATTGGACTAGCTAACTTCAATGCTAGTAATAAGTTTGTAGCTGATGTGATGGACTTTGTAGATCTATAATTAAATTTGTATACGTTACATTCCCACGACGATTTACGTATATTTATAGATAACTAAAGTAAAATAAAAAGACAGTAAGTATTGTTTATAATAAAACATAAAATTACATACTGTACCAGCGCTAGATTTTATTGCACTACCAAACGAAGTCTATTTTATGACAAAATCCACTATTACTACGCCATTTTTATCTCAACTGCATTGACATAAGGAAGAGAATCGCGTAAATCGCTTTTAATCAAGCATATTGCCGAATCGACAAATATATTAATGTTTGTATTGATTGAGTTTTATGATGTCTGACAGTGGACCATTATAGGATCAAATCACAAAGACAATAGGATCGCAGTCACGCTGACAACATATTTTGGATAATAGATGAAACACCACAAAAATATGTTAATACCTACTAAAGATCATAAGCTTCGGGCTTTCAGGGCTTTCAGGGCTTTCAGGCTTTGCTCAAATTTGCGTTTGAGTTCTAGTATATGCTCGGTCTCGCGATCACGGGCTTGGGCATGCAAGGTCGATTTCAGTCCAAGTTTGAGCCAAAGATTGCGCTTGCACTCTAAGGTACAAGCTTAAATTAAACTTGAACCTTGGACTCGAACTTCTAACTTGAAATTTTGACGATTTGGAATTGAATCTAGGCTTAGGAACGAGCTTATGCCCAGGTTAGGGATTGAGTTATTTTCACTTTAACACCTATGGATAGCAACAGCTTTAAACTAAGATTTCCTGTATCTTTGTACTAGGCAGTATACATATTTAAAATGATTTAATCGTCCATGACTTAGGTACAACAGTTCGTGTTAATCACGCAAAGATTTTCCGTACCGGGATTTTAAGCCGGGACCCACGGCACAGAAGGTGGCATCATTACCAACCCAGCCGGTCGGATCGAAGAGTTCAAGATTCTGTTAAAGTAATAATACTTATATGCTGAAAAACGCAATAAACTAGGTTAGGTACTTAAAAGTGGGTCAAATTCATACAGCTCGTTCCTTGTATAGATCCCCGATGCCCCCGCGGATGGCAGTGTGACAATGAAGCCATGACAATAGCGATAATAGCGTTTACAGTGCGAGACATAAATATGGCACATCGTGCATTCGCTCTCAAAGATAATTATCTGTTTTACAAAAGAGTGTTACATGTTTTGGAAGACGTAATCGTGACGTAATACACAAGCTGCCATATAAACGCCACCCCCTTCCTACAGCTACAGATGATACAACGAGGCTTAACTGCAAACATATGTTGAATAAGTGTTAAATGTAACATGCTATAAAATATACCCGTATTCTCTTGACAGCTAGGTCGCGTAATTGGCGCCCAAGACTACGTCATCGGCCATCTTCGACCAATGAGGTGATTTGACCAACCATTTAACGAACTGATTAGCTTAGTGGGTAGTGATCCTGCTTTCTGTGCTGTGGGTGCCGAGTTCGAATTCTGGTTGGGAGAATCTTTGTGTGATGAGCATGAATGTTTGTACCCGAGTCATGGATGTTTATTATCTATATAATAAGTATTATACACTGAGTTCGACTTCAGTCTATTGTACGGTACCCATAATACAAATGTGGCTTAGTGTGGGACCGTATAGTTAGTGTGTTCGTCTGGCGATATTTATTATTTACTTAGGCTTGAACCATATTACTATACCATGAATGGTACTAGGAAGGCTTACCATTGACGTATTTCCCAACGTCACAAAGAACGTTAGTAATTTAATGGTTACAAAATATAAATTCCATTTTTCAGGTAGTTGTATCTTAAAGTTACAGCTACCATTTCGGATTTTCATAATGGCTCCCAGCCCTGCCTTATCCGAAGCGATAAATACGAACCCACAGTAAGATTATATTGGCCTCAGGCCAATTTTAATTTCGCGTAGAGTGTTGCACGTATATTCGCACGAGATATTGCCATGTTCACTTGTAAATATCCACGTTTGACTTCAATTTCTGGTCTTTACGTCTCAGATTATGCGGCCAAATTGAGAATTGTGTCTTATTCAAGATACGAGTGGTTGAGAATGTATTCTTCATTTATTTGAGTTACGATCACATCGCATTCAGATTGAGAATGCATTTACTATGAACACTTTTGAGAGGACATTAAATTTAGAACGGTGTATAAGATAAGTAATGTGTTGGAAGCGATTTTTCTTAGAATGCTAAAGTAAATACAAACAATTTAATTTATCTTAGTTCATAAAAACAAACTTACTATGTGAGGAGCTCATGCAGCGGTTACATATGGATAATTATATTAATGGATAGTGATGTACTTGTACTATAGGGCTATAGTACAAGTACATTACACATTCACGGACACGACACATCAAAAATGTGGCCATAGAGACTATGGTGGGCACAGTGATAAGTTATCAGCTTTGTTTATTTACCAAAAGATGTTTCTTTGATGAATAGTGTGTGTGTGTATAAAAATGCTTGGTTGGATGCTGGTCCGGCTCCTCAGGAATATAAATGACCTTGTTTGAGCAGACTATTAAGATTTTGTATTTCTCTTCTTCCTTTTTATTTTCATTTACATAAGTAATTTGTAAATGTGGGAACCATGTAGCCATTAACTGTAATTTTATACTTAGTTAGTACTTTTTGTTTTTTTTTGACCTGCTGCTAAAGTTTGATTAGCCGTTCCTACATTGTTCTCACATACCTATAACAATGTATTGCTCAAAAATGTAAAAGATCTATTTTAAAAAAAAAAGAGCAACCATGGAGTTTCTTGCCCGTTCTTCTCCATAGGAACGGCATTCCGAACGGGTGGTAAAGCAGTAGCATAATATTTTTGTAACTTGACGATTCATAAGTACTGTACAATAATGGTCTACGTGAATAAAAAATATTCTGATTCTGATTCTGATTCTGATTCTGTAGTGTGTGTATACATTTAATGGAATATAAAACAGTGAATGATTATAAATGTGCACCAGAAAATTTATTTTTAAATAAAATGGTATGCGTAACTTTAATTTTTAAGCTCTACCAATACATCCGGTAAAGATTCATTTCCTCGTCATCATGGTTGGCGACACCATTATTAACATTAATTGTGAGTATATAATACACTACATATTTAAAACAATAATGAAGAAATTTTACTCGAAACTGGCAAAAATTGCTCTAATTCATAGCCGATAGCCAACTTAAAAAAAAAAACTAGAACGTCTCCATCGTTAAAAAAAAGTATATAACAAAAGACGGTAATTAATCAAAAACTAAACTGTGACATGGTATGCTCCCACAAATGAGAGTCTCAACATAGCCACTGTAATAAAAATTATATTCGCGCCCATTTAGAGATGAAACTGTGCTCCACTGGCTTCGGGCCAATACAATTATGTCGTCAGTAAGTCGACTAGACTTGGTCTAACATACCGCAGATCACCTCAAGGGATGAAGAAGGATTTTAAGCTAACAAGCCTGAAAAAAAATATTTCGCACACAGTAAAATCGACAACATACCTACTATAATAATAATAATACCCTATAGCCCTTTTTTATGTCCCACTGCTGGGCACGGGCCTCTCTTCAATGCGAGCGGGATTAGGCCATAGTCCACCACGCTGGCCCAGTGCGGGTTGGCGGACTTCACAATTCTTTCAAGGGGTTCTCTCAGATGCACGTTTCCTCGCGATGTTTTCCTTCACCGTTTAGCAAGTGATAATCGTGGTTGAAAATGAGATTCGCACATAAAATCCAGAAATTCCAGAGGTGCGAGCCGGGGGGTTTGAACCTGCGATCTTCGTTACCGAGGCAAGCGTTCTACTAACTTGGCTACCACTGTACATACGTACTATGTAGATTTAAATCCAAGTCTAGCACACCTCTAATGGCCTAGTGTTTAAAGCATAGAAGTAAATAAAGATAGAACTGCTTTTTTTTTATATATACATTATAGGCAAGTATTTGATCTCGATCTCACCTGATGGTAAGTGATGATGAGATCTACGATGGAGCATACTTGCCTAGGTAGGAAGGCGGCAGTAGATCGAGACGCTACATTCACTAGGCACATGCAGCGCAACTGATCTGACCCGCCATCCATGAATGGCAACACCGAATATCATGCCGGAACACGGCTAGGCCGCTTGGCGACATGGCTTTGTTCAGTGGGTGGTGACTAACCACGGCCAAAGCCTACCACCAATGGAAATTAAGCCCTGCTTTCTTGATTAGGCCCTGAGTAATTGGTAGAAGAGCTGCCTTCTGCGCTACGGGTACCGTGTTCGAATCCTGGTAGGAATCAAACTTAGTGCGATGGGCATGAATGTCTGTTTAATATCTATATAAGTATTAAATACGAGTTTGCCCTCAGTCCATTGTACAGTAGTCATAATAGAAGCGCTGCTTAGTGTGCGACCGTATAGTTGGTTTGGTGATATTATTATCTTTCGCCTTTAATAGCAGAATAATTATAAAAACATGGGAAAAATTTACAAAAAAACTGACAATTCATTTTCTCATACATTTGATTCTTCCGCGGTACGAAGGTCGCCGAGACGGCTAGATACTTATATGTATTTTAAAAATGAGTTTGTGATTTGCAAACAAATGAAATATGTAGAATAGTATAAAGTGTTACGTTGGTGTTTTTAATTATAATAGCAAAATTTTATTTCAAATAGGCAAATATGACTCTGCTACCTCTTGTTAGTTTACATAATTACTCAAAATAAATTTAATCTGAATGCCATCTATCTAGCTAACTACTTTAGAGCGTTTGCACAAAAACTGTTGAGTAAAATTGTCCAGCGTATTATTTTTTCTATGCCGTGTGTATATACTTAACTTGTGTGTATTACTTCATGGATGGCGGGTCAGATCAGTTGCACTGCATGTGCCTAGTGAATGTAGCGCCTCGATCTACTGTCGCCTTCCTACCTAGGCAAGTATGCTCCGTCGTAGATCTCATCGTCACTTACCATCAGGTGAGATCGAGATCAAATACTTGCCTATAATGTATAAAAAAAAAATAACTCGTAGCATACCTACACTGGCTCGAGTGTGCTTTGTTTTTAGAATTCTACGGCATGAAGCTATTGCTCTTCTTAATGTTTGGGTTCGGAGGGGACAAGTATCCTCTAATGTATCACTCCTAGGTGTTATTTAGATTTTGTTCTACCAAAAAATGTGTTCTAAGATATGAAGTAACATAATAATTTTATATTTAGGGTTGTATATACAACCTTCAAATCGATTTTTTTTAAGGACTAGGCAAAATATCACCATATTCTAAAAGGTAAATAACCTTCAGAGCCTATGTTTATTTCAGTATTTCATTAAGAACTGATACAGTACCTGGATTATAAAAAAGAACCATAATAATTTCGTAAATCTGCAACATAATTAAACTCTACTTACATTTGAGGGCTGCTCCATTTTATCGCGTCATACAAAAATTCAATTAACATATGACATTTTTAATTTAATTCAGCATTTGGCCTAAAGTCTTTTACTTTGAGTTTAGGTAAATAAGGTAGAAATGCTCAGAAGCAGGATAATTATTTATTATTAATGCTTTTGAAAAATGTTTTAAAATTCATCACGGCACGAGAACCCACTTGAAGAGGGTTCCCTTCAAACATTAACAGTGTTTAGCGGTTAGCGGGACTTTTAGGGTTGGCGCGGAATCCAAATCATAATACTTACCCAGTTTAATTCATGCAAACCATTACTTTCGAATCGTCAAACATTTCGTAAAATTATGTTAAGGTGGTTTTCCATCACCCGCTTGGAACAGTTTTGTTCTGTTCTCAGAATGGCATTGCAATAGGAGCTTTATTTCGTGTACTTTATTCGACTGATCTATTGATGTTTTAACAGCATATAATATATTTAAATTCAGAGAAATTAAACTGTGAAATCATAAACATCATTGATTTTTTAACAGCATATGGTTATATTCAGAGAAATCAAAGTGTGCAATTATGAATATCTTTTTTTTTTTTAATTTCTGATTCAGCAAGTAGGCTGGTACCTATATACGAGTACATTACAGAGCCAACAGACCACAAAGCCTAGCCCTCAAATTAATTTAAGTTTTAACCAATTTGCGATGGTATTACAAATCATTTTTAAGAAGTACCTTACTTTCTAATGCCATAAAATAACTTGACGAAATCTTTTTATTAAATCTGAGTAATGTGTTTTTAACCAACTATTATACCGAACTAATTCGAATTGTCATAATATTGATATGATAAAAATCAGATAGCAAACGAGTTAGAAGTATCACTGACAAATAAGTATAAATTTTCAATCTATTTTTTGAAAACTGCTAACCCTAACAGAAGTCCTAACTAAATAAATAAACAAAGTATTTAACATGCTTAGTATACTGCAAATATAGACAGGAAAAGCATTATTTAACATGCTTAATATACTGCGAATATAGACAGGCTCTAAAAGCATTATTTTGCCATCAGTATGTTGGAATGAAACCAATTAATGGATATTTTGTTTCATCCGCACAGTCAGGTCTGAGTGGAAGATTTTTTTTTCATCGATAGTTAAGTTACCGTACGACCGTAAGGGACAGATATATAGTTAATAGTGATATTTACATAACATTATAATTCGTAGGTACCGTAATTATTTATTACTAGCTGTTGCCCGCGACTTCGTCCGCATGGTACAAAGACAACCGTTGACAACAGCCTGCTCGCCCATTCTGAGCCCGCGGGACGCATTGCAGGTTGTTGCTATCAAACTTAATCATGCGCTGCGCTGCAACATTGGTTTTCATTTTTTTTCGTGATATCCTATTTTTTTTTTCTAAAATAAAAGTAGCCTAAGTTACTCCTTGTTACATCAGCTATTTGCCAGTGAAAGTCCCGTCAAAATCGGTCCAGCCATTTCAGAGATTACCCGGCACAAACAGACAGACAGACTAAAATTGTAAAAAATGTTGTTTCGGTATAGGTAACGTGTATACATCGAAATGCACTTAGTAAAAAGCGGTTATTTTAATATTACAAACAGACACTCCAATTTTATTTATATGTGTATAGATATTTATATATTCGCGTTTAAGTGTTGATGCTATTAGTCCCAGTGTTTGCGGGTCTATTGGTCCTACATGGCCACCTCAGTCTCACTGGAGCGTAATAATTTTCAAAATATTGATTAGTGGACAAAAATATCAAACTTAAAGACTTAAAAAAATGGAGTATATCTGCTTTTTCACCCGGAAGCATGGTGAGGTTTCCGAACCAAGAATACAGGTATTCTGACCATGAACCCTCCCTTTTGATGCCAATGCTATTGAGTTCTTATTTGTTTTTAATAGTCCAAAGATTAACGGCGATCCATCACTATTATCATGCACATTTCTTTATCTAAGCACAGAGTAGTCAATGAACAGAGGTAACTATAATTATTTCAAATTGCTAGTATAGTTGCCAGTATAATGGAAAATATATCAATAATCTTTAACGATTGTTACTATGTATTATATCAACAGGCGTTGTCCTGTCTAAATTCCATAAAAATACACCTTTATTTTCAGACATAATTTTTTCCCTATAAAACTTATTTGGATTATTACGAAAATTTAAAATTAATTGGCATTTGGCTCAGGCGTTCTCGAGTGATGCACTTACAAACGACCTGCATTTCCTTTTTTAATGACGCCTCTGCGAACTACTCTATCCTACAGTACAAACTCTAATTTCTTGTTGGCAACTACACGTAGTGGTCAGCGCGCGTACTGCGCGCGCGCCGCTCAAATGCTATTGGTTCTCTGAAGTGATCGAGAACACAGTTTTAAATTAACAATTGTTTATTTCAATTATTCATTGAAGTGTGGCTGTTCGTAGAAAATTACTTGTTCCGTTTTAGGAAATTTGAAATATTGAACTTCAATTTGGATAAACAGTGGTACGTACCAATTTTATTTTCTTTCTTTTATACCTTTATGGTATTTTACTTTATTTACTTTATGACATGGTATTTTAAAAAACCGTCAATTCATGTTTTTGCGACAAAAAGATGCCCACAATTTAGATAAAGTACATAATACTCAGATAATGAGTAGATACTTACCTATATTGATGTCTTATAATTACGCGAATACTACATGTTCAAATAAAACTTATTTTACAGATTTATCGCGTTTGTTTTATGTTTTTACGTTCCCGAAACATAAAATAAACGCGATAAAATATGTCAATTAAGTTTTATTTTAATAGGTCTTTACATATTATCGTGGATCAAGAATACGGTATCAGATCCCTTATAAACAAATTGCTAAAATGAATCAACCCCCGACGAATTTGTCAATCTGTTATTAGAACGTCTAATATGTACAAACCCTTTTGACTGTAATATCGAAACCAGTGTATGATTTTCATCAACCATAACTAAGAAATACCCACCTCTGTACATCAAGTGCGAGATTGTTCGTAAGCTAACCGTATACTTTATAGTCTACCGTGTTTAGACATTTTGTTTGGAGAATAAAAAAGTGTTAAATACCATCCGCTAGCGGCGGTTTTCAATTTTCCATACAAAATGTCTAAATACGGTAGACTATAAAGTATACGGTTAGCTCGCACTTGACGTTCGTAGCAACGATTCTGGTGAAACGCCGGCTTGTTTAACGGAGAGCTCGTTCCTGATGCGGTCTCTAGCTAATTACCGTATCATGCCGAAACCTTATAAAGACTTAATAACACAGTTCACACAATACAATGTGGGTTTCTAGGTAACTGTGGCATTTGGTACACAATGGATAAGTAAAGTATAAGAAGGTATCTAAAGACAAACACGTCAATAGACACAACAATTCTTAAACCAGATACTAGTAATGATTCTTCAGTAGGTATACTGAGTCGTTGATGGAGCGGCCGTATAGGTACTTGGATTTAAAGTCTTACTTTAATATTCGATGCCTTGAGTTGAATTTGAGTATTCAGCGGCAAGAACTGATCTCAGGATACTTTGAGAGCAGAACTTCGTTAAATTAATTCAGTATGAATTTTCTTTAAACTAATTGTCCTTGCGAACTTCGTAACCGTCTCAGAATCAAATCTATGAGAAAATCTATGATATTTATTAATATACTAGCTGTTGCCCGCGACTTCGTCCGCGTGGTATTTAACAAAGACTCAACCGTTGGCAACAGCCTGCTCGCACGTTCTGATCCCGCGGGACACATTGCAGATTGTTGCTATCAAACTTATTCAGGCGCAGCACTGCAACATTGGTTTTAATTTTTTTTTCGAGAGATCCTATTTTTTTTTCTAAAATAAAAGTAGCCTAAGTTACTCCTTGTTACATCAGCTATCTGCCAGTGAAAGTCCCGTCAAAATCGGTCCAGCCATTTCAGAGATTACCCGGAACAAACAGACAGACAGACAGACAGACAGACAAAAATTGTAAACAATGTTGTTTTGGTATAGGTACCATGTATACATCCAAATGCACTTAGTAAAAAGCGGTTATTTTAATATTACAAACAGACACTCCAATTTTATTTATATGTATAGATTTTAGTGCCTTTTCCTTTTTTTCATTAGTTATTCTGCTATTTGGGACGGAGACGTGAGAAATAAGATATTCTTAGAGATATGCGTGTTAGTGATTACGAGCTAATTCAAATCGTGATTATTGTTGTAGTGATAACAATGTCACAACGTTATCACTGTGCACAGCTATACAATTATCTGTTTACATTCTTACATTGCATTCTGTATGTAAATAAGCATATTTACACGTTTGTTATGTTTGGTTAGCTGGCAAAAAAATTGCTATCTTAGGAAGAGATAAGTGGTATATAAAAACATACTTATAGCACATATGAATTCGTCGACAGTACCTACTTATTATCTAGAACTTTTTGCCATTTTTTGCTGGTACGGTACATAAGGGCTACAGGGCTAGAGCTAAGTTTTGCCATAGGAAAATGATCTTAAGGCCTAGGCAGTATATCTCCGATATATAAACATAAAGTGCGCATGCGCACCGGTTAATTCGTATAAATACCTCGGTGCAAGTGTACCGTATCCATTTTACTACGTCCCACTTCACTGCTTATGTGTATTTGAAACACAGAAAGAAAACTAAAAACTAGAATGAGTATCAGGAGGCGTACTACGAACTCGTATTTCCAGACAATTCTGTTCTCGGCCCAAAACTTGTCATCTGTATCATGACAACGAGATTAAGTTCCCGCTAGATAGTACTTTTTTCCAGTCTGTAATTGTAATTTTGACTCACAACGTTTGGAAAAGAGATACTTATGTACTATTGAGTTAGAATATAAAATTGCTAGGCAGTTGAGTACACTGCCTGGATATAAGAGTTCATAGTATACCCCAGTAGGCCACGCGTCGCGTGACGTCACTTGATGTATGAGTAGTAACGGGCATGACCCTTGTAGAACACGATTACGTGCAAATTACTAGTTCGCGTGATTTCTGAAAGAACGCGCGATCAAACATCCTATAGGGTAAGCTGGAACTTCTAATGTAATCGTAATGTCATCGAGCAAATATGCTGTCAACGTCATCATTATTAGTGTAATCGCTAGTGTGAGAGGGATGGAAGACGTTACGTTACCGAAGCGATTCCGACTGAAGTTGAATTGGGGTCCCAATACATGATTAATCGCGCGTTCTTACATTTTTTTTTATTACATTATAGGCAAGTATTTGATCTCGACCTCACCTGATGGTAAGTGACGATGAGATCTACGATGGAGCATACTTGCCTAGGTAGGAAGGCGGCAGTAGATCAAGACGCTACATTCACTAGGCACATGCAGCGCAACTGATCTGACCCGCCATCCATGAATGGCAACACCGAACATCATGCCGGAACACGGCTAGGCCGCTTGGCGACATGGCTTTGTTCAGTGGGTGGTGACTAGCCACGGCCGAAGCCTACCACCAGTAAACTACTACAAGAGTTCATAGTACTTACTAACAAATACGGCGCGAAAATTATTGATGATCGCGTATCGCGTTCTATTAGGATAACGTCTCACAGCAAAACGTTAACAGCGAAGCCTCTGCCACACGAACAAGTAGAGCGGGAAACAACATACCGTCATTGTTATATTGCACGTAGAAAAAGAAGGGAAAAGGTCGTTCTCAGCAATGTTTAAAATAGGCGTTACTATTTTTGGAACAAATTTTTAGAGAAGCTAATTCTATTAATTTTGTTTTCTGTGCAGTCCACCGTCTGCCGGTTCTATCCTACTTCAATAGCAAATGTAGAACATAAATAATTACATCCAACGTTATTGAGAATGATTGGACGTAGGCGCTTCTTTTCATTAAGAGCGATCAGCTAGTGATGCGCCGTTGTTTTATTTTAGTATTTTGACCACTTGACCACCATTATTAGAAATATCGAATTTACTATAAATATAAAAAAGCAGTAGCAGTCATAGCCAAGTTGGTTGAACGGTGGCCTCGGTAACGAGGATCGCAGCTTCAAACCCCAGATCGGACCTCTGGGATTTCATGTGCGAACCTCATTTTCAACCACGATTATCACTTGCTGACCGGTCAAGGAAAACATCGTGAGGAAACCTGCATGCCTGAGAGAACCCCTCGAAAATGTGTGAAGTCCGCCAACCCGCACTGGGCCAGCGTGGTGGACTATGGCCTAATCCCCCTCGCATTGAGGGGAGGCCCGTGCCCGGCAGAGGGACATTTAAAAAAAGGGCTGGTATTGACACAAAGCCTATGATGATTGTTTGCGTGCTTCTCAAATCTAATAACAGCAAAATATCTGTTTATCCCTTGATTTATAAATTAATTGAGTGCAAAAATAAAGTAATAACAGAAAATGGTCGAAAATCTCATAATGCATCAGATGTATCGCATATAAATCGTTGGATACAACTAATGAGTTCAACCGCGGTCAGCGGAATGTCATAGCGTGTGAACGGCCTAATAAAAGTGGATTGTAATAAAAAAAAATATTAACTTAACAATATTAATAAAGCCGTAGCTCCTAAAGGGGTTACATTGTTAAAGTAACGGAGTAGTGCTCGGGCAATATGGTTTTTTATTAATAAACATGGTTGTTAAAAAAAAAGCGTTACAAAAAAATTTTAAAAAAATTACAAGCCCGCTGAGTTTCTTGCCGGATCTTTTCAGTTGAGGTCGCGTTCCGATCCGGTTGTAGAGTTAAGGGGGAAGCTCAGGGTCAGGGCGCGAAATTCAAAATGTCAATGGTTTTTATTTTTTTACGAAAAATTTGGACAACTTTGCGATGTAATTTAGTGTTTTGCGATATTAGCATTCTGCATTAGATGTCTCGATGTATTAAGTTTGCTTAAAAAAATACCTAAAGCGATACAACACCATAAAGTTAGTAAAAGTAGCGGTTTTTACAAACCTTATGGTATTGTATCGGATTAGGTACTTTTTTAAGGAAACTTAATACATCGAGACATCCAATGCAGAATGATTTTTTTTTATTTTTTTTCTATTTCAACAAACAAACATGTATTTCAACTTTTGGCCTAACAATGAGCAATTTAAACATTTATTTATGTGTGTACACATTACATACAATACAATGCCTTATTTATATTACAGTACGAGTCAATCAACTCATTTATCTTGAATACAATATAAAATTATACATGCGCTTTCTAAACTGGAATTGACCATTACTATTACGCCTGTTTATACCTAAAAGGGTAAGCAGGGCTAGGCCACTGAACGCCCACCTACTGCAATTAACAAGCCAATTGTATTAAAATAAAACTAATTTTATCGCGTGTATATTATGGTTTAAAATTAAAATTAGTTTTGTTTCAATGTGTAGCATTCGCGTAAATTATAATAAATAATTTACCCAATTGTAATTGACTTCTACCTCAAAACTCATTTAAAAAATGCGTTTCGTTTACAATGCTATAACAAAGCAATTTTCAGAAGAATATTGTTTTGTAATTTGATACTACTTTACATACATGCACAAGGCATCAACATGTGACGTAACCACAATAAAAAATCAAATAGATAATATCTGTCACTAAACCACAACGATCGAGGGCCCCAAGTCTGCTAACACAATCGATTCATAATCGAACAGCAACCGCATAGTAACTTTTGACAAATATTGTAAGAGATACCTGTCAAAAGTGACAGTTACTATGCGGTTGCTGTTCGATTATGAATCGATTGTGTTAGCAGACTTGGGGCCCAGTTGACACGAACGCTCTCGATCGTAATGGTCTAGCTAAAGGTTAACAATCTCATAACGAGCCCGATTGAAAACTAAGGTCACCAATTCAAATCCCAGTGGTGAAGTTTATGAAATTGCTTCTACGCTTGAATCGCCAGGAGTTTTGCAATAAATATGACAAATATTATTGAGATGTTTTTAAAAATTTACATCGCTACATGTAGGTATATTCATTCTAATGTTAAGAGATATTCTAAATTGAATGAGTGATCGCAGATTTAATTCTTATACGCAGTGGTTATAATAGTAAAAATATCACAGCTTGTATTTTCTGGAGAGGGAGGGTAGAGGACGTCTGTCAAAAGTCTTGTGAAGTTCACCGCACCGTATAAGGCTGGCATGGTTGACTATGGTCTAAATCTTCCTCCTTGAGGAGGAATGTGCCCGGTACAATGGCTATAGGCTCGGCCCCTAATACATTGGGAAAAAATACGATCGCCGATATCTAGGTGGCCCTGCAATACACCTCTGCTTACCCCTTTAAGCATTTTTTTTCTAGCGATAATTTAAGACTCAAGTCTCACAAGTAATTGGTAAATGTGGGAACCATGTAGCCATTAACTGTAATTTTATAGTTAGTTTTTTTTGACGTGCTACTAAAGTCTGATTAGCCGTTCCAACATTGTTCTCACATACCTATAACAATGTATTGCTCAAAAATGTAAAAGATCTTTTTAAAAAGGGAGCAACCATGGAGTTTCTTGCCCGTTCTTCTCCATAGGAACGGCATTCCGAAAAAAATCATTTTGACGATTCATAAGTACTGTACTTAATGGTCTACCTGAATAAAAAATATTTTGATTCTGATTCAATCACAATGTTTTGTTCAAACCTTTTGACCAATTTCCAAGCATATTCCACAACACGGCTTTTAATTAGAATTTATTGGATTTATGCGCCTTATCTTAATTATTTTCAAAATAGAAACATTCATCAATTAGCTGAATTAACGCATTATTTGCATAACAAATAGTTGGAATAAGATTAATTATACCTACATCGTTACGTTTTTTGAACGAAAGGCGGACTCCCAAGTCTCACAGCTGAACAAAGGTAACTAACGAATACTACTTTGCTTACAGATTAGCAGATTACTTACACAAATAGAGGCAGTCACCACAAAATGGTGGTTGTGAGTAAGCAACTGTTTGAGGAGGTGTGTAGCGACGTGCCCTGCAGTCTGCTGCTGCATCCATGGAACGAAAGCTGTTGGAAGTCAGCCCCACCGTTGTATTTAGCGTCTGCTATAGGCAGCGCCCGGTTTTACTCTATGATATACTTGGTAAGTCATATAACATATTTGCAGCTACACTATAGCTCTGTCTCATCTGCTGAGCCCCAACTCTGTTAACACAATCGAACAGCAGCCACATAGTAACTGTCACTTTGACAGATATTGTATGGGATATCTGTCACAAGTGACAGTTACTATGCGGTTTCTGTTCGATTATGAATCGATTGTGTTAGCAGACTTAGGGCCCTGGGAATATATAATACTTTACCAGTACAGTACGAGTACTGGTTTTGCGTAATATACTTTTATTCTCTTCGAAGTTGAGACTCTAGTCTATGGTCCTAGCGGCCTAGATTCCGTAAAAAAAAACAAAAAGATAGGCCGGCGGATACACAACCGGCGAGTCGAGAGCCGGGCATTTTCTCGCTCAACGAGAGGCTTTGGCTTTTCAGCAAGGAAATGCGGCCGTGGCCACCACATGCGCCATTTTTACACTTTTAACCTATTAATGTGAATTAATTATAGGCACAGATCCTAATGAGAGGTAAAAATATGCTGAAGAAGGATGAATGGTTGAAGATGGGCAATTACTACTTAAGATCAACAGCTCTGGGTCTTCTCGGAACGGCCACTGCACCCAATATCAGTTGTTTTATTAGGTAAGGTATGTGCGCTGCTTACATTGTTTATATACCATACTTTCCTTATTCACGTTTTTATATGAGTTTTACAACGTATCACATTTTATTTCTGACCACCATTTCAATTAAAAATTATAAAACCGTTTATTATAATACAGTGTTATTGAAGCTAACGATGTAATATTTAAGAATTAATATTTGATTAACACTCCCATAATGTATTAATTATGTCATTTAAATAAAACATTTTTTTTTCGGATTTTATCGCGTTTATTTTATGTCCCGACGTTTCGGCTGCTTCACAGCAACATAAAATAAACGTGATAAAATCCGATTTTTTTGTTTTTATTTCAATCTGTAATATTTGCGTAAATATAAAAAATAAATAACTATTATTTCTTTTATAGGAAAATAATAGGTGATAAGTTCACCTACTTCACATACCTAATAGTCCCCTTTTCAGTAAATGGGCTATTGATATACCTAGAACCGCCCAGTAGAAGAGGACTGGTTATCAATCTGTTTTGCAACCTTGTAAGTGTATTCAGCTAATATCATAGATTAAGAAAAATAAAAGAATCGTCAGTCCATATTATTATTGAACTATGATGCCTCAGAGAGTAACGACACGTAGATAAATGTGTTTGTATATCTAGATCAATATTCCATTGAGGTTTTAACGATATAACTTTAATATCCAGCTTATAGAGTACTACTTGAGGATACTTAAGAGGGCGGGATACGTATCGATAACTAAATCTCAGCAAACGCTGACGTTTATGTTGGGCAGTGCTCTCCTATTCTACCTCATGCGGTTGGAGGGGGACAAAAAAGAAAGAACGCCCCTGTTTTGGTAAGTGTTTACAATATAGGTCATTAAACAATCTTTGAAAAATGTATTAAGCGGAACTAGGTCCAAAATACACTACATAGAGAATAATATACTCTACTGAAAGACTCAACTGTACTGGTGGTAGGCTTCGGCCGTGGTTAGTCACCACCCACTGAACAAAGCCATGTCGCCAAGCGGCCTAACCGTGTTCCGGCATGATGTTCGGTGTTGCCATTCATGGATGGCGGGTCAGATCAGTTGCGCTGCATGTGCCTAGTGAATGTAGCGTCTCGATCTACTGCCGCCTTCCTACCTGTTCACACTCACACAATATGTCAATTCGAGAGTGAACAGGTACATTCTAGGCAAGTATACTCCATCGCAGATCTCATCGTCACTTACCATCACGTGAGATCGAGATCAAATACTTGCCTATAATTTAATAAAAAAAAAAAAAAAAAAAATAGAATAAGGATGCAGGGCAACGTCATTACTGCTATTTTATTCAATCTTTGTACCCAAATATACAACATTTGTACATTTCATGTGGTCATGCACATCGAACTCACTGGAAAAATAATGAGATATCTATAATTACCATATTTTTTGGGACCTCTATCTAATCTGTTTGCTATGTACATTACCTACATAATGTACGTATATTTGCCATGGCTGGATTCTACGAAACTCTGTGCAAACATTACGTGTCGGATTAAGTCGAAATCCAGTTAAATCAGTTTAAACATGGGATGGATGTTGTCGCTGTTGACTGATATGTTATCTGGTTATAGCAATACATGGTAGTAAATAGTGTTACAAATAATTATGTTTTAAAGTCAACAGGCAGTCGTATTAAATCTTCCTGTGTAATTTCATAGATTTTTTTAAAATTGGAATGTCTAAATTTGAGGGCATTTATGTTCAGGTTGTTCACACCAGAAAAAGTCAGAAGAAAATCTGATGGCTCTACAAATATCTGTCCACATGAGGGACCGTGTGAAAAATATATAGCAAAGGTAAATGTATTTTAAATATATATCTGATGAACGGGTGGGACGATCTTAGATTTTTTGAGTTTGTCTCCGCGCTAAATAGCAGTTGAATAATAATTAAAACATGGAAAAAATAATAAAGATAATTAATTTTCTCATATATTTGATTCTGAGGCGGTACGAAATTCGTCGGGGGATTTTTTTTCTTTACTCTACAACCGGATCGGGACGAGACTTCAAATGAGACGATCCGGTAAGAAACTCAGCAGGGTTGCCTTTTTTTTTTATTTGGTTTCCAGTCATTAGTGACCAATGTTTTGATCATCCTCGCGTGTTATGCAGAAATTCTATTCCAACATTTTCTTACCGAAATAAACTATCTGTCATTACTTTGTTTCAGGGTTGCTTGTCATACTTTGGTGTGGGTCTTGGCATATCCTTGGCCCGTCTTATCCTGCCCAAGCTGGGATCGCCTATCAAGGCCATATCATCAATAAGGGGCAAACACCTCAAATTGGGCCTTTTCTTCGGCAGTTATATCGGTATTTACAGAGTACGACTAATTTAGTATCAAATATTTCTTGTATTACACAGTATACTGAATGGTATTAGGTACCCCGGCGTTTATATAAAAATTGTATACTTTGATCAGACCAAGGCGTTCGGGACAGCCCTGAAAATCAGATCCGCTTTCTTTGTGTAAGGCGAATTATACACGGGTGTCCTCGTATATACTTGGGCTTGTTGACACTCAACACTACTGTCGAGACAATGAGCGACATAGAAACGAAATCTGCAACTCGGCGTCGTTGCAGTGTACACACTCGACTTGACATCAAAACGCGGTTTAATAGACTGTTAATATTAGGTGACACTCGAGGTCGGACACATTTAAGACTAGTGCTATCAAAATGTTGTACAATATAGACAAATTTAATGACTAAAAGCAATATCGCCTTTTAACTGTATTATCTGAAAGTAGTATTAACTCTGACTAGTTATTTAATTCCATCTTTCTGTACATTACAGGCTGTTATATGCTACCTGTGTCGAAAACAAGGCGTTGACTCGGCACTGTACGCACTGCCAGCTGGTTACATCGCTGGAGTGTCGTTCCTATTCAATCCAAATCTGGGGCTTGCTATTGCATCTATAACGGCAGCTTTTAAGGTATATATTATGTAAATACTGTCCTTATTTTTTGCTTAATACATTTTAAAGGGTTTAGATCTAGAAAGACATATACATATATTTAGTTACCGTGCATGTCAGTATTAAGATTGTATTCAAACCAGTGTGCAGATAAAAGTTAAACATACCATAGAGAGTTAAACATTTTTTTCATATTTTTCTTATGTTTAAAAAGTAAAATACGGATAAATCAGCATCGGCTGATGAAAGTCTTTCTTGCGTGTTGCATTCTCTTTCTTCTCTTCCCTAAGATTTTCCATAAGGTAAACCTTAGGGAATTCTCTTCCCTAAGGTATTCCATGAAACCTCATAAAGCAGTGTCCATGTATGGGGATGTTCATTCATATACTCATAGCTTATTTTTACTTTCAAATTACTATTAAGTTCCTGATAACTCTTGTCTCTATCAGCTGTATTCCACAATACTATACAAGAAGAAGATTCTTCCATCCCGCATACCTCTGCCAGAGTTGCTGTTCTGCTTCTGTCAAGGCACGTTGTACAACGCGAGAATGATGGACCCAGAAGCGTGTCCGAGCTATGTGTTTAATCTTATGAGGACTATCAGCCAAGGAAGGTGAGGTTATAGACTTTAGAATGAAATAAAAAAAGTAGACTTGTCATGATACGTGCGTAGATTTTGGGTGGCTGTTAAACTTATGCCTCAAACACTGGGATTTTTTACGCTCAAGACCTTGAGCAGCGTGTCCACTACTACATTGTTAAATGTTCTGGCTATTCTAAAGTTAATAAGGTTTAAGGGGTCTTAATGTACAGATAAACGAGATGAAAAGATTTTTTGCAATTTGGTGTCGCAGCAGCCACACACTGAAAACACTCGGTCTATAGTCTAGTGTTGATTGCCGTGGTGTAGAAAATGTCAGTGACATTGTTATTTAGATTTTTTTAAATGACTAGTAATCTATAACTGTAGTTCTATACTATTGTTAGAAAGAGGCGATGTTTGCTAGTTCGTGAATTTGAACGCATATAGGGTAATCTCTGGTGATCAGATATTGAAAATTATTTCAATAAAAGGAAACTACAATATCCCTGGGCAAGAACAGAAGCTAGTGTAAAATAAACACGGTAAAAGTGGTCCAGTTAGCTCCTGCATCTTTTAGTTGAATGGATAGAGTGGGGATCCGAGAATTACCTCAAACCACTAGGCTATGGACGCTCATTGATTGATTGACATATCATGATTGACATCAAGCCATACTTCTATTACCAGCTGAAGTTCATCTACTGCTGGGCACAGGTCTCCTCAAATGGCTTCCGCATATCACGCGTGTGATATTGTTTTTCCTTTTGGGGACGTCGCGTCGTTGATTACATAATAGTTCTCTTCGAAGATTGATATATAATCTTAATTAGATTGACATAGACTATACTTATTGTTTCAGGTCAGAATGGATATTTGATAATTTCACGGAAATTATAAACAAATCGATGTCATAGGCTAATTGATTTATGGTAATAGGTAAAAGGTTTGTGGTACAACATGGAATCATGGAATTAACGAAAGCAAAATTAAAATATATAAACCTATGGGGAAAGAGGACCCAACACTGACCCTCGGCTTGTCAACTTTTTCGATTATAAACCAAACAAGTTTGATCGATAATAAAAGAAGCCAGCAACACCGAACTCCTCTAAGATGTTAGTCGAGAAACTATCAAGCCTCGCCTGGACAGCTATGCTTGCTGATTGGATATAATTGATAGAACTACTGGTTACTTGGCGGAAATCCATTATTAAACAAATGGGGAAAGAGGTACAATTTATGTGTAACCGTTATTTTTAACCATATCGTGCACCATGACTGGGTGTGGTCTGCGGTGGCAGAATTTACATGCAAGGATACTGGCTTACGATGAAGAATATAAGACGGCACAAAGTAGTCAAAATTACAATTCATTCGATGTAACTGGTAAGTGTTGCGCGCATGCTCGCGTAGATTTCTGTGGCATTGCAACGCAGGCGACATTACTCGCTAGTCTTTTATTTAAAAAATTTAATAAATAAAGCAAGAAATCTGGTATTTTATGTGATTCAAGCACTTATCTATTTGTGGAACCGCATTGGCTAGGTACTAGGTATTGCGGTGATGTTCCAATGGTATTGAAGTTACTAAGTGCTAGCATGTCATAAGCGTTAGTGCACGAAACCATCACGACGGAGTTGCCACGAAGCGAATAATTGGATAACAATTGAAAGTCAACCTTACAAACATTGATATCCCTCTGAAATTGGTATCACGAAATAAAAATAAAACTCAAGAAGCGCGTGGCAGCCTTATGAAGGTGAGCAAAGTTCACATTCGAATTATTCGCTTTGCCACCACACCGTTGGTGTTATTTGGCATTTGGCACTATGGCATTTGGCACTATGGGATTTTTATATTTTAATGTGTAATTTTTGCAAAGAAGTATATCTTTACTTATTAGGATTGATCTATGCTTGGCGGAAATCTATTGTTAAACAAATGGCCGAAGAGAGACCCACCACTGAACATCGGATTGTCAACTATTCCAATTATAAACTAAACAAAATGATCGATATTTAAATTTTTACTTCTTAATTTTTTTTAGAATCAAATGTAAGAATACAAATATTTCGAAGCAATAAAGTACTGTGCGTTGCTGTGGACATAACAAAGGATTAAGTAATCTCATTATCTTGGTACATATATAATTGTTACAGTACTTTCGTCCCGTTGTCACTGTCGGGGACAACGCCCGTTGGCTTCGTAGTCTGTACCTTGCCTCTCTTTGGAGTGGTGTTGTAAGGGTTAATGATGATCACCTTCTTCAGGCCGTTTTTGTCTTCCAATTGCTTCGTTGCCAAAGAATTGTGGCCAAATCGGCAGACTTCTTCACACTGCCGAATGTCAAACGATAATGATGTAACAAGTATTCCAAGTACTTATATATGTAATATCTTGATTACACGTATCGAGCAGTGATAGCCAAGTTGGTAGAACGCTTGCCTCGGTATCGAGGATCGCAGGATCAAACCCCCGGCTCGCACCTCTGGGATTTATGGATTTCATGTGCGAATCTCATTTTCAACCACGATTATCACTTGCTAAACAGTGAAGGAAAACATCGTGAGGAAACCTGCATATCTGAGAGAACCACTCGAAAGATGTGTGTAGTCCGCCAACCCGCATTGGGCCAGCGTGGTGGACTATGGCCTAATCCCCCTCGAATTGAGGGGAGGCCCGTGCCCAGAACATTAAAAAGGGCTGGTATTAATTTATGCTATTATACGTATCGAAAATATCAAAATGGCAAGACAGTGCTCTCGGCCGAGTAAACAAGGTTTATAAGTATCAAGAACTCGACCGAGAGCCCCATCTCATCATTTTACTCGTTCCTTGTAATCATAATTTAAATTCATCAGCAGAAGCCGTCCATTGCTGGATATAGGCCTCCCATAATGACGTCCACACATCACGGTCTTTCACCCCTCGTATCCGCCGGCTTACTGCAGCGCTGATATCTTCGGATACTACATTTTCCACTACTCAAGATCCACCATGCATCGCAGCGCGAGGGAATTAAAAATTAATTGCTTGTTACTGCTATACTGATATCTATCCATTGATGCTTTAAAATGTGTCTATTTACATGATATAATTTTTTTATTTTTTTTTATTACATTATAGGCAAGTATTTGATCTCGATCTCACCTGATGGTAAGTGACGATGAGATCTACGATGGAGCATACTTGCCTAGGTAGGAAGGCGGCAGTAGATAGAGACGCTACATTCACTAGGCACATGCAGCGCAACTGATCTGACCCGCCATCCATGAATGGCAACACCGAACATCATGCCGGAACACGGCTAGGCCGCTTGGCGACATGGCTTTGTTCAGTGGGTGGTGACTAGCCACGGCCGAAGCCTACCACCAGTAGAGTTGTCACCTAGTTGGCACCACCTAGGGTCACGTGTAGGGTATCTCGAGGGTACTTAATTCTCCTACGGACGAAGGTGACTCGACCCCAATATAATAGGTAAATGTTACCTGTTCCAAGTTATAGAAGTTGTTCTTGTTACCCCCACATCCAGAATAGATGGTCTTCTTGCAAACCTTCCACATAGGGTCATAGTACCATCTGTCTAGTGCTCCAAAACAGAATCCATAATCAAATCTAAGCGAACACCACCTTGGTCGGGGCTCTGAAACCATTAAAGAAATGGGGAAAATGTATAAAGAAAATCACTGATGTCAAATTCAGGACCCTATAATCGCTTACATTAAAACAGGTTTACACTTTCCGGTTAATTTGAGATACCGGTTTTGTACCTTCTTGTTTTTGCTTTGGGCAAGGGATGATCATTATATTCATCGATATTTTAACGGTGCTCACCGATGTTTATTTACCGGTTCAGGGCCCCAAGTCTGCTAACACAATCGGTTTATAGTCGAACAGCAACCGCATGGTGACTGTCTCTTTTGACAGATATTCCACACAATATCTGTCAAAAGTGACAGCTACTATGCGGTTGCTGTTCTATTATGAATCGATTGTGTTAGCAGACTTGGGGCCCTGAACGCTGGTTAAAGTTTTCAATAAGTACTTACTCGCAACGCCTATTTTGCTTTTACAACTATCCAAACACGCTTCCATCGTATCGAACCTGTTACCATTGCCCATGCATCCTCCCCATTCGAACTTTGAACAGCTCATGGTCTCAGGATCGAAATAGTACATGCCTATGTTACCACGACATGGTCCGGTGTCTGGTTTCAGGAGGCATGTTTTGCTGATGACTGAAAATTGGTACGTATTGTTAAAGCGCCATCCGACGTGGTTGTTTGATTCACTACTTTTGCGGAAAAGGGAATATCTTCCAGCCAGGCGGGTGGTATGCCTGGCGGGGTGGCCGCTATGCCCCGACGGTTATTGTCGGGATCTTGTATATATGTTACTTGTTCTGAAAACTCTTATAGCGCGATTCAGGATTGTGACGTCAATTGTCTATTGTTCTTAATGCGTCTTCAGTGAAATCTGTGTAACTTGTGGTGCGGTTGAAATGGTCGCTACATTACCAATAATATAATAGCTCCAGCCCTTTTTTAATGTCCCACTGCTGAGCACAGGCCTCTGGCTGGCCGCTGGCCTAGTGCGGGTTGGCGGACTTCACACATGTTTCGAGGGGTTCTCTCAGACATGCAGGTTTCCTCGCGATGTTTTCCTTCACCGTTTAGCAAGTGATAATCATGGTTGAAAATGAGATTCGCACATGAAATCCCAGAGGTGCGAGCCGAGGTTTGAATCTGCAGTCGTTACCGAGGCAAGTGTTCTACCAACTTGGCTTTCACTGCTCTGCTATAGCACTACTGCATTTACTAATCCTAGGTATTAACTTGGTACAATAATATGCTACGCCAGGTGCTATTCTCTTTCGACGATGGCCCAAGACCACGTCACAATCAGTACTGCCATTAATTTACATCTTTGCTGAAGGTATTATTATTCAGACTAATTATTAATATATTGTACTTCCAGAGAGTCACGGGTAGTTATCCCGGTAGAGTTAAAATTTGTATGATGAACAGGAATGTGTGTACGCCAGTCATGGATGCTTCATCACACAATGATTGTGCCTACCAGCATTCGAACCCGGGACCCTCGGCACAGTAAGCAGAGTCACTACCAACTGCGCTAATTAGGCCGTCAATAAAAGAAATAAATATAAGAATTATATACTGAGATAGCCAACAGTCTATTTTACGGTACTCATAGCATAAGCATATTACTTAGTTTGGGACCGTGCTATTGGTGTGTTCATCTGGTGATACTTATATATTACTAGCTGCGCTCCGCAGTGTTACCCGCGACTAAAAAGTATGTCATTTATCCCACGGGAAACAGACATTTTACCGGGATAAAAAGTAGCCTATGTGCTATTCCAGACTATAATCTATGTCTGCGCCAAATTTCATCCAGATCCGTTCAGCCGTTTTGGCGTGATTAAGTAACAAACATCTATCTATCCATCGAAACTTTCACATTTATAATATTAGTATAGATTACACATAACATGGACTTACTGCGTGGAACAAATACAGTTGATCTAGAGGTTGTTACACGGATCGTATTGTAATGCTGGCCGCCCACATCTCGTACAGATACAATAAAGAAAAAACAAAATGTCCACACCAACAAATTTGATTCCATTTTTAAACAGACACAACACACATTGTGCACGGTATTGACGGCTATTGCAATAAATATTGATCGAATAAAAACCGAATTTATTGTGACATTTTATTGCAAAAAATATGGCCGAGTTTATTGTTTATGTTTCGAATACGCTTTTGGTATTATCGTTGCACTGGAATTTTTTTTTTTTTTTTTATTACATTATAGGCAAGTATTTGATCTCGGTCTCACCTGATGGTAAGTGACGATGAGATCTACGATGGAGCATACTTGCCTAAGTAGGAAGGCGGCAGTAGATCGAGACGCTACATTCACTAGGCACATGCAGCGCAGCCGATCTGACCCGCCATCCATGAATGGCAACACCGAACATCATGCCGGAACACGGCTAGGCCGCTTGGCGACATGGCTTTGTTCAGTGGGTGGTGACTAACCACGGCCGAAGCCTACCACCAGTAGAGTTGTCACCTAGTTGGCACCACCCAGGGTCACGTGTAGGGTATCTCGAGGGGTTCTTTGTTTTAAATATTTCACATTGAAAACAAAGTCGTGGTAATAACACAATTTATAATTTCAATGTGATCTTTGATTTATTGAATTTATGAAACATGGGAAATATTCACAAAAAAAAATTAAAAATAATTCATTTTCTCACATATTTCATTCTGAGGCGGTACAAAGACCGCCGGGACAGCTAGTTGTATATTAATTTTAATGTTTTCTTACTGATTTTGTTCCATTGTAATTTATCATAAAGTTGTACAACATTTCAGTTATACACCTTAGCATATTCCCTGATGGATTCTTCATTTTTAAGTTTATAAATCAGATATTAGTTGAAAGAAGTAGGTCTCTTAATATAAGGAGAAAAGGCTTACATATATAACTAGCTGGCCTAACAGACAAAATCTCGTCGAATTACCATAGTAACAAGCAATTTCAGTTTTCCCGATTTATAGAATACTAGCTGTTACCCGCGACTTCGTCCGCTTTTTGTCAAATACGACCAAATAAAAACCATACATTTTACCGGGATAAAAAGTAGCCTATGTGTTATTCCAGACTATAATCTATCTCTGTGGCAAATTTAATCCAGATTCGTTCAGCCGTTCGGGCGTGAAAGAGTAACAAACATCCATCCAAACTTTCACATTTATAATATTAGTATAGATTGCGGACAACTATTTCATTTTTTTCCCCACAATCCTGATTCGGAGTATTGCCAACATTTAAAAAAGGCCAAATCGGTCCAGCTACTATTAAGTAAATACGCGTACCAAAGAAAATCATAACATTTTAATTTAAAAAGATATTATAAAAAAAAGTCATCGTCTATGCCACAGAGAAAAATAAATATCTATGTTTTGGAAAAAAAAAGTTGTAAGAAAACATATTTTAATTTGCACTATCTTTTGTTTCCTTAGCTTCAAATAAACAGTCTCAGTTCGCGTGCCACTAACGAGTTGCGCGTGTTCCACGGAGTACCACGTTTTTCTTAAGCCCAAACTCAATTACCATATGTATTCTCACTATGAAATTCAGAGCAGCTTTCACACTTCGAGTTGCATTTGCATTGTTAATTGTGGGCTCCGGCGCTGGTGGGAACTTCCGAGACGTTTGCGGGTACATGGTAATGTCTGTGTAGGATGTTGCGTCTGAGAATTTGTGAGCTCAAACTTTGGCTTCATGCTCAAACTTTGTAGCCGGTGACGCTAAAGACTAATGAATTAGGAGTCACTGAACTGGTGAAAAACTTTGGACGCATTAAGGTGGAAGCGCTAGGTCAGGGCGCGAAATTCAAAATGTCAATGGTGTTTATTTTTTTACGAAAAATTTGGACACCTTTACGATGTTATTTAGGTTTTCGCGATATTGGCATTCTGCATTGGATGTCTCGATGTATTAAGTTTGTTTAAAAAATTACCTAAAGCGATACAAAACTCCAAGGTTTGTAAAAACCGCTACTTTTACTAACTTTGGAGTGTTGTATCGAGTGTTGTATTCGATGTCCAAATTTTTCGTAAAAAAATAAAAACCATTGACATTTTGAATTTCGCGCCCTGACCTTGCGCTTCCACCTTAATGCTGACGACGGTGACGTACTGACGGAACATGAAAATATAGTATTATAGTAATACCTTATGACATTAGCTGAGTACATGAGTGGTGAATAGAACGCCTTATGACAACAACAATATGCAATTGGTATAACATCGGAGGACTACAGTTTAAATGTCTTGGTGAATCATTAAAAGCCGGAGAATATTTAATAGTCTGTCTATTATAGGTATCCATTTTAGTACGCCAAACATGCAGAAATTTAGTCTAGCATTGATTAAATGCGATATGAAATAACAAATTGAAAGCCTGTTATCTGTTCAAAGTGATACTAATATTAGTAAACGCTTTAATACTGACGAATCTAACAATATTCTAAAATCTAAAAACAGCTCTACATTACACACTTCATTATATATCAGCCAATATTCAAGCAACTATTCTTGCAACACAAATATAGGCATCACTATATTGCCCCGTACAGCAATAACGCGAGGTTCTTTTATCTAAGCCGCCGGGATTTGCTATATTTGCCCGCTTTGCGGGAACCCCGTACCTGGTTGCCAAAAACAAATTGATGTTCATAGGATAGCAGAACTTAAACAAACGCTACCTGTATATACGTGGGTATCAGCTTCAATTTGCCAAAAATGTTGTGCCTACAACATTGATGTTTAATAATGTAGCGTAAGACTTAGGTCTAACACCACAAAGTTTAACTAATCTATCTATACTAATATTATAAATGTGAAAGTTTGGATGGATGGATAGATGGATGTTTGTTACTCTTTCACGCCCGAACGGCTGAACGGATCTGGATGAAATTTGGCACAGATATAGATTATAGTCTGGAATAGCACATAGGCTACTTTTTATCTCGGTAAAATGTATGGTTCCCGTGGGATAGATGTTTTAATTTTTCATACTTTTTATCGCGGGTAACACCGCCGGGGGCAGCTAGTTAATCAATATTTCTAACGAACGAGTAGTCAGCATAAATGGCGTCGTCTAAGCGAGGCCTTATGGTAAATAAGCAGGGGTTTTCAATCACGATGATTTGTATCGATAAAATAAAAAAATAAACAAGGCAAGAAGATGTGTCACTGACCCTTCTGCAGCACTGAAATATGTGAAAGTAAAAGTTGTTTCGGTACCTACAAAAATGTACAAAGATCAGTACAGTTTCTATCTTAGGATAATCTACTTGATTACGTTATCCTAGGATAACAATCACGTATGCGTCGCCTGGCTAAACCGCTTTTAACGTTGCGTGGTTTAATTTATTTTTACTGTCGTATGTTAGGTGATTGTCGTATGAAACTGATTCGCGTTATGATTTTCAAAGAACGCCTCATGCTTGTAATATAGTTTACCAATATACTAGAAACTCCTAAATCGCTAAAGATATAAGAAACTTTAAAAAATATCTACAAATCTAAATAAAATCCAAATTCACTAGAGTCTAGAGAAACAAAGGAATAATAATAACAATTTAAATTCTGTCAATACTAAATCCCACATGGCTCTCGGCAAATACCTGGAAACTTACTGCACTATGCAGAGCTGGGGAATTTTCTTGCCGACTTGATTCCCAAGAAAATCCTGACTCAATCCGGGACTTCTCAATCACGGGACAAGAACGGGATTGTAAGGCTGAAGCCACAGACTTGTTTAGAATTTCAGACGTAACGCTGCAACTAGAAAAGTGTACACAATTTTTCAATGCATTTTTAGTGATAAATGTTACCTAACAGATACAAAACTATGTGTCTATTAAATGGACCCGTATAGACTTAGAAGTTCTGGGGGTCTGGACGTAGTTGTTTTTATGTGTCCGTGACTGCGTGTGTTTACATGTTAGCCCGGATTTTTTAGGCTTCACTTGTAACGTACGCTGTGTGTTGTCTGAATATTCTAACAAGTCTGTGGCGGAGGGAGACGATTTGCGGGAAAGTGTTGAGAGATTTGTTGTGGAATATTTATCTCCTTGCTTCGATTGCTTATGCGGAATGCAGGATTTGATTGCATTTTGTGATCTATTTTTTCTACCTGATAAACAGAAATTCACTTTGGCAAAGACGACCTGATTAGCGCAGTTGGTAGTGACCCTTGAAATAAAACTTTTTTTTTGGATTATATCGCGTTTAGTTTATGTTCTTACGTTCCTGACGTTTCGGCTGCTTTACAGCAACTATGGTCGCGGGAGGACTGAGGACTGGTTTACGTCCTATTGTCATAGATGGAACTGGGGTACGCTCTTATGTAGTTTCATGTCACCGTCATTGACATCATTATTATCATCAGGGCTACTTATATTATTTAAAATAACAAAGAAATATTTTACTCGACACTGGCAAGAATGGCACTATTTTATAGCCGATTGCAAACTTATAAAAAGAGGAAGAAGAATCGGTGCAGTGCAGCCCTCTTGCGGAAGCCACGGGAAGGAAGTATGCGAATGTTCGAACGGAGACGCAGTGAAAAAGCAACGTAGAGACGTCCGTAGAGTAGGACTTGACCGAGATGGTTCGCCAGTTTTAAGCTTCTCTTCTCAGCCTTTCAGACTATGGTCTGCTACCAATATCAGGTGCCTATATTGGTGATTACCAATATTAATACCAAGCGAAGGCTATTGACCCTCCAAGACCCAACTATATTGAGGTTTCGGTAACCTTATTATGAAAACCCGGAACTTCCTCCGCACCTAACCAAAACACTCACGAAATAAAATAACGAAAGTAATCATATGAATTGGTCATCTTACCTTAAGAATATCCTTCTCTCACTCCATCTTGCTAAGCCTAGCCAGCCGAAGTAGATTTCTTATTTTTTTTAATAATTCAATCATTGTGTCTATAAAGTCTTCTGTATGTCTCATTGCTGGGCAGAGGCTTCCCCTTTACCTATCCGCAGACTCCCTTCCATAAGAGCTTGTTGTGGTCATGTTTTATTGATAGTCTAATTCGTTATCGCCAAGGTCCGTCGCGACGTCGGCAACCGTCTTCTCCGTCCAATTAACAGATCCATTCATGCTAAGTAGCTGACCCAATCCCAGTTCAGCTAGTCTATTTAGATACAACATAGCTGTAAAAAAGGATTTTTTGGTAATAAAATGAATATGTCTCTGTATTCCAAGATTACTCTGCAGCCCTCAGCAGCATCCGCCACGCGGGCTGTTTGTTCATTAGAAGCTTTAATTTGATTTTTCTAGCGCGTTCTAATTGCATGCCTCTCATTCTCCTTTCCTTCGTATTGAGGGTAATTAGGTCCCATTGTGCGTGCAGTAAGTTATTTTGCGTACATTAGTTTTTTTTTTAAAGAAACAATATAAAACTATGCGTTGGACCTCCTAAGTAATTTTCAAAGATAATTTGGCTCGAAAATAAGTTTGAAATTATTTATCGGATCACTTATTTTTTACAGGAAAAGGAAAGCAATACATGTGTAGCGACCTCTTCGACCTCCAATCAACAAATCGAAACGATTGTATTGGAATATATTTGGTACATCATTAAAACAATGCTCATGACGTATTCTCAAAATTTATTCATATTTACAATTCGTAGAGAAACAAACACAAAATTTTTTTGGTGTAACAATTAACAACACTAACATCTATAAAAAACAACCTGCGATTCTTCTTTTCTTTTTTTTCAAAATACAATGGAATGGGATGTTTTTTTTAACATAAATGAGGTCATAGGTGCTATGACCTCTTTTAGGGTTAAGTATACCTTGGTACATAGTGATAAATCTGAAGACCGATCGGTCGGCTCAAAATAGTGCTCAGAAGCGTACCTTCAAAACACTTCAGGAACTTATAGGATGTGCAACCAACACTTCATTCTGAGAAGATATTATTGGCCTATTTTTCTAACAATGCCTTAAAGACATTTTCGACACGACATAAAATTACCAACTAGGTAGGTAGGTAGGTACTGTCATGTTTAATAGCATGCTAGATAATTATATGAAGATTTAAAATGAAAGAAGTGAATAAAATATAAAAACTGATGAATTAAAAGCTAACGGTCATAATAATATACTTAAGTACTTAAATGTTCTAGCTTATATGGCTATTTATTTAGTCACAGATAACTTTTTCGATGTGAGTATTAATAAAAAAACTACCTATGAAGCTGGTAGGTACTTGGGCATGTACAGGAGTGGAATGAAAAGGTTCGTCAGTTTTCAAATTGGTTCATTTAACGTTCGCACATGTAACCTTTTCAAACTATGACACAGAACAGACTGCTGCATAGAAAATTATGTTTAACTGGTCGACATCAAAGTTCAAATTCAGTCTAATCAAAGTTACTTTTTTTTGTCTAATGGTTTGACCTGCCATTTATATTTTACTATAAACATCGTGATTATATCCTCTTTGCGTCTTATGATTAGAACTTAAAGTCCTAGTGACTGTCAATGTCACCGTTCTTCTTCTTTTAACCGACTTCAAAAAGGAGGAGGTTCTCAATTCGGATGTATTTTTTTCATTGTATTCATTTTATTTCCTTCATATTTTTTTTTTGTTTTGGCAATTGGCTACAAATCTTTGCTAGACACAGATGCTACAAATACTCAGTTCTGCCTGTGTACATTTTAATGGAGTACGCAAAACCTCTTTTTCATAGAATCTATAGTAAACGCGTCAAAACCATGTCATCAAATCGCGCAATATTTATTGAAATATTGGCAGTACTATATCTTGCACTGGAATGTTGGCATAACGGCAAGCAAAAGGTGACAAACCATTTTATTCCGCGACTGTACCTTCTTATATTTATGAAGTATCTTCCTCATTTTGAGGCGCTGATGTGACAGTCAAAGGCAGCACATACCGTCTTTTCATTGTATTTTTTTTTCTCGAAACCTATAGCCTAGTAGTTGTGAATATAGTTTGTTTCACTGACGCTAGATGGCGTTAATAGGCATAACGTATATGGTTCGTCGTTTTATTAATTTCTCAGTCCGAGTAATCTGTCATAAACGTGCAGCTGATGTGCACTATTAGAAATTTCGGTGATATAGCTTATAAGTCAATGCTTATAAGGATCATGTTTAAGGGTCTTACATATTATCACAATATTTTATAACAAGTAAGTACATAAAACAAAATATTTACAGTCATTCATACAGTTAGAATAGTATTTAAGTGTAATCTTTATATATTCTTCTGTACAGAATAATATTTTTCATAGTGCTATCTATCTAGTAATAAGTAATGAAAAACAATGTCAATAGTTCCTTAAATACATACTAGATGTCGCTAGAGAGATATTAAACTGTGTAACAGGTTGGAAACATAAGTCAAAGTTAAAATAATTACAGACATATGATTCCTCAGTAGAAATCGAGTAGTACCTTGCATCTATCGAGATAAATATAGTAAACCAAACAAACTAACCACCCAAGAAAAGGACAAAGTTATAAGAAAAAGAAGGTTACAGTTGCAAGCTTCGTATTTTTTCGTATAGCTTCGTTTATCTCCGTTGGTCAGCAGATCCTAGAGGTGCATTAGATAGAATTGACGTTCAATAAACTTCGGTTATAGCCCAAAGAAGAGATATAACCTGAAAACTCCAAGTATACACACAAATTTGACATACTTATAAAAAATCTAGTGCTCCATAAATTATCACCCAAACAGACAGTTTTCGTCTATTTACAATAGTATTACAAACTAAGTTATGACAATGCTTTTGTAATGCTATTGTAAATGGTTTAGCGAGTATAGCTATCGCTAATTAGTTATAGAGAAACACGATTTGTAATGTAGAAAAGCAATATTTATTAATAAAGAAATCGTCCTATATTTACATTGATTGGGTCAGACATAGTACTGTGCACAGAGAGTAGAAATATACAACACGAAAATATAATACACTAGACGGCGCTGCCATCGCACTTGCGCAATCGCGCTCCGCAGGCGCCTCGGTATAAATAGATGCGGGGCGCCCGCGGCTCGTCCCATTCGCACCGTGGCAGCCGTCACGGTCGGACGTCCCGCTCAGCACGCTCCGCGCGCTCCCCTCCACTGCCGCTCGGCCAGCCGCCGACGACGCCACGCCCCGACGCGCCCCAAATAATTCAGGAGCTTGTTTCATCCGCGTCCCCGTCATCCGCGTCCCCCGCGACTGCGCCCCATGACACCGCAATTGCATCTCCAGCCTCACTGGAGCGTCCCTCAAACAGGGACCCCCGCATCCGCACCCCCGCAACCGCGTCACCCGCAACCGCGCCCCTAACCGCGTCCCCCGCAACCGCGTCCCCCGCGACCGCGTCACCCGCGACCGCGCCCTTAACCGCGTCCCCCGTGACCGCCGCCCCGTCCTGCTCAGGTGTCGAATCCGATATGGACGTCGAGTTCTCGGACTCGCCAGCAGCTTCCTCGTCCGAGGAAGATTTCATCCCCGTGATGGGAAAGAAGCGCGCGCGAAAGACCCGCGACATGCCCCCCCCGAAAGTCTGCAGGGCCGAGGACACTAAGTCCCCCTGCCCCACTCCTCCTGCCGCACAGCCGGCCGTAACCCGCGACTCCCCCGCGAGTCCCTCACCATCTCCATCCCCGCCTCAGCGCCGGTCTGGTCCGCCCCCGCCTCTTGTCATCCAAGACAAGGCAAGGTGGGAAGTCATCTCAAAGGCGCTAAACGAGCGTCATATTAATTACACCCATGCGCGGTCTACCGCAAATGGGATCATGGTTAAGGTGCCGTCCTCAGACGAGCACCGAAAACTATCCCAGTTCTTAAGAACAAATAAGATAGGTTACCATACCTACGCTCTTGAGGAAGAGCGCGTCCTCCGGGTAGTTATCCGTAACATACCCGCCGAAATCAACACCGAATACATTTTCGGCGATCTAACCGCTCAGACCCTCCCAGTGCAGCAAGTACACCGCATGTACAAGGCTCGCACAAAGGAACCATACAACATGGTTCTCGTCGTCTTAAACGACTCCCCCGCGGGCAGACAGGTGTTCAACCTGAAGACCCTCTGCCACATTTCGGGTATTAACATTGAGGTCCCCCATAAACGTGGCACTCCTAGCCAGTGTCACAACTGCCAACTCTACGGGCACTCTGCCCGAAATTGCCACGCTCGCCCCCGATGCGTTAAATGCCTCGGGGACCACGCCACCACCCAGTGCGATCGCTCTAGAGAGACTGCGACCGAGCCGCCCAGCTGTGTGCTGTGCCGGACTTCGGGACACACCGCAAATTATCGCGGTTGTCCCAAGGCCCCCAAACGCAACCGCAGGGCTGCTAGACGCAACCGCCCTCGAGCTCCCGCCCCTCTTACTCAGTCCCACGCGCCCTCCGCGCAAACAGGTCCACCAGCTCCCGCGCCTTCAGCGCCCACGTCCGCACCCGCACCGGTACCCGTAGCACCGGCAGCGCCCCTCTTACCCACCCCGGCTCCTCGGCCGAACGCGTGGAACACAGCTTCCCTGCGTCCTCGCCCTTCACCGGCTCAATCGCCTGATGCGCCCGTGCGCTCAGTGCAGGTGCCCTCAGCACCAGAGAACCGCGCTCAGAAGCCCTCTGCTTCATCTCGCCCTACCGCGACGCCTTCTGCGTCCGCAGGTAATCTAACTGACGACCTTTCCTTGGTTGGGGCGCTGTTCAGCAGCATCGACATGGAAAGAGTTCGTTCGCTAGCGAAACTTATCCGCTCACCGCCTAACGGTGACGTACTAAACGCCATATCCGGGTATATGGACGTCTACGACTCCCTGTCCAATTTCCGCTCTAAATACGTCGCATAATGGATTCACACCCGAGCAGAATTAAACCTAAACAGATTTCCCTCGCATTTTTCAATGCGTACGGTCTCGCCCAACAAAGGGATCAAGTTGGTGATTTCATACGTGATCACCAAGTTGATATCATGCTAGTGCAGGAAACACTTCTCAAACCCTCGCGCCGCGATCCTAAAATAGCCAATTATAACCTCGTCCGCAACGACAGACCCACCTCACGCGGAGGTGGCACTCTGATATACTATAGAAGGTCCCTGCACTGCATCCCCGTAGATCCCCCTGCGCTCACTAACATAGAAGCCTCAGTCTGTCGCGTCTCCTTAACGGGTCACCCGGCAATCGTCATCGCATCCATCTACCTTCCGCCTGACAAAGTATTGCTCAGGAGTGACATCGAAGCACTCCTTAATCTGGGAAGCGCTGTCATCCTGGCAGGCGACTTCAACTGCAAACATGTCAGGTGGAATAGTCTTGTCACCTCGACGAATGGTAGACGTCTTGATGCCCTTGTCGACGAGCTCGACTTTGACATTATCGCGCCTATGCATCCCACCCACTACCCGAACAATTTAGCCCACCGTCCCGACATCTTGGACATAGCACTACTAAAGAGCGTAACTCTACGGTTGCGCTCTCTAGAGGTGCTACAAGAGCTAGACTCCGACCACCGGCCCGTCTTAATGCAATTAGGCCCCCCTCCCACCGCGGAGCCCACACTGAGATCGGTGGTGGATTGGCGTGTGCTAAGCAATACCCTAGCAGACGACACTTCACCACTACTCGATCGTATACCGGACCCCATCTCGTCCCCTCAGGACACCTCACAGGCCATAGGCGCCCTCACCGATCATCTTCGAACAGCCGTTAGCCAGTCCTCGCGGCAGGTTGAAGTGGGAGACATCTTCCGCTTCAGGCTGCCGGATGACGTTAAGGAGCTAATCCGAGACAAAAACGCATCCATCCGCGCTTACGACTCCTTCCCCTGCGAGGCTAACAGAGTCCGCATGCGCGCTTTACAGAGGGACGTAAAGCGACGTATCGCGGAACTCAGGGACGCCCGCTGGGGGGGATTTCTAGAAGAACTCTCGCCTTCACACCAAGCATATTGGAAGTTGGCGAGAGCCCTTAAATCCGATACAGTAGTTGCCATGCCCCCCTTGACACGCCCCTCAGGCGATCCCCCAGCATTCGACGATGACGAGAAGGCCGAACTTCTTGCCGACGCCCTAGAGAGTCAATGTACTCCCAGCACCCAACCCATAGATCCCGACCACCTGGATCGTGTCAATAGGGAAGTAGAGCGCAGGACATCTCTCCCCGTTACGACCCCCCTCGCCCCGATCACTGAGTCCGAAGTCAAGGATCTCATAAAGGGTCTAAAACCAAAGAAATCACCCGGTTCCGACGGCATCTCCAACCGCGTACTTAAAGCCCTACCCGCCCAGCTTGTCTGCCTCATAGTAGCCATCCTGAACGCCGCCATGACTAACTGCGTCTTCCCCACCGAGTGGAAAGAGGCAATAGTTATCGGTATTCACAAACCCGGCAAACCGCGAAACTCTCCATCGAGCTACCGCCCCATTAGTCTCCTCAGATCCCTGGCCAAACTCTATGAGCGCTTGCTTATCACAAGACTCAGAGAATTTGTGACCTCTCAGGGCATTCTTATACACGAGCAATTTGGTTTTCGGACCAGACACTCGTGTGTCCATCAGGTGCACCGCATCACGGAGCACATACTCACCGGCTTGCAAGTCAGGCCGCGGCCCATCCACACGGGTGCCCTCTTCTTCGATGTCGCGAAAGCTTTCGACAAAGTCTGGCACAACGGCTTGATATACAAGCTATATCAACTCGGTGTGCCGGATAGTCTCGTGCTCATCTTACGAGACTTCTTGTCGAACCGCACTTTTCGATATCGTGTTGAGGGGACCCTCTCCTCCCCCCATCCCATACGTGCCGGAGTCCCGCAAGGCTCCGTGCTATCCCCCCTTCTATTCAGCCTGTACACGAACGACATTCCTCGTTCGCACCAAGTACAACTAGCCTTGTACGCGGACGACACCGCTCTCTACTATTCCCATAGCAATAGGGCCTATATCACGCGCGCTCTTCAACGCGCAGTCAATACTCTGGGCGAATGGTTCCGTCTGTGGCGAATCGAGGTCAACCCGGATAAGAGTGCCGCGGTGCTCTTCTCCAATAGGTTCTCCGTCGTTACGCGCGCAGATGCTCGCCGGCCGCCCAGATCTAGAATAGATACCATCTCCCTATACGACCAGGCTATCCCCTGGGTTAGGCAGGTCAAATACCTCGGCGTCACTCTTGACTCCGCACTCACGTTCGGTCCCCACATCCGCTCAGTCCGAAATCGAGCCGCCTTTGTGCTCGGTCGCCTCACTCCCATGATCTGCGCAAGGAGTAAGATGTCCCTTAGAAATAAGGTGACACTCTACAAAATGTGCATTCGCCCCATAATGACCTACGCGAGTGTTGTGTTCGCTCACGCGGCCAACACTCACATTGACAGCCTTCAGCTAATCCAAAACCGCTTCCTCCGCAAAGCCGTCGGAGCCCCTTGGTACCTGCGGAATGTAGACCTCCATTCCGACCTAGGACTCAGCTCGATCCGCAAATACCTTAAAGAAGCGTCCGATCGCTACTTTAAGAACGCGTCCTCTCACCCGAACCCCCTTATCGTAGCCGCCGCCGATTACGAACCCGCGCCTCCCTCGGAGGGAGAGAAAATCCGCCGCCGTCCTAAACACGTTCTGACCGACCCCCCCGACGACCTCACCGCGCTACTGGACACCTCGAGTGACCAGACCGTAACACCCAACACTAACAGACACCGACCTCGCCGGCGAGGTCGAAGAAACACATCATCTGCCCATAGGTGCGTTTTCGCACCCAGCAGTCGTCCGTCGTCAACCCACCCATTGGCAACAGCCCAAGCCGAGGTCGTGCCTCCGGAGGCGCCCTTGAGCTAGTTGCCCCCCCACCCTTCTGGCTGGAGTGCCTTTAGCGCTCGCCCTCTCGTCCGGTGAAGCTGTAAAGGTCCCTACGACCAACAGCATTTTTGTCATTCCGAAAAAAAAAAAAAAAAAAAAAAAAAACGGCTCGTCCATTTCGCCGCCGGCCGCCGTGGGATACAGACGTTCGTCGTGATACTGCCGCGCGTGTCGACGGGTGCTACGTGATGCAGCTACAGTACTCCCCCTCAAGCGAAGCGTACCGGCTTACGAATAATCCGGCCTGAGCGGGTCCTTAACTCAGATCCTGTTTCCCGGCTTCTGTCAAGTACTCCTGTTTCTACGGGAATGTCAAGTGTTATTCCTGTTTCTGTACGACTGTTATCATGCTGTGATGTTTCTATTCGACCGTCATGTCTTGATGTTTCTATGCGACAGTCTGGTATCGATGTTTCTATGCGACAGTCTGGTATCGATGTTTCTATGCGACGGTCATGACTTGTTTCTATGCGACGGTCTTGCATCGATGTTTCTATACGACGATCGACGGGCTTCGATGTTTCTCGGCAGAGGTCATGTGCCCCCAACAAATGTTTCTGTGTTTCTGCTCGGTGGCTGTCAAACGTACCCGGTACCATACTTCGTGTTTCTTCGGCTGCGTTGAGCGTGTAAGCGGGCTTCAGGCGATCAATTGACACGGTCATCATTTTTCCTCGGACTCTGATAATGAAGTACTTCTTGCTGCGCTCGACAACTGGGTATGGTCCTTCGTAGGGCCGCTGGAGTGGCTTACGCACGGCGTCGATTCGCAGAAACACTGACTCACAACTTTGTAAGTCTCGGTGCACGAATATACTCCGCTTGTTTGTGTGCGGTGCGTAAGTTGGTGTGAGTGCGGTGATTGCATCGTGAAGCTGTCGCACGTAGTCTTGGTCCGGCGACGATGACTGAGCGGATGGGGCAAAGAAATCGCCTGGCAGTCGGAGTGCTTGACCATAGGTGAGTTGTGCAGGACTAGTCTTCGTATCCGTGCGGATGGCGGTGCGTAGGCCCAATAGTACAGTGGGAAGTTCGGTGGTCCATTTTGTATTTGATTCCAGACGAGCCATGAGCGCTGCCTTTAATGATCGATGCCAGCGTTCAACAATCCCGTTGCTCTGCGGGTGGTAGGCAGTGGTTCGAGTCTTCTCGATGCCTAGTAGGCATGTTAGGGCGCGGAACAGCTGACTCTCGAACTGTCGTCCTTGATCAGTGGTAATAGTTACAGGGCAACCGAAACGAACTATCCACGCTTCGTAGACGGACTTCGCAACGACTTGCGACGTCATATCTTGTATAGGTATTGCTTCGGGCCATCGCGTCGTTCGGTCGATCATCGTAAGTAGGTATCGATGTCCAGTTGGGCTTGTAGGTAGCGGGCCGACAATATCAATGTGTAGGTGTTGAAACCGATCGCAGTCTGGAAATGTTGCTATGTTGCTATGCACGTGTCGGTGAACTTTGGAACGCTGACACGGTATACATGACTTAGCCCATGTACCGACATCGGCGTTCATTGACGGCCAAAAAAATCGCTCTTGCATCAGTTTGCGCGTTGCTCGCGTGCCCGGATGGCTTACTTGGTGCACGGAGTTGAATGCATCTTGTCGAAAATCACGGGGTAGGTACGGGCGAATTTTTGATGTTGACGTTTCACAGTAGATAGCATGGTTGACGTTTGGCATTGCGATTTTTTTGAATTGTAGGTTTTTCTGTTGCAGGAGTTGTGGTAATTCATTATCTTGTTCTTGGGCGGCAGATAATTTTTCGTAGTTTATTGTTGACGGACAGTTGATTTCTTCGATACGAGATAGAGTATCGGCGACTATGTTGTCCTTCCCGCTGATGTGGCGAATGTCGGTTGTGAATTCACTAATGAAAAGTAGTTGTCTTGCTCGGCGTGGGGTCTCACTGTCGGATGATATCTTCTGTAGGGCGTAGGTAATCGGTTTATGATCGGTATAAACGATAAGATTACGCCCCTCAAATGTCTTCCGAAAATGCTTCATTGCCATGTAAATTGCAAGTAGTTCTCGGTCGTAGGTACTGTACTTTAATTGCGTAGCGGTGAATTTCTTTGAATAATATCCCAGTGGTTGCCATGCTTGGTTCACATATTGTTGTAGTACCGCACCGGCACAGGTGTTTGACGCGTCACACATAAGTGCGAGCGGGACAGCGTGGTGCGGGTGTGCGAGTAGCGCGGCGCTCTGTAGGCTTTTCTTGCATTTTTCGAATGCTTGTATTGACTCGTCGGTCCACTTTATCACAGTTTTGTCATTTTTCTTGGAGTTATGTAGGTATGTGTGAAGCGGTGCTTGTATAGATGCTGCGTTGGGAATATGTTCTCGGTAATAATTTATCATGCCGAGAAAACTTCGTAGATCTTGGACGGTTTTCGGTCTTGGGTACTCACTGATGACTTGAACTTTGTCTTCGGGTGCTCGTATGCCTTGACAAGATACACTGTAGCCGAGAAATGTCACAGAGTTCAGTCCAAACTTGCATTTTGATATGTTGATTGTAATACCAGCGCTGTCGAGGCGTTGGAATATAATGTGCAGGTGTTCCCGGTGCTCGTCTTCTGATGATGAAGCCACGAGTAGGTCATCGATGAACGGGAAAACGAAGTTCAAACCTCTGAGTACGTCGTGGATGAATCTTTGGAACGTCTGACCAGCGTTTTTCAAACCTGGGCACATCCATGGAAATTCAAATAGTCCAAATGGTGTGATGATTGCTGTTTTCTCAATGTCTTCTTCTCTGATAGGCACTTGGGAGTATGCCCTATTCAGATCGATGGTGGAGAAAATATGTTTTCCGGCGAGCTGGTAGGTGAAATCTTTGATGCGAGGGATGGGGTACCTGTCTGGTTTGGTCACTGCGTTAAGCCTTCGGTAGTCACCACACACTCTTATGTCGCCGTTCTTCTTAGGTACGACATGCAATGGGCTGGCCCACGGACTCTTGCTGGGCCGGCACAGGCCTTGCTGTCTCATGTTTTCAAATTCTTTCTTCACAGCTTCATAACGGTGTGGAGGTATGGGTCGGGCTTTTGCGTAGATAGGTGGTCCGGTGGTTTCTATATAGTGCTCCACGTTGTGTTTGCTGATGGATTTCACTGTTGTTGGTAGCGTGACGTCAGGAAATTTCTCGAGAATGTCATAATACTTCAACTCGTTGTCTAACGTACGAACTGTAGGTACTGATGACTTGCAGACTGGTGCCTTGATTGAGAGGGTTGTGACCTTGTCGACGATAGTTCGTCCAGCAATGTCCACGAGCAGCTGGTGGTGGCGCAGAAAATCAGCGCCTATGATCGGCTTGCTGACTGCTGCGATGATAAATTTCCAGCGGTAAGGCCTTCGTAGATTCAAGTCCAATTCCATAGTTTTCTCCCCGTAGGTAGGTATGACGGAATTATTTGCCGCGTAGAGACAGAACTGAGTAGGTGTGGTCGGCATTCCTCTTGCTTTAGGTATGACGGAAATGTTGGCACCGGTGTCGATCAGAAAGGATAACTTTGAGTTCATATCTTTCACGAATAGGCGGTGTGATGTGTTCCAAGCGCCGGATACCGCAGTTACCGACGCTGGTTCTAGTTTTCCTGCGCTGTGTCTCCGTCGAATTTGCAGGGCCTCGTGCATTTTTGTGCTCTTCTGCCAAAACGGCGGTGATAATAACATATCCCGTCATCAGGAGACTCGTTGCGCGGCGACGGCTGATTCAGGCGATTGCGGAACGGGCGAGAACGTGATCGTGAGCGTGAGTAGTAGGGCTCACGTTCGTCTCTGCGGCGTCCCCATCCGCCGCGTTGATCCTGTGCTTGCATCTTCAACTCTGATATTTCGTGCATTAGCATGTCAATTTTTTCATTTATGGACACGTTTTCTGCTGATAAGGTGGATGTCGAGGCTTGCGGTGTGATGGGTGGGTGGCTTTGTTTGCTGCTCACGGCGGAAATTTCTGGCAGTGTTGTTTCAAGCATCTTGTCTGCCAGAAGCGCAAGGTCTCGGAGGTCGGACTTCTTTGCGATGTTTTCACTGACGGCTATCACTGCGCGTACAGATTGCGGCAGGTGATTTGTCCACATAACACGGAGGGTTGCTTCGGCGATGTTAGTTCCGGCGAGGCTCTGCATTCTGCGCAGTAGTTGTGAAGGCTTCATGTCGCCAAGTTCCATTTCGGATAGAAGTCGCTGTGTTTGGCGCTCCGCTGAATCTTCGTAAACTTGTAACAGGCGTTCTTTCAATGTTTCATATTTCTTTGTTTCGGGCGGTCGCAGGAGAATGTCGATGATTTCGTCAACGTCCTGACGCTCTAACTGGCCGAGGAGTTGCTCGTACATTGCTTGATCACTTTTCCTTTTAGATGCTACGATGGCCTCGAACTGAATAAACCACACTCGTAGTCTATCGCGCCAAATTGGTGGGATGCGTGGGGCCGCGCCGATGACAGACACCTGGGCGTCGGAGACATCCTGACTGTCCAATTTTGATGTGGCGGAGTTGTTCTGGGCTTCTTCAGTGGCCATTCTTGATAGGTAGGTAAGGCTGATGTTCTTTAAACGTTGGTGTCACCACTTTAGCGAGTATAGCTATCGCTAATTAGTTATAGAGAAACACGATTTGTAATGTAGAAAAGCAATATTTATTAATAAAGAAATCGTCCTATATTTACATTGATTGGGTCAGACATAGTACTGTGCACAGAGAGTAGAAATATACAACACGAAAATATAATACACTAGACGGCGCTGCCATCGCACTTGCGCAATCGCGCTCCGCAGGCGCCTCGGTATAAATAGATGCGGGGCGCCCGCGGCTCGTCCATTTCGCCGCCGGCCGCCGTGGGATACAGACGTTCGTCGTGATACTGCCGCGCGTGTCGACGGGTGCTACGTGATGCAGCTACAATGGATAAAAAAATCTAAAAATTTGGAGTTTTCTAACAGACTAAATTCGTATAAGTACTTAAAACTAAATGCCTCTACGAACGGCCAAACTTAGCACCCGTCTATGGGGCCGATTTCTAGCCTATAATTTGGCATTTGTATGTAAATTGGCATATCAAGAGGTGAATAGGCTAGTCATTTACTTGCCAATTGGTTGCCCAAAAAATTGGCCCTACAGATTGGAAGGCAAGTTGTGTTATTCATAGAAGCTTTAAACAATATTATAACTTCAACCACCTATGAGTGACTTTAGAGCACTCTTGTCTTCGTCATAATCGTCGTAGTATACTGGGATCAAGTTGTCTTGACCCATCACCATTGGCAGAAGGAATAGCAGAAGGAGTAGGATCCAGCTTTGGAAGCATTTTGATGCGTTGTTTAGAGTAACTACTGGAAAAGACGGAATAAATGTTAAGAATACATTATTACTTTAAAATAATTCAATATTATTGTCTCCAACATAGTATTTTATTTTATTTACGACCAGATTAACGCAGTGACCCTGCTTTCCGTGCCGAGGGTTCGAATCCTAGTAGGCAACAATCTTTGTGTAATGAGTACGAATGTTTGTACCCGAGTCATGGATGTTTAATATCTATATAAGTATTATATACTGAGTTCGCCCTCAGTCCAATTTACGGAACCCATAATACAAGCGTTGCTTAGTGTGGGGCCGTATAGGAAGTGTGTTCGTCTGGCGATATTATTATTATTAAATAAAATCACACAAACATAAGTGTACTATAGACAATGTAAAGCCTAGTCCTAGCCGTGTTCCGGCATGATGTTCGGTGTTGCCATTCATGGATGGCGGGTCAGATCAGCTGCGCTGCATGTGCCTAGTGAATGTAGCGTCTCCATCTACTGCCGCCTTCCTACCTAGGCAAGTATGCTCCATAGTAGATCTCTTTGTCACTTACCATCAGGTGAGATCGAGATCAAATACTTGCCTATAATGTAATAAAAAAAAATAAAGAAAAAAATACTACTTTACATTGTCTATAGTTCTACTTACTCCTCTGAGGTTTTGGATCCGTGTCCGGTGTGAAGAAGTCCAAGTTGGCGGACTCCTCGTATACGTCATAGACGGTCGCCTTGCACGCGACCCTGAGTCGACCTCCGACGAACAAGTCCGGCGTCACTGTCACGTCTGCCTTCACGCTGGTCCACAGGAGACCGCTCTCGGACGGATGGAAGCTCGTTTCTGATGAGCGGAGCTAGGAAAATAATGATAATGATAATATTAATGATAGAAGGAAAACGAATAACGTGACAATCATATATGCCAACTCTGAACTATCTAAGTGTGAAAACTCCACTGAAATCAGTCTAGTAGTTTGCATTGACGCTTCAATAAAATGGACGTTGATCTGAATTCTAACAACACTTGGTTTGAATTCAGAAACATCCAAATAGATTAATGTGTTATTTTTTAACTGTGTATCTTCAATTACATTCAGTCTTAGGACTTAGTTCTCATAAGACTTAGTTCTTAATCTGTTTCCTGTTTCATTTACGTTAAACAACCTTTCATAATTGACACTTAGTTTTCTTAGTGACGCATGTACCTATAGAAGATTCTTTACTCCAAAAAGTGTCAAAATCATCTGTACGTAGAAAGATACCTTGTATTAAATTTGGATCTTGTATAAATAACATCCTACAAAGTCTACGGGCGTACTTGGGCCGCACTTCATTAATTTCTCAAAATGATAGCAATATAAATGATAAATTAACATCAGATATTATGTTAATGAAAACTTGGAACACCATTTATCATTTGAATGTGTCTAGGGCATCTGGTTTGAGTGTTTCAGGAATAAAATAAATTACGAGTAGTTGAGAACAGGTGGCCGGCGGTAGGCAAAGTAATTTTGAAACTTTTATGCCGTGAAATGATGTCATCAATTCTAGTAAATTAGGATTTTGAAATGTCTAAATACGCGTAAATGTTAGATATCTACATACGTATATCGGTAAATATTTACAGGAACTTTGCTTTCAAATAATAACAGATAGTTTGCCGTGTATCTTGGGATATAGAGCATAATTTAAGTTTGGCAAATCCACATAAAAACACTTAGTTTCTTTTCAAGAAAATTCATGATGTCATCAAATAGGGCTGAATATACTATTTTAATAATCAATTTAAAATTAGATAGACTTTAAATTAAAAAAATAAGGGTCACAAATTGTAATGTTGAAATGATGGCTTCCCTGGAATCCGATGTTGGTTGGTTGGTGCAGTTTGTTGGTGTATTGCTGAATTTTTTGTGTTTTTTTAATGTTCTCTACTCTTTTCGTTGGCAGAATCATCGGTAAACGATGCAGCCATAGTTTTTAAATGGAATTGCAATTGAATTGGTATAGCTGAATTAAACTAAAATGTAAAAGAAGTTCGAAGAATAAATTCAAGCCAAAGTAGTTGATCACAAATATAAGAAGTCAAAAACCTAACCCAGTTAACCAGTAACCAGTTTAATCTAAGGCAAGAAAATGATAGCCCCAAATAATGTTTTTTTACGTGACACACTCCCACCACTATTGTACATGTAAACCAGGATCCACAGCCGTGTCGAACGAAGATGCCAAGGTTTAACCCTCAAGAAGTCCTGGGGAAAAGCTAATTGTCTTGAACCCGCATCGAAATTAATCGAAGGGTTACTAGGAGGAGTTGGAAAGAGAATGAACGTTTTCTTACAGGCTCCTCATTGACGAATACTGTAAGGTTGGCTGCGGGCCTCCCAGCTGCTGATGTGCAGTTCACCATTAGTACCTCACCCGGCTGGTACCGATCTTTATCTGCTTTTAATACCGGTGATGATGTTGGTAACGCTGAAATAGTAGAACACAAAGGGTTAGGTGGAAACCAAAGCCTGCATAAAAGAGATTGAGAATTTGCATTAAAGTCAAAGTTAGGGTAAGGTGGGAATTTCAAAAATATTCCGACTTCTATATTTATTATTAAGAAGAATTGGGACATAATTGTGATTTTGCTTGCGATATTAAAAACTTTTGTGCCTGACCTAGCGCACACCGTCCTAGTAAACATTGAAAGTACACTGTATGAATTCATAACCTCGTTACTGGAGGACACTGATTCGGTATCTTTAACGCACACCAAACTAGATAGTATGTGCATAGTAGACGAAAAGAATTTAAACATTTTTAGGAGCCCAAATTTTTTTTATTACTTCAAAAAATATTTCAAATGAAGTTAGTAAAAATACAGGTTTTTTACAAACGTCGGAGCATTGTATCGCTGTAGGTATTTTTTTCGTAAAAAAAATTAAAACCTTTAATATTGTGAACATCTCGCCCTGACCTAATGTCATGATGAAGGATGACATTTAGTTTTGGAATCAGACCACATTGTACACGACATCTAGCAAACCTCTCGACTGAATATTCCATACAAAACACCACAGCATTTAAAACAAAGCCACATCCAAAACTCGTACCCACATGAGTGACGTGGAACGTGCTTATTCAGAAAGGATAAGTATAGAGCGAGCACAAACAGTATTATGTAAAATGAAGTTTATTCATATTCCGGACAGCGCGGTGGACATTGAAATCAAGTGGATGTGTGGAGGCTATACTCAGTATGATACTCTGAGTAGAATACTGAAAATGTGCGGGTTTCAGGCTTACAATTTAATTGGCTGTATAGTTTAGCTTATGTTTTCTTTATGACTCTACGCTTTTAATGTGACCTGCTTAGGTGTTTTTACCGTTTCCAGAATTAAAGCTTTGTTTTTATTTCGATGTATAGAGGAAGATCATATCATAATCGTATTTATATGAAACAACGTCGTGTTGGTTACACAATTCATAACTCAAGGACCGGTAGGATGATTTTTATCTTTGCTTTTTTTTATTTGTCTTTGCACCGAATAGCAGTATAACTATTAAAACATGGGAAAATTTTACAAAAAAAAAGTGATAAACTTAATTCATTTTCTCATACATTTGATTCCGACGCAGTACGAAATTCGCCGGGAAAGCTAATATAAAATATATAATATGTAAATCAGTTTTATTGTCTATATTTTCACTATGCTATATTATATATACCTTATATATTTTGATTATCTAAGCCGTAACATTAAGGATTTAAAACTGTAAAATTTATTTTTAACTTGTATATAAATCGGCCCATCCGTATGTCAGTTATAAATGGTTTAACTAACACGACTTTGTTTTATATACGAGTATATAGATTAAAATTAACGCCCTAAAGTGTTCACAGTACGTCGGAACCGTTCTATCTATCGTATACCCAACATTAACAGGGCATATCAATGGCCATCACCTAAATTATCGACAAAGCTTCCAGTTCGAGTCGTAAACTATCTATCATGTTAAAACTTAACCAATACAGTTGGGCAATTTATACGAGATAGGGCCCCGATTACAACGATAACAGTAGGATGTTAAACAACTATAAATATTTGCAAGGGTTGGATTGCCTTTACAATATAGGTTAATAGATTGACAGCTAATCATAACTAATTAGTCCTCCCGTGTCCATGGCTGTAAAGCAGCCGAAACGTCGGGAACGTAAAGAACATAATAAAAACGCGATCAAATTCGTAAGATTCGTTTTATTTCAATAATTAATCTTGTTTCATCTCATCTATATCGGGATTAGTTGCTTGTCTTTCGACATTAGTGTCAAGTGTTAGTATCATTCATATCACATCCATTATTTTATTTATAATGTGTATTTATGTGTGTGTGTTTATTACCGTGTTATTACTATTAATTATTAATTTTCATTTTATTTCATAGATTTTCATTTCGTAAAGAAATAACTACATACCACAAACTGTCAGTGTAACATAATATAAAGGATGTATTAGAAAAGGTTTACTAACCTTTGAATCTTTCTTAAGCGCATTTGTAAGCATGGTAAGTCAGAATTTAGATATGTTGACGTTAAAAAATTGAGATTTTGTGAGCATTTTTTTAATTCATATCGTAATTTTGACTTTATACAATGCGTACAAATGGACTAAAGAAGCCCAGATGCAGAGGCTAAGTATACTCTTTGAGTCACCTATGTGCGGTTCAATCATTTGCAAGCTCTATTTTATCTTAATTCCTTTTATTCTAATCATTCTCCCTTGACTTCAATGAAAATAACCTACAAAGATACGTTTTGATAGTATTCCTCGTTGACTCATTTTATTATCAAAGTCTAATTCAAACTGATTGTAGGTTGCTGAATTTAGTTAAAAGATAACTGGATCCTGTAAAATTAAAATTAAATCTGAAATTTGTCGAGAAACACGACCGTAATAAATTTTTCATGATAAGCATAAAAGATGTAAATTTAAACTTTTTTCGTGTTTCTTATAAAGGTTTTATTTTCACCATATTTTAACCAAAGTAGGTATCTAATAGATAGATAGCAGTGATAGCCAAGTTGGTAGAACGCTTAACTCGGTAACGAGGATTGCAGGTTCAAACCCCGGCTCGCACCTCTGGGATTTTTCATGTGCGAATCTCATTTTCAAACATGATTATCACTTGCTAAAAACGGTGAAGGAAAACATCGTGAGGAAACCTGCATGTCTGAGAGAACCCCTCCAAAGATATGTGAAGTCCGCCAACCCGCACTGGGCCAGCGTGGTGGACTATGGCCTAATCCCCCCTCGCATTGAGGGGAGGCCCGTGCCCAGCAGTGGGACATTAAAAAAGGGGCTGGTATCTAATAGTTTTCCACTAAAAATAGGAGGGATTACGAAAATGTATGATTTCTATAAACACACAAATAGTTGAGATATAAATTGGTTCAAGGGAAAAACTGAATTATAAAAATGTCTGCTTTTGTGCGCAGAACCAATTGCGATACCTAAAACAAAGAATGCACGAAGCATTTAATAACAGGATGTTCCTGAAGATTCTGCACGGTATTAAAAAATATTACTTGTCAAGAATGAGAGAAATTTAATAGAATGCATCTCTGTCCTTAGTAAAACACTTCAAATGCCAACTGCAGCAGATCAAAAAGGCTCTTTCATACTGTTTATTGTAATGATGTATGTATCTGACTATAAGTACCTACTTATATTAAATCTACTAACTAACGTTATTGTCACTTACATAAAGTGTAGTGAGGTGACTATATTATAAGAAGTAACAAGATAATGGGACATCTTCTCGATACAAATTAATACGGCAACCTGTGACTAATTTATAATTTTAAGAACGACCTGATTAGCGCATTTGTTAGCAACCTTGCCTCCTGTGCGTGGGTCCCGGTATCAATTCCTGGTAGGGACCAACTTTTTGTGATGAGTACCAATGTTTGTACCCGAAACATGTTTAATGTCCAAATAAGTATTATATACTGGTATCACCCCAGTCCTCTGTACGGTACCCATAATACAAGCGTTGCTTAGTGTGGGACCGTATAGTTGGTGTGTTCGTCTGGCGATATTATTATATTCTGTTAGTTCTTTATAATAAAAATATCATAATAATATCGCCAAACGAACACACCAACCATGCGGTCCCACACTAAGCAACGCTTGTGTTATGGGTACCGTACAATGGACTGAAGGCGAACTCAGTATATAATACTTATATAGATACTAGACATTCGTGCTCATCACACTAAGTTTTTCCGTACCAGGATCGAACCCGGGACCCCCAGCGCAGGAAGCAGGGTCACTACCAACTGCGCTAATCAGGTTGTTTATGTTTACCTGTAACGTCAATAAACTTGGTGGCAATCTGCGTCGCGAAGGACGGCGAGTCCGCAGTCACTTCGCAGCTGAAGTTCCCTGCCAGACTCAAGTCCATCCGCCGGAGCAACACTTGACTGCCGTTCGATCTGTTCATCTGGAAACGAGAGCGAACACAACTTATTGTTCATTGTGTATTCTGAGATGGAAATAATAAAATAGACAGAGTGACAAGATGATAGACTTTATATTGTTTTATTAGATAATTGGAATGTTAAGTGGGAGGTGATTGAAAGCCAACTGATTGAAATAATGATTATTTCTGATTTATTGTTAAGATATTTAAGAAAACCTGATATCTAATATCAATTATTTAAAAAAAAAATGTGTGCAATATTTTTATTTTTTTAACCTACGAAAAAACGGAGGAAGTTATATATTCGACGCGTATATTTTTATGACAAAGTTTCATTCACAGCTACTAATCAAAATACCTATTGTGAGGTATGGAATGCACGTTGAGAAAAAGATGAAAATACATATAGAGTGGAAGAAACGAACAAGGTAACGCGTAGAATTAAAACCACTTCAGATTCATTATCGGCAACACTAAATTTGTACCCGTGATTATATGATTCAATCAAGTTAGGTCCTTATCACACTTTTAAAGTAAGAATAATAAAATAGAAATGCAAAATAACCCTTTACGGAGTAATGAATGACATATATCCACTCTCGCTGCTCGATATTGAATCCATCCCAATCCAGTCTTTATCGATTCAATCTAGCAAAGTGAGACCATACAGTGACGTCACTATTGAAACATGTCCCTTCAGGTAGACATCGGGTATGCTTGGAATTCCCTCCAACGTTTTTGTTGGACATCTATACATACAAATAAATAAAATTGGAGTGTCTGTTTGTAATATTAAAATAACCGCTTTTTACTAAGTGCATTTGGATGTATTCACGGTACATAGGTAAAAAATTACACGGTACAAAACGGTACGGTTTTGTTTGTCTGTCTGTTTGTTCCGGCTAATCTCTGAAATGGCTGGACCGATTTTGACGGGACTTTCACTGGCAGATAGCTGATGAAACAAGAAGTAACTTAGGCTACTATTATTTCAGAAAAAAATTGGATCTCACGAAAAAAAAATTAAAGCCAATGTTGCAGCGCTGCACCTGATTAACTTTGATAGCAACAACCTGCAATGCGCCCGCGGGCTCAGAACGCGCGAGCAGGCTGTTGCCAACGGTTGTGTCTTCGTTAAATACCACGCGGACGAAATCTCGGGTAACAGCTAGTTTGAAATATGGAGAAAGGTGGAATAGTCTTATTGGATGTCTTACGGAATTTAGGTGATGACGTCACAGTGATAATAGTGAGGAGGAAACATACGGTAGACTTTTTGGCGGGAAACTGAAGTCATGGCGTCAGTTATGTTTTAATTTCTAAAACTAGTGTTCCTGACAGTGATATAAGTGGAATATTAACCATTATGGGTTCGGTAAAATGCACAAGTGTAGATAATTGAAACAGAGTGACGAAACTTGGCTTTTCAGTTTAAAAAAAAAACTCCATGAAAAATCATTCAGTAAAGTATCCATCACTCAGTAAAGTGATGGATACTTTACTGATTGAGGGACGGGGGGGTATTTTACTTGGGCCTAGCCTTTGGGCCTGTGCATATGCTCGAAAACAGAAATAATTTACATTACTTGACACTGGCAAAATTATGGTGATTGTATTTTTTTTTAAATTTGTATTAAAAAAAAAACGGTACCTGGTAAAAAATTAACGTGAACGAACTAGCCCTTCTTATCGGGCCTACTGCTCATTCGTCTTACTTTTGTCGTAAAAGGGAAATATAAAACCGAAATGTCTTGCTCCTCTTATTAGTAAGTTTATAGAGGTAGACCTTTTTTTAAATTAAAGCTTGTAACTACCGGCTGGTAAAGTCGTTTTCCCAAAATTATAGATTTTTTTAAACCATATACAAAGGCATGATAAGGCGCTTTTCACTTGAAAAATGATTTTTAATAGCATTGTAAATGGTTTGAAACTTCTATGTATATCTGTAATACCTGCTTTTCTTAGCAAAATTTTAAAGGATTTTTTTTGCTTGACGACGGGCACTTGGATGCTTTTAGGGCGTTTGCTCATGACTGTTTTTTTTTTCAACATACAATTATGTAAATAAATCTGGCGAAATGAGAATTTAAGTGATTATTTTTAAATCCAACGGCAGAATGCACATTTAATTATTAACCAATTCTAATACTATTTCGTGATATTCTCGAATTACCTGAATCCACTTAAAGACTTAACTCCCCAGTCCATTATCTTTACTTGTGAGAGTGGCATCATCTACTTACCACGTGCTAAGCTGTCGATGCACTACAACGTTTGGCTTAGGTGCAGTGTTTACTAACATCTCAAGGGATATAGAGTCTTGGTGGTTTGGCTCTATGAACTGTGGATCGGTAAATGAATGCTCTAAATCAATTCAAAGACTGGAATTGTAAAACCATAGACGTTTCATTCGTTCTGTAGGTAGAGTTTATTATTACGTGGATCCCTGAACTCCAAGGATCCTATAGGCTTCATAAATAATTTTTAAAAAATACAGCCCTTATATAGAGAATTTTCGGAGTAAAGGAGGGACGTAATACCCCCAAAATATTACGGACTTGAGATCTTTTCATTAGTGCATGTCTTTTTTTAAATCATTGGGTAATAGAGTATCCACTATAACCTCATACCATATGAATGGTTTATTACTGGTGGTAGGCTTCGGCCGTGGCTAGTCACCACCCACTGAACTAAGCCATGTCGCCAAGCGGCCTAGCCGTGTTCCGGCATGATGTTCGGTGTTGCCATTCATGGATGGCGGGTCGGATCAGTTGCGCTGCATGTGCCTAGTGAATATAGCGTCTCTATCTACTGCCGCCTTCCTACCTAGGCAAGTATGCTCCATCGTAGATCTCATCGTCACTTACCATCAGGTGAGATCGAGATCAAATACTTGCCTATAATGTAATAAAAAATAATAAAAAAATACAGTGTAGTGCTAACAGTGTGGGTGTTGTAGATGATTGATAGGCAGGTTTCTTCCCCAAGCGTATTTTAATTTCTAGAAAGCAGGTGACAGATATTTAATCTTTAAAGTTAATAAAAAGTTTTGACATCAAGGTTAAGAACTGAACTTGAGAGAGTAGCAAGAAAAATTAGATCACTAGATATATATATTTGCGTATTTAATATAGGATAACTGCGATAATCGCTGACCCGGGGAACCGAGCGTTATCCACCCCATCGTCGGTCAAGTGGAACTGGCGCTACGCCAACTCACCTGTGATAGCAGCTAGCTTGATATCATACATGTCTTTACCACTTGTTACAGAATCAGGTAAGCATCACTGTAGTCAGCATACCTCAAATTGTAATCGTTCAGTTTTCAACGCAATTATTTTGCGCCAATTTTGTACTTCAAACAGGAAGTGCTGTCTAGTGACTGTTTCAAAATAGGGTGTTTCAGTGTATGAAAAATAAGCTTTAAATTGCCATCCTAAAAAAATATAGTTCTTTATTACTTTTCCACAAAACTATGGATTATTTTCTTCGAACATCATAAAGTTAAATATAATCATAGAATTATTTTGTTTTGGTTCGGTCACGTGATCAAAAACGCTCTGGATTGTTGGTTCATGCGTTGTGACGTCACACCATTCTAATCTTTCTTAGGTTATCAATACGAGTTTGGTAATATTTGGAATTTTAATGTTTTCGGCGATATCTTTTCATATAGTTATGAATAGGCAAATTTACACCCCCACAAGGTGGACCGATCATATCACACGCGTAGCAGGAAGCCGGTGGAGGCGAGTGGCGGAGGACCGTGATGTCTGGACATTGGGAGATCATTGGGGGAGGCCTATGACCAGAAGTGGACGTCTTTCGGCTGATAGATAGACGCAAATTTACTTCAAAACATTATAATTTATTTTTAGCATTTAAACAATACAGCTAAAAGTAAAAGCCGCTTCCATTATTTGCAAAGGAAGTTTAGTGCAGGTGATTTCGGTTGGAGAATTAGGCCGCGATCGAGTGCCATCCATCCGCGTAATTGCATCTTTAATCCAACCGGGGGACTGAAACAAAATACTCCTTCTATTTGGAGCAAGCTTTGAGTAGGGATAGAGAGTCCCCAAGTATATCTGGACAAAACTTTATACGCATAAAGGAGCTAGTTTTGTACTATAATAATAATAATACCAGCCTTTTTAATGTCCCACTTTTGAGCACTAGCATCCCATCAGTGTGAAGAGTCCACCACTATCGAGGGGTTCTCTTAGACATTCTGTTTATGATATTTTACGGTATATATATTATTTTTTTAATACATATCCCACAATAAGTCTCAAAATCATTTATTATTAATCCGCAAGCTGAAACCAACTACTTGCTTCAATTATTTGGTCCCTGACCCACTCGTCTCCTGAATTTCGATCCACATCTTAATGCACCCAAGCCGAAACTCACTTCTTTTTTAAATAATCAATTAATATTTTTTCGGGTTTAATAATTTATGACGTTTAAGATTTCTGAGTTTTTAAGTCGAGTATGTCCATGATCAATTTGATCAGTAAAATGTCAATACTTACATCAACATAAATCCCGGGCAGTCCGAACACTCTCGTCTCCGGGGCTTCCAAAGGCGTGTATCTGTAGAACTCGTGGTTGCCCCGGTACCACTTCACCGAGTACAGTGGCGCCCCCTGCATGTCCCGGGCACAGATCAGCGCGGCGGTCCCACCTCGGGTCACTATCTTGGGGTCTACTAGGAGCATGACGTCACGCAGACTCGTCACACCTGTAATTTATTGAAATCCTCATCATAAATTATGCTAAGTGCCGCTGTGAGAATCATCCATTTTTAACGGAGTTAAAAAAGAAGGAGGTTCTCAATTCCGTACTTTTTTTTTTAATATTTGATATCTCAGATTTCCGTGATTTATGGACCGATTTGGAAAATTCTTTTTTCAAACTTCACATTCGTTAAATATTTGATTTAGTTGGACAAGGTACATTTAAAGGTTATATTATTTACTAGCTGTTGCCCGCGACTTCGTCCGCGTGGTATTTAACAAAGACAACCGTTGACAACAGCCTGCTCGCCCATTCTGAGCCCGCGGGATGCATTGCAGGTTGTTGCTATCAAACTTAATCAGGCGCTGCGCTGCAACATTGGTTTTAATTTTTTTCGTGAGATCCTATTTTTTTTTCTAAAATAGAAGTAGCCTAAGTTACTCCTTGTTACATCATCTATCTGCCAGTGAAAGTCCCGTCAAAATCGGTCCAGCCATTTCAGAGATTAGCCGGAACAAACAGACAGACAGACAGACATACAGACAGACAGACAGACGGACAGACAGACAGACAAAAATTGTAAAAAATGTTGTTTCGGTATAGGTAATGTGTATACATCCAAATGCACTTAGTAAAAAGCGGTTATTTTAATATTACAAACAGACACTCCAATTTTATTTATATTTATAGATTATAGATGTATAGATTGCATACAGAGTTTTATGAAGACGGTTTTTTTTAGTTAAAATGATTTTTTATGTGTTACACATTTCCATCCATTATTACAATTGTTCGTTATTTGTATCAATAAGGCCCGATTTTAAAATATTGGAATTGATTAGAAGTGGTTTCTATTGGCGTTGGGCGAGAATATAACGGCAGTTTATTAAACGATTTTATTTTTTTCAATTCGTAGCGAGAATTGGGATTGGATATTTGCATCATCAGACTGAAATGTTTGCATAAGTTTTGTGTATCGCACTTGGCGTTCATTGTCCTTAGTTAAGCACTTGTAGCTATATTAAACACACACGTAACATTACTGAAAATATCATATGGCTCGTTTATTCCAAAGGAAAAAGGCGGAACATCAAAACGTATTGAGGAGATCACATTTCTTGGATATCTCGTAATAGCGACTTTCCTTGTTACTTAGATGGATTGTCTTCAACTGACATCAGATATCACACGCGGAAATGGCCTGTGACCGATGATAATAAACTTTATGTATTTCAGTTTCGTGCTGAATTTGAAACCTGAACTAACACCATTGACACAGTTAAGAGTGACCCTACTTTCTGTGCTGAAGATTATTCGTTCGAGTCCAAGTTTGGGTGTGTGATGATCGCGAATGTTGTATTGAGAGTCATGGATGTTTTATATCTTAGATAGGTGAGGTTATTAATTTCTAGATCATGTATGTCGGTCTATTTGAGCCTACTAACATGCCCTTAAAATATTAATTTATTCTTGATTCTTTCCGTTACCTTGAAAGAAGGCGTTGATTTAAAACGGCACATTAATAGGTCGTTAGAAAGAAATATACTTTAATCTACATAATTTTAATGTTACTTTTCCGCTTTTCAAGTGGAATGGCGTCATTATTTAAATTTTTCTTTCGAAAAACAACCCGATCTTTACCTGAAGCTCGGAAGGCGCATCATGTCATGCATCTGAAATTTCAGGGAGTGAAATAGTCAAGACTGTGTGGAATATCTGCTCGGACTGGGTATGGACAAATGAAAGTTTAAGGAGCTGACTGCCAACCCTTATTAATGGAGTAGCACTTGGACATAGTCTGCGGAACACCAAACCCATATCATATATGAGGAAATATATATACCTACTTGTAATTTAACGTTTTCAGTTTCATGCATCTCAAAAACGCTGAACACACCCTTGTTATAGAAATGGTTAATACATAGCCAACCAACGCATGAAATAACACATTCAAATTGAATTGAGATACCAAACGAATATCCGAAAAAGTTATTTATTTTCGCAAAGAAATGTTTTTTTTTTTCGTAAAGGCTGCAGCGTTGCGGAAACCGGATAGCCCTTGGGAGTATCCGAAATTATTGACACGACTATGTATGGTTATATACATGTATGTTTTTGTTGTAAATATGTATTGAACATGTTTTTATGAGAGTAATAACTTTTGATAACAAGCGATCCTAGAAATGTTTCTTTCTGATATTATTCTTCATTTTAATCCAGTGTTCAATGGAAAAAAAACTGTGAAATGTTGCCGTGGTCTGATATGTTATAGCAAAAGGAAGAATATGGTGTCAATTTCTCAAGCAAACATAGTCTCTCAACGATAGTGTAGCTTTCTATTAGTGGAAGATTTTTTGTAATTAAATCAGCAGATTCGAAAGATACTCCTTACATCCAAACTCATGAACTAACAAAATTTACCTGCATAATATTATTAGATATCTATACATCTATAGATTTAATTAACTTACAATGTCATAACAAAACATTTATGAGCAGAAAAGTGCTATTCATGTTAAATACTATTTGGTAAATCAATAGCATTGGTCGGTTGGTTAAGCACCTACCACTGCGTGAATTTAATATTTTATGCGCTTTATTTCTTCGACGGTAAGGGTCTAATTATGTTTGGGATTAAAAACATAACTTTATCAGGGGTTAATTGTGCAAAACGTATTAATTCTGTTTATGAGGGCCGAGTGAAAGTGGAAATAAGTAGAAAAACATATTTCACGGTACATTTAAGAGGTCCGCAGCGGGTTGTTCGACGAGATTTATATGGAATCACGTTTCGTATTGTAGAGGTCACTTTTTGTACCCAGTTATATAGCGCTGTTCCGAGTATGAAAACTGGTATATATAATAATGCTCTTGGTAGAGTAGTTCTGATGTATTTTATAAACCTATAACAACACAACTAGAAGGAAAAAGAACTATACCTATAAGTGGGTTATAATATTAGTAGCCCGGGAGTAAGTCTTTTTCTTTTGTTTTATTAAAATATTTATATCGAAATAAAACTATTTTTACAGATTTTATCGCGTTTTTTATGTTTCTACGTTACCGACGTTTCGGCTGCTTCACAGCAACCATGGTCACGGGCGACTGAGCTATTTGACGTCCTTGTGCTAAAGTTTGACCAGGGGTACCCTCATATTTAGTTGTTGTTTGCGGCCCGATCTATGCAGAAAGTGCTCACAGTGTCTTTAGGTCTTGCAATGCTGCAATTAGTTTTGAATTTAATTATATTAATTATTGAATCCCATGTCGGTGTAGCACCCAGCCATCTTCCCTATTGCAATAAGGATGTTTTTTTTAATTTCAATGGCCTCATTCAATGGCCTTGTCATCGTTGGTCGGAATCGGTGTTCTTTGCGAAGATCTGTGGTTTATGAAATCTCATACAATGGCGGGTACAATATGATACTGAGGCCATTATAGTTATTTTTTTAAATTAAGTTAGTAAGGTACTTTGCCAAATCCGATTTTAACATCAAGTTCGTTTACAAAAAAGTGTAATTTGAGTTTCAAATTCCATTTTCTCATGATATACTTCAAGTTTTTACGGTAAAGTGATGGAAATCGGTTGATATAAAACTCCTTCCGTATAACTTGAAAGAGCTAGAGAGTTATTACGTAACTTGTAGCCAAATGGACTGGCGGGTAGAATATTCGAGACTTATTCGCCGAATGTAATATTACGTTATTCTTGGTGTAAACTTTACTTTTGTTGAAAATTTAACCACGCAGCCGACAACATTTGAAAACACTGTTTTGACATAAACCTCAAGGGCTGGTACCTACAACTCAGCGCTATTCCTTCATATATACTTAGTAATTATAAAAGTTGCAAATTCAGTCATAACAAACTGTAGCTTCAATTTTACTATCCCCAGATGGTTCAGGGATAAACTTCCATTAAATTAAGACAAAGGAGAATAAAAGCCAAGGTTTGATTGCTTATGTAAAATCTAACTGAATTACAAAAAAATCTTTGATAATAGACGGCTTAACATTTCCGAATTTCGGAATCAAGGCAATGTTAAATAGGAACTTATGAATTTTGTTCAATTTAGTTAAGATTAATTTCCAACCTGATTTATAACGTTGAAGATGGACCACGAAAGCGAAGATGAACGGTACCGAGATTGAGAATTTCAGTCCAGAACCTTTGGGAGTTCTAAGGCTTATTCATGGATAATTACCACCGAATACCGGGATGAAAATGACTTATAAAATGTATGAGGCTACTATGTAATAAAAAATATATATAAATATTTATTATAAACTCAAGATCAATATTACACTAAATAAATAGTTCCTTTTCATTACCAAAACTTTTGACTATTCGCTACACAAATATTGTGGCATGCAAGCTATGTGTTACTAGTAACAAACCCCAATACAGCCTTAAATTTATTCAAATTTCAGTTGATTTTATCAACATTTTAGTTATTTTTGTGACAGCCAAAAACATCGGCAATTTTTTTTTAAGGAAAGAGCGTACAAAAATGCAATAAAATACAATACGAAAAAGTACTAACCTATCAGATTATTCTGTTAAAATACACATAATAGTCCATATCCAGGAAGACGTTACTAGTATAGCGGTACTGACAATGGTTGTGTGTTCTGTTATTTTGTTTAAACTTTTATTCAGCACGTATGGTCACATATTTGCATTCCGCTCTTTTGTTAGCTTACACACTACGTGTTTGTTGGGATCCGGCGCTAGGATTATGCATATGTAAATTCACAGTTAAGACTAATATAGGGAAAGCAAAGATAAAAATTTATTTATTTAAATAGAAGGTTCAGCTTAAGAACGAAGCAATTTGAATTTAGATAAGTAGTCAAATCTCGAATAAAATCTACTAAAGTAATTAAAAAAAACTGATTGAAATTGTGAGTATAATCTTCTCCGCCGTTGATCAAGCCTCTCTTGATTAACAGCCCCACGAAATAAATTCAAAAACTTTCACCCTAAAAAAAGTATTTCCACGATTAACCATTTCGTCCGGGTCCCCGATTGACCTGTGTAATGTACCAGAAAATGGAATTTGCGTGTGTTATTGGTGAAATGGTAAGGCATTACCTCCCGGGCTGGATTCGATAACGCGTATCCAGCCAGCCGGCTTCTCCGTGCCATACTGGGAACCTTTTCAGTTCGCTTAAAAGGTTTCTATTAGATTTACAGATGTTGCTCCGTTCATACGGATTATTACGTGATTTGTTTTTTAGAAGTAAATTCAGAGCGAGTTTCTTTCGATAAGCTAATCTACATAGTATTTTACCGTAGTTTGAGAAGCCATAGAATGGTAGGTATTGCTGTATATCGTTGACGAAGACAGAGAGAGGACTGCGTGGCAGAAAATCAATGACTTCTCTCCATCTGATCATTCTTCTACTGCCAACTATGAACTTCATATTGAAATAAAACTAATTTGACGGATTTTATCCCGTTTATATTATGTTTTTTACGTTCCCGACGTTTGGGCTGCTTTACAGCAACCATGATCACGGGAGGACTGAGGTGGTCGACGTCCTAGTGTCATAGTATGAACCGGGGTACACTCAAATTTAGTTGTTTCTTGCGGTCCGATCTTCGCAGAAAGTGCTCACAGTGTCTCGAGGTCTTGCAATGATGCGCTTGGTTTTGGATTATATCCAAAACCGACGCGATAACATTCGTAAAATTAGTTTTAATTCAATGTGTAGTATTCGCGTAAATATAAGAAATCAATATATGAACTTCATGTTTGGGCAATAGGCAGGCCATGTGTCGTGATTTAATAGTGGTTTGGAATGTATCTGATTAGCAACCGATTAGGAGCTTATTGGCGTGATGTACATATGTATCGTTTTGACAATCTAGTTAACCAATCCAAATACAGTTCAATAATATGTAGGTAAAGCAGTGATAGCCAAGTTGGTAGAACGCTTGCCTCGGTAACGAGGATCGTAGGATCAAACCCCGGCTTTCACCTCCGGGATTTCTGGATTTCATGTGCGAATCTCATTTTCAACCACGATTATCACTTGCTTAACGGTGAAGGATAACATCGTGAGGAAACCTGTATGTCTGAGAGAACCCCTCGAAAGATGTGTGAAGTCCGCCAACCCGCACTGGGCCAGCGTGGTGGACTATGGCCTAATCCCCCTCGCAATGAGGGGAGGCCTGCGCCCAGCAGTGGGACATTAAAAAGAGCTGGTATTGTTATATTATTATTATTATTATGTACATACCTTTGATGCTAAAGACACGTTCCTAATAATCCCCACAGGTATCAAACTTAATCTGGAAGCAACTTGTGCTTCAATCCACGCAACTTGCCAATTTAAGTTTTGAAAACTATCCAGGAGTTGCTGGTTGAACGTTAGTTAAACGCCAGTTGTACGGCCCAAGAGGTTTTCTACGTTTCGATGGAACAAAACGTGAGCGCAGAGCAATTTACGACATCTCATCATCATCATCATCATCTCCTGTAAATGCCATGTAAATTGGTTACTTTTTCGTGGCAATTTATTGTAAATTTGATCCACTGATACAAATTATATAAATAAATATCGCCAAATGAACACACCAACTGTATGTTCCAAACAAAGCAACGCTTGTATTATAAGTATCGAACAATGGACTAGGGGCAATCCATTAACACCCAGACCAGGGCAAATAACGAAAATATAGCTTACAAAAGTTATACAATTTACTTTTGTAAATGAAATTAAGAAGGAAGAGAATAAAAACCAAATCTTAATATTCTGCTCGAACAAGGTCATTTATATTCCTTTTTTTTTTTTTTTATTACATTATAGGCAAGTATTTGATCTCAACCTCACCTGATGGTAAGTGACGATGAGATCTACGATGGAGCATGCTTGCCTAGGTAGGAAGGCGGCAGTAGATAAGAGACGCTACATTCACTAGGCACATGCAGCGCAACTGATCTGACCCGCCATCCATGAATGGCAACACCGAACATCATGCCGGAACACGGCTAGGCCGCTTGGCGACATGGCTTTGTTCAGTGGGTGGTGACTAGCCACGGCTGAAGCCTACCACTAGTAAAAGGAGGAACCGTTCCTGAGGAACCGGACCAGCATCTAGCCAAGCATTTTTATCCTGAAGATGAGCATGGAGTGTATAGTATATATTGTAACATAGCGCACGTTTTATGAACACGTGCATTATTCAGTACCTGCATAATTGTGCTTATATACCAACACAAAGTAACTAAATAACATAATCGCGACTTTTTCTAACTTAGACCGCTTTCTGAGACAGTTGATGATGCTTTTAGCTTTAATTCCAGCAATTTGGGTTGGCACAAGACTGTTCGTGGCATTGCGTGCACGAGAACTTAGCCCGATCTTTTGTACAATGTGTTAGCCTCTAGTTTGATTGCTGTAAGACTTTGAGTGTAGTTCATTGACTGGAAGAAATGATCTTTGGGTACATTTCAGCGTACTATAAACTTGCTAATAATAATAATATTGCTACACGAATACACTGACTGCACGGTCGCAATCTAAGCAATGCTTGTATTATGGCTACAATTACTACCGTACAATTGATTGGGGGCAATCCCAGTATAATATACATATATATAATTATTTACTAGCTGCGCCTCGCAGTGTTACCCGCCATTTAAAAGTATGAAAAATTTAAACAAATCTATCCCACGGGAACCATACATTTTACCGGAATAAAAACTAGCCTATGTGCTATTCCAGACTATAATCTATCTATGATCTATCTCTGTGCCAAATTGCATTTAGATCCGTTCAGCTGTTTTGGCGAGATTGAGTAACAAACATCCATCCATCCGTTCCTATGGATAAGAACGAACAAGAAACTCCATGGTTGTTCTTTTTAAAGAATCAAATCATTAAGTAAGATTTAGGATTTTAAGGTTCTTCCTACGGAAATAAACAATCTTGATTTTGGATTTTCGCAACACCGAGACCAAAACGCAAGAAACGCCTCAAAGAAATTAAAATTTCCTATTCAAAACCCACAATATTTTTTGCGAATGGATATAAATGAAACATATAACTATACAATTTAAAAAAAATATCTTGGTGAAATCCTCATGTATCCCTAGATATCTGATATGGATACCATGCATATCCAGCCTCAGGGGAGGCAAGGGGGTTATGTCGGACACCTACCAACCATCGCCCACCTTGTGGTGAGCGGGCCAAAGGAACGCTTTCACACTCATCCACGAATAAAATTTAAACCATGAGAGAACATGTTACCATGTGTGTTTCATCCTTTTCACTAAACTTTTATAGAATAAAACCTACCATAAATATCTCAGAAGATTAATTTACATCCCTTCAAACAACGCCCAGTACTCATTGATAGAGCACACCTTACAATCCACCCAGTTTCGAGTTAATCGCTTAACAAAGGATCCTTACAAAGCAAATTGAGTAGGATAGGAACACGTCAAACGTAAAACGCCCGCATATCTCCGACACTAAAAATAACTCTTCGCCCCGTTTAGAAATGGTGCGACCCCGTATTTCCATCACATTACTTGAATAATAATGTTAAATTTCTTTAAACCTTAATTCCTCCACCCACCCAAAGTGCTCACAGTGTCTTGCAATGGCGTGGTAAATCCAAAACCATTGCAGGACTGCAAGACACTGTGAGCATTTCCTGCGTAGATCGGACCGCAAGCAACAACTAAATATGAGGGTACCCCAGTTCTAACTATGACACTAGGACGTCAAACACCTGAGTCCTCCCGTGACCATGGTTGCTCTAAAGCAGCCGAAACGTCAGCATCATAAAAACATAATTTTTCAAATTTTATCGCGTATATTTTATGTTTTTTACGTTCGCGACGTTTCGGTTGCTTTACAGCAACCACGGTCACGGGAGGACGGAACGTAAACGTAAAACGACAGGAACGAAAAATCATAAAATAACTAATAAATCGTTTTATTTCAATAGTGTCTACCATGATGGTACGTCCTTCAAGACTGTTCCGAAAACATTGAAACAGATCATGAAATTTCAGCTCAATACTAGTTTAACAATTAACAGTAGTTCCGCTCTCCACCGCAGGCAGCAAAACGAATCGTATAACAACTCGACGTCAGTTCCGCTAAGGGAAAAACTCGAAGGAAAAAGAATCTAATTTCATTTTTTTTTCTGCAATGCGTTGCAATGTTTTTAATTGAAATTTATGAAAACATACGTGGCTTTATTCGTCTCTTCAGTTCGGAAAATGCTTTAGAATTCTCTGTATGTAGTTATTTTACGGTACTATGTGTAATGGTTTATGTGTTCGCGTTTTAAAAGAGGTAAATCCTTTCTTAAAAGTGCGGTACTGCTGAAAATATTTATGGCAGTTTCTGAGCTGCTACTTGCACGTCTCGGAATACAGTTTTCCGGCTTTCAAACTTTCGTTATTAGTATGCATGTTTGTACATTACTTACAAGAAAGCCAATATAATCATCTGATAGTGATAAAAAATGATCAAGAATATTATTAGTATTGAAAAGTATGATATTGTAGTTACCAGTAGAATCTCTCTAGATATATCTAGTGGAAATTCCACGCAAAGATCTCCGATCCATCGTTAGAAATGAAATGTACCAAAAGAGGCAAATAAAACGCTGTCAAAAGTTTAAAACCAAACGCGGATTCCGCTGTGGAATATCCGTTATATATTTATCCCTAGAATTATAGAACCAATCGCTTGTGTACCAATTGTAGACGGCAAATTATTTTAAAATAATTAATGATAATACGGTTCAACAAATGTTACATCACTATCCTCTTAATTCGAGTACCGTACTGAAATACTAGCTCTGCTTCGCTCAGTCATTCCATGCCACGCCCCAGGCAAACGACTCTCCCGATCCCCGTCATCTGTCATTTACTTCGTTCCCAGTACAACTGGTTAAATGCAATCCCCGCAATGGAATGAAAATGATATCTTAATTCACATTTTCAACAGTTTCACCTGGGGAAAACATTCAAAAGAAACCAATACGACGCCATTGCAAGTCACATTATCATTTTTATGTACTAGCGGAATTTGGTCCTAATTGGTTGGATCAGTACGGAGGCTAACCTCGTTAGGCATGTGCCCTCGATATGCTGCGTGGTACTCAGGTGTTGATCCACACAATTCATTTCCATTTCCATTCTATTCCCACTTACGTCAATTGCAAATACCTAACACGGATAAAATCCATCTCCCAGCGCTTCCAGCGTACATTTAACATAATCCAGTGTTTAACCTAACAACTGGGGATAACTGTGCAAACGATAAAACAGACAAATCCTTGTCTTCCGAACAAGACAAATAATGCTGTTCTGACAAAATCCGTTTTCCCTAATTGGAGCAGGAAACGTTTCGACAAAACGCAGAATTCTGTTTAACTTGAATTTCCCAAGTCTTTATTTAAAAAAATCTTGTTTATAATGGTAATACTATGTTACAACAGACAAAATATATTCTTAGATAGAGACATTGTCTGTCAGGTTTGTAGCAAGCTTTAAAATTGATAAACCAGTGCGAGATTATTCGTAAACCTTATAGGCAGACATTTTGTATGGAGAATTGTACAGCGCCTCTAGCGGGTGGTATTTAAAACTTTCAATTCTCCATACAACATTTCTGAATACGTAGACTATAAAGTAAACAGTTGGCTTACAAATAATCTCGCATTTGACGTGCTGATACTATTAGTAGTATTGGTTGGATGGCTTTGGCAGTATTCACAAGAATATTATCAGGATAAACATCGCTAGTTGGTGATGATAGTAATTGTGCAATATATACACACCGAGAGTATGAACAATTTATATTTGTATTGTTAAGAAATTTCAGACAGGATTGCGACTGAGGTAGAAAAACTTTGACATAAAAACTATTTCTGATATTTTATTCTTTATTTATGTATGTATACAGTATAGTATTTTTAAACCTCCCTTTTATTCACACACAGGAAAGGACCGTACGGAAGTAAATCATACTACAAGCTATTATTGAATTTTAGATAGCGATAGCAAGCGGCGCTCCTCAGTGAGAATAAAATAAATACCTAGCATTATTTAGTTTTTTTAAAACATTGGGCATTTTTTTGTTTTATAAAAATGAACAGAGAATAAAATCCCGGAGCGAAATGTAAATTTCAAACAATTATTCCCCTCTATTTGTTTTTCTACATAATAACCCAGCCTTTAACGCCACAACTCCGGCTTACAACGTTCACAAAAAGCGTGGCATAATCCCTCTTACCCAAAGACAAATAAGCTCTTAAAAATACTTTTTTTTTCTTTTCTATTCTATAGACTGCGGCTGCGATGCTTCATCTGAGGGCTCTTAATTAAAAACCAGAAACAATGGAGTTGCCAACATAAAATATGGCTGGTTGGTGCATTCGAATATTATGCAGTCTGTGGTTAGCTATCATCTTTATTTTGCCTTTGCTTTTTGTTAGGCGGCAAATGGCTTTTCATTTTAATGATTTTTAGTATTTTTGCAATTGTTTTCTAAAGGGGTAAGTAGAGGAGCAGTAGGTAGTCACATCCTGTCAATAAAATGAGGTTTCATTTTAATAGGTAGTATTTAAACCCGTAATTTATAGAAGTTTTAATCAATATACAATGGGAATTTTGGGGTCGAGTCACCTTCGTCCGTAGGAGAATTAAATACCCTCGAGATACGCTACACGTGACCCTGGGTGGTGCCAACTAGGTGACAACTCTACTGGTGGTTGGCTTCGGCCGTAGTTAGTCACCACCCACTGAACAAAGCCATGTCGCCAAGCGGCCTAGCCGTGTTCCGGCATGATGTTCGGTGTTGCCATTCATGGATGGCGGGTCAGATCAGCTGCGCTGCATGTGCCTAGTGAATGTAGCGTCTCGATCTACTGCCGCCTTCCTACCTAGGCAAGTATGCTCCATCGTAGATCTCATCATCACTAACCATCAGGTGAGATTGAGATCAAATACTTGCCTATAATGTAATAAAAAAAAATAAAAAAAAAGTAATGCTAATTAGAAGTACTTTTTTGTGATGTTGTAAGTGTGCGCAACCTAACTATAAATTCAGAGACTAATCTTTCAAATTCAATGAGTACTTATTTATATGATAATATATCAAACACACTTTGCCGAGATGAAGTTGCTATTTAAACAGAACAACTAAACTAATTTAACTAAATCCAATCTTAAACGAAATTTCAGATGTTCTGAAGCGTCCCCAACTAGATAACAAAAGCTAAATATTTTATAAAATTAACTCTTAACATTGAACTACACTATTTTGTATCGCGTTATCGCTACTAGCAGACTGTCAAAAGTAATTTTATACACTTGAAAAAGGGTGTTTAGTTTTAGAAACAGCTATTATCAGTAGTCTGGATAAAAAAAATATGTACACAAGAATAACTGTTATTATTCATTTATTCAGTGGTCAAAATGATCATAAATTTTATGTGTATACTGTCTGGGTTTTTACTTTTTTTTTTCATTACAGGCAAGTATTTGATCTCGGTCTCACCTGAAGGTCAAAGTCAAAGTCAAAGTCAAATCATTTATTTCGTATAGGCCTACGGGGGCACTTACAAATTGTCATTACATTTTTTCCTTAATACTACAACCGGATCGGAACGCGACCTCAATTGAGAAGATCCGGCAAGAAACTCAGCGGGCTTGTCTTTTTTTTTATCCATTATATTTACAAAAAAAATAATTATAAAAAGTAAGCTCCAGTGTGTTGCCATGCGAGGCGCACACACACACTTTAACATTATAAATATTGATATTAGAGCGATCAGTCCGGTAGGTATCCAGTCAGGTAGGTGACGATGAGATCTACGATGGAGCATACTTGCCTACTCTCCGCCTACTAAGGATATTTTCGTTTCAACGACACGAAATTCTACTCACAAGCTCATCGTAACAAGCCGTAACGGGTATAGCTATGTAATGCCATGCGAATATGGCCTTAAGATGGGCAGCGAGACAAGCTCCCGAAATTATCGTTGTTTGAATAGTTTGGTATAAAATATAAACAATTCCGTAAACATTTAGACAGATTAGGTTGATGTGTTACATTTGAATCATGGCAATGAATTTTATTTATTTACTAAAATTAAAATTAAGCTGATTTCAAAATGATCAACAAATCCCCACCACCATCAGCCGGGAGGGTGGCCAAAACGCTGGCAGCATTGCCACGTTGAATGGCAATGCTGATGTGTTGGCCAAAATATGTGCCAGCGTTCTGGTCACCATATGTCTCCACCAAACGTTTTCAGAGCTTTTATTTTTTTATATTTTCACTACCGTACCTGGTAGCTCAAATCGCATAGATATCCAAGAAAAACGTTTTCAAATATATTTTATTATATATTCAATATTAAAAAGTAAGTAAGTAATGTACCTACTAAATAATTTTAAACAATTTCAAGTAGGTACCGACTATATATATGTACACGCTAACATCTCATTTAGAATAGGTACATTTTCGAGAAACTTATTTCTAGGCTCATAACTAGAATATAATTTCTACAAAATGAGGTACATTACTGTGTTATCTTCTTCATTATAGCATAAAGCTTGGGGCACGGTTAGTTAGCTAGACTAACACGACGCTTGCCAAATTGCAGGGATACCTAGATAACGTAATATTCACCTTCTAACTAGCAGGTACCTGCCTCAAATCTTTTCGGATTCACAACTGTATTTTTTTCTAATTTTACCATATTCTGTCCTTAATAATTTGGCCCTTATGAAAATCATTAGGAGAATATTTTAAACTAATAATTTAACGGTTAAAAGAAAACGAACTATATGGTAAGTAGAAACTTCTAATGTTAGCGTAACATCATCGAGAAGACATGCCGTTACTGTCAGACTTATATTATATGAAAATATGTGGTGTGAGAGAGATGGAGGACGCTTATGTACCGAAACGCTACGTAAAAAAGGATTGTGCTTGAGTTTGCAGATAAGTATGTAAAAATCTTTGAACCTTTGTTTTTTTACCGGCACACCCATGTGCCAATCGCGAGGTGAAGTTATCCAAAACATTTATCAGTAGAGTCAGGCTAAAAATGTTGCCAGCTTAGTAGCTACTTTTGTTTTTATGGATAAAAATAATCATAAATAAAAGTACCCGGAACAAGGGTGCGGCAGGTGAAGGCGATGTAAACGAAACGCCTCCGGAGCGGACAGCCAAATGACACGTGAAATTATCGCAATAGAACACTGAGGAAGCTACCGAGTAGATTTGCTTAGTTCGATGTACCTTCTTATACAACACTTGTTTTGCTACAGATAAGAAAACAAGGAAGCTGAGTGTACAATATTGTATAGTCCGAATATCACTCCGAATATTTTATTATTTATGTAGCCAAGCTATCATTTAATTAGTGATGAATAATTAAAAATGCCACAAAATATTATGCTACGACTTTACCGCCTGTTCGGAATGCAGTTCCTATGGAGAAGAACTCGCCAGAAACTACATGGTAGCTCTTTTTTATAAGAATCAGAATATTTTTTATTCACGTAGACCATTAAGTACAGTACTTATGAATCATCAAAAGTTACAAAATACTATGGCTACTAAAAGTAGTAGCATAGTATTTTGTAAGTTTTGACGGTAAAAACCACCCGTTTGGAATACCGTTCCTATGGAGAAGAACGGGCAAGAAACTCCATGGTTGCTCTTTTTTTTTTAAAAGATCTTTTACATTTTTAAGCAGTCCATTGTTATAAGTATGTGAGAACAATGTTGGAAGGATACGGACATCCTAGTAGGTATCTATAATATAGATTACGATAATATTAATAAACGATCATAGGTATACCTTCACAAACCGCGATGGATCTGAAGGAGGACAAACGATGAGGCACGGATAGCCGGCTCCTATACTTCTGTAGATGACATGTATAGAAATTCTTGTTAATGTCTTCGAGTGTGGCCAAGACTGTACTACGGAAAACCAGGACGTGTGCGTAAGTACCAAGATATATAATAATAATATAATTTTGCCGAACAAAAATACCAATTGTTGTCACCGTACAATGGACTGGCGGCGATCACAATACTACCTATTATACTTATATAGATAGATATTAAATATCCAGGACTCCGTTACAAGCAATTGTGCAGTTTAATATAATATAAAATAGTGGTGATTTGTAATTTTATTGGATTTTGATCTACTGCCATTGATGGCATGAAGATTACAAAGATTTTGCGGCGTAAGGCGTGGGCGACGTAGGCCGCAGAGCCTTATGCCTCGAAGGTGTATCTACTGAACCTAAAAAACTTTCTTCAATTCATGGATTCAATATTATAACTCCACAAATAAATCTAAACTATAAAATTCATCCTCTTGCTTCCCTAGAGGGCAAAATATATTCTGCCCATACCAAATTAAGATCTTGCCAGAGTCTACCCCTAAACCAAATCTTATCCCATCAAAACATTAACCAATGTTATTGTGACTTTAAGTCCTAAGAGTATATAAGGAAGCTTGGCCACACTGCCGAACCCTTAGCCATTAAGGAAAATCAATTGGTAAAATCAGTGTGTGTCCGATAATACGCTATAATAAGCTTGAAAGTTGTATATACTCTCCGCAAGAGGCGCTGCTCAATTTGCCATACAAAATGACAAGTACCTACGCAGATTATAGAGTACACTTTATGAAAACGAAAAAAACTCACACTTGTTTGCAGCAGCAATGAAAGTGTCACTTTCATACTTATTTATGGATTATATGGTGTGAGCGAGATAGTACACGCTTATTAACCGTAACGCTAAGTAGAATATAATGTGCTTGGGTCACTGATAATGTGATTAATTAAGTAAATAAGTTTAAAAAGTCCTTATTATTATCGTAGGAGGTTTATGAAGCCCGATTGCTAACGTAGTGAACATCGAAGCTTAACGAACAAACTCGGACGTCCAATTAAAGTTCCTAGAGCTAGGTGCATTTTGTGACATCTGACCTACTCCGATACAGAGAGGTACTCACTTGCTCTTTTTACATTGATAGAATTACGTCAGGTATAATCACTTATTTATATAAAAATAACATTTTATAAAAATCCTTCTGCGGGTTAGTGCCGGCGCTGTCGAATTTTACTGCCACGCTGGTCTGCTGGCAGAAAAAAACTGTCGCCCCCCAATGAGTTCACGGAGTGAAATTTCATTTCATTTTCTTCATACATATAATTATAATTGTTAATTCCAGCGATAAAATGTGCAGACAGAGCTTTTTATATCCCCCCCCCCCCCCCCCAATAATGATACGTGTCGAATTGAGACCGCCTCCTTTTTTTGTCGATAATAAAAAATCGTAGTTATCGTAGGCACACATTAAGAAAAACTTGAGACGCATCTGTTTACTAAAAGATAAAACTACTATGCACACGAATTTGGTTTAGTTAATAGGGCGCTAAATAGTCAAGCATATTTGAGAGAAACTTATAACACAGCAATTATTATCTCAGCAATTCTGTACTAGAACATAGCATACAGTTCGTATCAAGCATACCTTGCAGCCGGTATATGCCAAGCAATTATATAACTTATCTCAGCGAATAATTACTCTAATTAAACTGTTCTTGTTATAAATTTGCTCCTACAATCATACGTTGCTAGAGATACCAACTACCTACACAATACATATAATATAAAACGAGATTTTCATAAAAGCGTTGATGCCGGAATGAGTTGATGAATGATGAAGATGGAAGTGTCGAGGGTCGCGACTTAATAAGGAGAATTTTGTAATATGAGAGGTAGTGTTAAAGTAGAGCTTGTGATAACATAAGAAGAACATATTGACCCAGTTAAGGCAACGCAATAATATTAGACTTGAGATGAAATTGATACAGACATGACCAGCGTCTAACTAAAACCCGAGTGGAGGATAAAGAAACAGCTAGGTACGTGTAAGTAACGCACGAGTTATTGTTCCGTAGGAATGCTAGCAACTAAAACTTAAAGTTGGTAGGTAACCTTAGGTAAACGAATATCTAAGCAAAGATGGATTTGCGGTTGGTTTCTTTCTTCACTGTAGAGTTTGTTCAGAAATTACTCGGTATGAACTTTGCATTAACTTGGGCGGCTTTAGCTTTTCTCGTTGATCCATGATTGTTGTAATAATCTTCTAAATTACTACCCACAATTTGCTAGTATCTTGAAAAGGCGGAATATCTGAAGATTGGATTACGAGTAATGGGGCAAAAGGGTGTTTCAGGAACTTAGCGCGATGCTTAAGGAACATAGCGCGGTGTTTAAGGAACTTAGCGTGGTGTTAAAGGAACTTAACGCTCTCGTAAACGCGGCTTAATTTTGAATAACTGTAAAAGAAAACTCAATGATATGAAATACATATTTAATGAGACCCAAATGAGGATATAGCCAGAAAAAAATATTCTCATTTTCCACGTAGGCGCGGCACCCTTAATTAGATATTTTTGTCTAATTTTTTTTCGTAGTGGTGACAAACTCCAGCGGCAGCAGTATATATATTATATTCCAAATTTCAGCCTAACCTATTCCTTATATACATTAATAAAACTCAGGCTATGAGTCAGGCAGAGAGACAGCCGAACATAACTAAGGGTTCCTAGTTTAACTACGGTACCCTAAAACCACCAAAGATAGGACAAACAGACGTGCAAATTGTGAGTGACAAATGAAAGCAAATTCTAATACCTTATAGGGAAAGGTAAAAGCTGTTTTCTAAAATTGATTAGGTATGCTACTAACTCTACTGTAACTTTAATGTCTGTTGAATGCCGCACAAAGGTAATTGACTCATACATCAACGTGAACAAGTGATAGGAATGTACGTACAACAATTACTGTTTAACACACAGCAACGTGAGTTACGGTACAGGTTAAATAAAAGTGTACCGTTAATATTTATGGTACACTTCATTAATATAATAAGCCGTTTTATGCCTCACCACAAAGCAGTCCTAAATGAGAGGGAGGCCGACCACGCTGACTCCTTGAGGGTTGGCACAAATATCTTTATTCCTCGTTAAGTTCTCTTGAGGCATAAAGTATTCATAACACAGCACAACAACCCTACTCAATATCCTGTTAAACAATATTTCGATCGAACAATAAATTTGCCAGTATGTTGGATATATATTCCGCTAATCCATTTACTTTTTTTATTTTCAAATACGGCGTTCATTTATCTAGACGGTCTCATAAATATTCAGTTGGCCATCCTTCAGGAGAAGTGTAATACGTCAATTGGAATAAACTAATCAGTCTGGGAGTCTAGGTATACCTGTAAATACTAACTTGGTACAATTTATCAGCGTCATTCAGGCACTAAAGGGGGTTGGAGGAAAGTCATCTTTGTACCCTAGTCATGGATGTTTAACATCTATTGTGGCTACAATAGATGTACAATAGATGACTTTTTGTTGATGCTTTGATTGAAACATATTTTACAGATTATATCGCGTTTATTTTGTTTTTACGTTCCCGACGTTTCGGCTGCTTTACAGCAACCATGGTCACGGGAGGACTGTTGCTTTGATTGTTGGGCAACATCGTGTTAATTTTCAGGCATCTTATTGTTGTTGAGAGAAATGCTTGTTATCTAGTAAATTTTAATTTAAATCAAACTAATTTTCTCCTTTACATGTTACACTTTATTTTCGTCCTATAAACTATTTCATTTTCCTCATTTTCTGCCTGTCAATAAAGTTTTCCTAAGGAGTTTCGATGCGGTATTTTCTTGAGAAACCTCGTCCGTAGACTCCCTGGAGTCTCATTCGACGTTAAAATAGAAGGAATGTGTAATTTGTGTTTACTCTTCGCTCCAAGTGTACGGCGAGTGTCGTTGAACCTAGTATCGGGTTACTCCTTTTGTTGTGAACCATGATCTAAACGTAGCGTGAAGCTGGAATCAACACAATAGCTTTTGACGCATTGTTTGCTGCGCAGACTGCAACTTGATAGTGTTTTGTGACTTAAATCGTTGAAATAGAGACGCGATTGCTTTCATTCCGCATTTTGTGTTGCTATTGTTTGAGTTTCCTTAATGGAGATTAAAGGTATTCGAGACAAATTAATATTGTTTACTAGCAGTGCTCGCGACTTTGTACGAGTGATATTTTGTTTTTTTTTTAATGCTATTCCAAGAGCCTTACCATTTCCTAGATAAATTATGCAAGTTTAGATCAGGTTATATGCAATAGCAGCAGTGATAGCCAAGTTGGTAGAACGGTTTCCAACCCCGGCTCGCACCTCTGGGATTTCTAGATTTCATGTGCGAACCTCATTTTCAACCACGATTATCACTCGCTAAACGTTGAAGGAAAACAACGTAAGGAAACCTGCATGTCTGAGAGAACCCCTCTAAAGGTGTGTGAAGTCCGCCAACCCGCACTGGGCCAGCGTGGTAGACTATGGCCTAATCTCCCTCGCACTGAGGGGAGGCCCGTGCCCAGCAGTGGGACATAAAAAAGGGCTGGAATTATTATTATATTCATTTATAATGTATTTGACAGTTCTCTTCTAAATCTATCTGAGGCTGTACAAATCCTATTAAACATGTTGAATCAAATAAATAACATTTAATTCTATAACATTACTCGAGTACAGATAAGTTCAGACGCAAATTATTTCTATAAGTTTATAATAGGCATTAGGGGGTAGACATTAAAAAGGGCTGGTATTATTATTATATATGCAATTATCGAGCTTAGTTGCATTAAAATCCACCTGATCCCGTGATGGGTGATTGAAAGAAATTAATTTCAAATTCGGCCTTGGTGTCCAAAATCTATACTAATATTATAAATGTGAAAGTTTGGATGGATGTATAGATGGATGGATGGATGGATGTTTGTTACTCAATCACACCAAAACGGCTGAACGGATCTGGATGAGATTTGGCACAGAGATAGATTATAGTCTAGAATAGCACATAGGCTATGGTTCTCGTAGGATAGCTTTGTTTTAACTTTTCATAGCGCCAAAGATCGACATGATGTTTTGCGCGGGTAACACCGCAGGACGCAGCTAGTATCCTATATATTTAATGGGTTTTTGTTACAAAAATATTCAATACCCAGACACTGACAAATTAGAATCTAATTACATTATGTGGGTTGTGGCATTGGAAAATTCTTTCTCAGTGCCTTTGAAATATGAGCAAGGAGCACCTGGCTTAATTATTGCTTTTCAATATTCTATTGAAGAAAATAAGCAATCTCCCCATTGTACCTTCGCAAGTTGGCATTGGAGAAAGCGACGGGCTCACATCTACCATCTCAACAATATTACAAAAACTTCCGCAGAACAAAGCAGATTGGCTCTCACAGCCTGTTGTTTATCCGAAAACTTACAAGATTGAACAGTAACTATGTTGGGTAAGAAACAAAATACCTTGGTCTGTTACAAATACGACAACTGAATAATAATTAAAGTAACACGTCGCAGACAATTCATGTATACACTGTCTTGGTACTTTACTCGCAAAAAAAAAAAAATATGTTAATGCAGTTGTTAGTGACGCTGCTTTCTGCGCTGAGGGTCCCGGGCTCGAATCCTGGTAGGAACAATATTTGTGTGATACACATTAATGTTTTTACCATTGATGTTTAATATTTATACAGGTACTAGCTGCGCCCGGCGGTGTTACCCGCGATAAAAAGTATGAAAAATTAAAACATCTATCCCACGGGAACCATACATTTTACCGGGATAAAAAGTAGCCTATGTGCTATTCCAGACTATAATTTATCTCTGTGCCAAATTTCATCCAGATCCGTTTAGCCGTGCGGGCGTGAAAGAGTAACAAACATCCATCCATCCAAACTTTCACATTTATAATATTAGTGTAGATTATACACTGAGTTCAGCCTCAGTCCATTGTACGATACCCATATAATACAAGCGTTGATTAACGTGGGAACGTATGGTATGTCCGTCTGGCGATATTATTTAGCGAACAAAAACAAAGCCATTGACCTAGCCATTTGTGTGGCTGTTGTTATGCGGAATACACACTGAGTGTCTGTCAGCTCCTTTGTTTTTGGGGCAACACTTGAAGTGTTGCACTAATGACCCTAGCAGATAGATGACTATGGCGCACCACCAAGCGAATAAAAATGTATTTTAAGAGGTATCTAGGGAACTGGGGCTCAATTCTGCTAATTTACAAAAGCTTCAGTCGAGTGTAGATGGCGTGTCGATTGAATGATTTTAAACATTTGATAGTCTACATTTTTTTTAAGACTAGCGGCTTTCCACTGACCAACCATTCAACTGCCACTCAACTGTTTTTAAGTCGAGAGTGAACAGATACCTCCTAGGCAAGTATGCTGCATCGTAGATCTCATCGTCACTTACTTACCATCAGGTGAGATCGATATCTAATACTTACCTATAATAAAAAAAAAAACTATGTCGTATTCTGTACTTCAGTCGTGTATCAATATAATGTAGCTAAGTAACTCTATCCATTCTGGATTCAAAATGGGTTCACTAACACTGAAATCTGGCTTCTCTCCCTGTATCCAACGCCAAAATTAGAATCGTGTACGATTCTTATTTCGTAAAATATTTAAATAAATTTACTTTTTATATTCACACGAATATTACACATTGAAATGAAACTCGTGGAGCGCCGGTGGGTGAAAGAAGTCTGTAATCTGTGAACATGTACAGGATAGCACTCGCCAGTATATCCGATTTGATCAACCACCGATCCTCGCAAAAGAACACCGATTCCGACCAAAGAGGATACGTGAGGCCATTGAAATTAAAAAAAAACATCCTAATTTCAGTTGGAAAGATAGCTGGGATCCAGTAATTAATATAATTAAATCCAAAACCAAGCGTACCATTGCAAGACCTCAAGACACTATGAGCACTTTTTGCGTAGATCGGACCGCAAGCGACAATTAAATATGAGGGTGCCCCAGTTCAAAATATAACACTAGGACGTCCTCCCGTGACCCTGACCTTGGCTGCTGTAAATCAGCTGAAGCGTCGGGAACGTAAAATCATAAAATAAACGTGATAAAATCCGTAAAATTAGTTTTATTTCAATGTGTATTATTCGCGTAAATATAAGAAATCAATTTGTTAAATATATGATAAAATATTGCATACAGTCAGTAAAAATATTCTAGTATATATCTAGTAAAACATTTAGATATTCCAACCAACCTGTATTACGCAGCTGTATATTTAATGCAAATAATGCAAATTTATGATTCATTATGCTGGAAAAATTACCCGGTCTACAAAGAGTAGGTAAAGTTTTATACTGAACGTATACCAGTCTCTTATAGTCGGAAAGTTATTCAGCTAATATCTAACTATACGACCATATAATCAAATAGAAATTAGCCAAGCCCATAAACTTTTAAACAAGTTAAACACAATTTAAAACCTTAACCATCACTGTTTCACAATCTCCATTGTCCATAAAAATTCATTAAACTTTGTCTTCGAAAAAAAAATCAAAGTACTAAGCCTGAACTCTCTGGAACAAATTTAAAACACCTAATTTTCTTCCAGGGAAGACTTATGCAAAATAGCGGACCCCGGCCTTCCGACAGTAATTCCCGGGTCAAATATATACGGACAGATTATCTACATTGAAAGATAATTGGATGCGGGAGGTAATTGGCGAGTTTCGTGACGATTCCTTTTAGAAAAGTGGAAAAGATGAAGAGTCTTCGATTCGTGTTTAATTCGGTCTGTTTAATAGATTATTGTCGGGCACGAGATATTCTGCAATACGGAATAGATTTATGCACACAACGAAAATGATATGATTTGATCTATAAATGTATTTAAATTTCCTTTAATACCTATGTCAAAATTTGGAACCATGGATGTACGGTTCTGAACTTTTTGTATTCTATCCGATTTAATTCATTCAATTTATTAAATTTTCGTATGTTTCTTGTAATAATTAAATGTAACATTTAATCGTCATAAGATGTTGTTGAAATAACAAGATATTGTTAGCCGACAAAAAAGAGGAGTAGGTTCTCAATTCGATTAGGTATATTTTTAAGGATCTTTGAATTTACTTGGGTATTGCAAACCTATTTAAAATATACTTATATTAATTCCCAACATATTGTAACTACTCACAACCAAGTGCAAAAGACGAATCCTCGGGAACTTATAGGTAGTACACACTATTAAGTGAGTCTTATTGCTTCACGTTACAGTTCCTTATCAGTTGATGTAAATTGAGTTGTAATTATCCATCACAGGCTTAATTACTTCCACACACCCCGGTCCTCCGCCACTCGCATCCACCGGCTTCGTGCGCCACATTTGATATCATCAGCCCGCTTTGCAAGGGAGCGTCCCACTCCTAACATTTTTATTAAAAACATATTCAATCTTTTCTCCGTAAAGCTACTTAATAATACCAATCACATGCAATACCGAAGCTTACAATATCTGGGATTTCTTCTTTCCTTTGACATTTTAAGTGGCCGCATCTCTGATGTCTCTAATGATGTCGCTCGATAGAACCTCTTAGAAGCACTTCATGATCACAGAAAATGAAAGTTTCATTTTCATTCATTGCTTCTGAGAACTGGAACCCACGCAGTACGGTGCCTGTTAATAATGTCATTAACATGGTTGTGCCTGTAATTATTTTTTTGGAAAATAATATTGTTGGAATATATACTTTTTTGATATAGGGGTCATGTTGGTAACTAATACGTCATCAATACTAATAATAGGTCGTTCTATGGCGAGTAATGGACGCCATTGTATACATCCAATGACATTAATATAAGTTTATGATCTTTGATTTTGTCTCCGCCCCGAAACGCAGAATAACTATTAAAACACGGAAAATCACAAAAAACATACATTTTCTCATTTTTATTTTAGGACGATAAAAAGTTCGCCGGGACAGCTAGTTATAGATGTCATTTGTTCGGTAATAAAACATTTTTTACCGAACAAACAACGAACTTAATATTCCGCATATTTTAAATTTAAATCAAGTTTTTCAAATTACTGCGGGCCCTCTCCGAAACCTTTTCAGACTCTTGTGAAGGTTATGTGGCTTTATTTTCTTTACACATTTTACTACCTTTTAAAGTAAATTTAGTTAGGTAAAACTTTGAAGTTTATAGAGTGTGGATTTTTAAAGTCTTAAGTGCTTGCGAAATACGACATTATATAGCATAGTAATATTTTAGTGACAAAATAGTCCCTAGTAGTGATACTAGGGATGGCTTTCTAATTTTACAGTCGAGAAAAGTCTTTGAGCATTTTATTATTACTAGTAGATATTTAGGATTATTAGCCAAAAAGTGGCAAAAGCCAAAACTCTCACCAGGATAGCTAGGATGGAAATCGAACCCGGAACATATCGGTAACGAGAGCGGCTACTTATCTCTTCCTCGACAGTAAAAAATATTGGCCACAGGAACGTTTGCATTTATTGCGATAAAACATTGGTATTTTATAGACAAACTACATAATATGTGCATTAAAATCCATTCAGCGGTTTCCGCATGGAGAAATATAAATTATATTATATAAAATATAAATATAATTTTAAGTCCGGACAGACAAATACACCGCATTTCCTTGGCTATGTTTCCATATAAAGTCACCTCAATATCGAGAACGAATCGATGAAAAGCGTTAAGTGTCAAATTCTACATTGTAAGCACATACCCATAACAATGTACTGCTCAAAAATGTAACGGCCCTTTTTAAAACAAGCAACCATGGAATTTCTTGCCCGTTCTTCTCCATAGGAACGACATCCCGAACGGGTGGTAAAGTTGTAGTTTAGCATTTTGTAACTAATTTGACGATTCATAAGAACTATACTTAACAGTTTACATTAACAAAAAATATTCTCATTCTGATTCCAAAAGGTAGCACTTTTAGTCGAGACATCTTTTAAGGAACCATTTTTCAAAATCAAATGACATAATTAACTCGTTTGTTTTGCTATACAAAACAATAGGCGAGCGCTGTCTACAGAAACGGCCACTCATCGAGCAGACAATTAATAACGTTGTCAGCTGTTGTGTCAGCCACAGTGTTGTAACCAAGCGGGTCTGTGAGTAAACGCTTTTACTATACTGACGTCTCGTAATATATGTGACAAAGATAATGGACTCTATCCTAGTATTGAATGAGTTATGCTGAGTATAGTGTAAACAAGGATAATTAACCGCCGATGTAGACTGAACTCTAAAAGCAGGAACGAACTTCTATAAACCACACTTTATTATATGTTACGAACCTGTAGAAAATTCTGTACATATAATTTAAATAAGTAAAGATGAATGTTTGTTGGAGGTAAGCTGGAACTACTGCTTTGATTCAGAACAATAAACTAGATCGCATATCATATAATATATCATAGATTATGTTTAATCACGCTATAAACATTGAGGGTTGAGCATGGGAGGCAGATCCGTGGGGGTAAGCTGGTATCGTGATAAAAAAATATAAGGTTTCTAATACCTCATCACGAAGTCATATTCTTTAATATTACGTACTAAAAAGATTCCTCAAATATAATCTGATATTACGCGTGGCATATTAGAATATCTTATCTGAAAGATACACTGAGACCTACCTAGGTAAGTATGCTCCATCGTAGATCTCATCGTCACTTACCATCGGGTGAGATCGAGATCAAATACTTGCCTATAATGTAATAAAAAAAAAATAAAAAAAAAAGATATTTTGAAGTAAATTTAATTTTACGTTCCCGACGTTTCGGCTGCTTTATAACAACCATGGTCACGGGAGGACTGAGGTTTTAGACTCCTAGTGTCATGCTTAGAACTGGGATATCTTCATATTCAGTTGTTGTTTCCGGTCCCATCTACGCAGAAAGTACTCACAGTGTCTTGAGGTCTTGCAATGGTTTGCTTGGTTTTGTTGCAGTTACGTTCCCTATTGCAATTCGGATGTTTTTTTTTATTTCAATGGCTTCACATATCATCCTTGGTCGGTACAATTTTTTCTTTAGATATTTGTTTATCAAAATACGTTACCACTCGGGAAATATTTTCAATGTATTTTTCTTTGGCGTAAGTAACACAAAACAATCTATTTATATTAATACAACTTCATCATCAAGGTTATATCCGCACAATAATAATATATTTACCCACGTGTTGCAAAGCAGAAAGAAAAACCCATTTTCACTCGCATTATGATATGAATTATGTATCAAATACTTACAATGGGAGCCCTGAAGTTACAATAGAAAGGGAAAACTTGTGTGTATATGCAAAAATGTCATGATTCGTTTCCGCGTTTGCTGTTCAGAATTTCGGGTCCTGATTTCGATCACCTATAAGACATGCACCTTAATATCGTGTTTTACCCGCATTTTTATGCCTGTATAGTACAAACCACAAGGCTCAGAAGATACTCAACATTTTGAAAGCTTGTTTTCTTACAAGCAGCCCTTATAAGTTGGAGTTGGTGACGTTGGGTGTGTTCGTTTCCATTTAATTATTTATGTATTCAGGTTAGTGGTGACAAAGTAAAGTTCCAAAAAAACTAAAATCATCTTCTTGATTGTTCGAAAAAAATACTTTTGTTTTGAACCGATTGACTGTTTCATCGAAATAAGACTAATTATAAGAAATTGATCGCGTTTATTTTATGTTCTTTATGTTTCAGAATTTACATACGTTAACACAAAATAAACGCGATAAAATCCGTATAGTTTTAAAGCGTAATTATAAGAAATCGAGACTGTTTAATTTCTAAAGTAGATCAAATGAAATGAAGTACAGTAAATAACCGTAAATTATATGAGGATTTTAATTCAATGATAATGGGATGTTCCGGCCGAATCTATATTACAAATCTGGGGAACGTTTGACGAGTCAAATCCGTTAAGAGCCTGCCCTCAATAGAACAAAAACAAGGAATTTTGAATATTTGATTTTATTTGTAGATACGGAATCCGATAATTCTTGAAATAAAATCCCCATATTCGTCACTATATAAATCTATAAAACTGTAACTGGGTTGTCTGTACGAAAAAAAACGGTGCCCATTGTCCTGGGAAAACTTGTTTAGGATTTCAGAAACGATCCTGCCGAAGTTATAAAAAAGTAAATGTCAAAAAAAATGATGTTATTCTACTTAGGTATCGAAAATAATACCACCCCATAACAAAAAATAAACACCGCTTCAGCAGTTCTATTTTGTATTGTTTTCTGCCACTGACGAAAGTTTACAAACATCTGGTGCGCCGGCAGCTAAGCCGCCAAGTCAACAAAAATGTGTAGGTTAGTAAAAAAGTTAGGTGTAGTTATAAATATGACGTAGGCGACTTTCTACTGAAAAAGATGTCGTAGACGTAGCGAATTTTACATTTTGTAACAGCCAAAGCTCTTCTTTTTAACCGACTTCAAAAAGGAGAAGGTTCTCAATTCGGTTGTATTTTTTTTTAGTTTTCTTTTATAAACCATTTGCAATGCAACATATATTTTTTTATTCATATAATGGACTTTCTAAAATTGTATTAATTGTGTTCTACAAAGCAGGTAAGAAGTTAATTCGTGATATGATTTGTTACAAGTATTTTATACTAATTGACATAATCTGGCCAAACCATTTGCAAAACAAGTTGAAAACTATATTTAGTAAAAATAATAATAAAAAAAATACAACCGAATTGAGAACCTCCGCCTTTTTTTGAAGTCGGTTAAAAATAGAGGGCACACAGCTATTACGAAAAACTATGAACAAGCCATAATTATAATATAACGCAATCCAAAAGTTCCTTGAAAGCGATAGATAGCCTAATTCCGTACATTTGCGTAAACGTTTGAAGTTATTATTTTATTCAAATTGAAAGGATAAATGTATCGAAATTGCGTGGTTACAAAATTAAATTTGCGAAATTACACACAGTTTTCTTCTCCCTGTAGCCTTTCTCCTTTGCAATGAAGATGCTCAGTCTACTCTACATTTCGATAAATGGAAGAATTCAAAACGGATAGCAAAAAAAACACAAGTTTAACAGATTCGCGAGCACGTAGCTGGGAATGGTATGTAACGAATATCATTATTCCATATTTAAACGAGAAAATATGTAATCTCCCTTACACAATGCCAGTAGGTGCGGCAACCGGATAATATATACATATACGAAGTTACACAATGCCATGCAATTTCCTTCATTTATTAAATATCATTCCAGTTTCACGGAACCCACATCATACGTTTGTTATTACGGACGGAACATCTCTCATTGTCCTGCGGGATACGAATCGTCGTGATATTAATGAATGGCTACATCAGACGTTCCTTATAATACTTAAAATCCTCTGTGAGTTACATAAGCAAATTGAATTGAACCGCCTACTCCTGAAATGTATAATTAATAACAATGATTTACATGGAGGGTACTTCGACGAAAATAACATTGTTCGCGCCAAAGCGCCTGATAAAATTACAATCGCACGGAGTGATCACACGTTACACTGCTTTCCCTTTGTAACAAATTTGTAACAGTTTTTTATGTCCACCGTCAATGTTTTGTTATACTTTTTCTCTTGTAAAAACTTCCATTACACGGCGATTATATCTGAACTTAAGATTTTTCATTTCTCCTGACCTAACATTTATTCATGGTCAGCTTCGAGCCTAATTACAAGAACTATATTGGATTAACATTTGGAAATAATAATCTTCACAAAATAAACGGGATTGGAGAATTGGAAGAATTGGTGAGGACGACGTGACGCGTATTCCCTACGTCATCGTGAGGACGTGTACTGAAACCAAGAAGAAAAAGGATCAAATTCAGCACAGTGTTACGGGTTTTGTTTATAAAACATTAGTATCTACTATACTTAGTGTTCACCAGTTACTCAATTTCAGATATTGTAAAGTTTTTTCGCCTGCATCCCAAAATGACCGACAAGGCAGAAAAGGAATTAATAAAAAAGGAAGAAAAGGAATTAATCAGGAAACGGGCAAGTTATAAGGGTCAATTAACGGCGTTTACTAATTATCTTAGCGATATAAAAGATTCCCAGGTCAGCGAATTGCAATTGCGCGTGAGTAAAATTGATTTATTGTACGATAAATACGACGAGGTTCAATTAAGATTGGAGTGTATAGTGGACGACATTGATACTCAAGTAATTGAACGTATTGAATTTGAATCGTCATATTATAAAAGTCTTGCTAAAGCTCAAGATTTGATATCGCGAAATTATACCAAAGGCAATGATTCTGTAGCTAGTGGTAGTAGTGAAAGGGTTTCATTTCGCGGGAACAATAATAAATTAGTTAAGTTGCCTACTATACAACTACCAAAATTCAGCGGGTCGTATGACAATTGGTTAGAATTTCGTGACACTTTTGCCAGCCTGATACACTCGAATGATGACATTGACGATATAAATAAGTACCATTATCTTCGCGCATCGCTCGAAGGGACAGCTGCCGTAGTCATACAATCTATCGAATTCTCAGATAGTAATTACGCGGTAGCATGGCAATTGTTACGCGATAGATTTGATAACAAACGTCTCCTAATTCAAAACCACGTGACGGCATTATTTAACATTGAGCTAATTACAAAGGAATCTTCATTTACTTTGAAGCGTATGATTGACACCTTAAATAAAAATTTACGTGCACTTGAGTCATTAGCTGAGCCCGTAAAACAATGGGACACTTTATTGATTCACATTGTTACTCATAAATTAGATTCCAAAACATACCGTGAGTGGGAAGAGTTCAAAGGTCACCTGGACAATGAGAAAGGTATTTCACTCGAGTCCCTTTTAACTTTTTTACGTAATCGTGCAGACTTATTAGAAACATTAGAACTTTCTCGGAATTCTAATATTAATCAAATTAAAAATAATAAAATTAAAAGCATGGTGTCTGTATCTAATTCTCAAACTCAATCAAATGGTAGCAGTAGGTCGTCCCAGCCCAAAATGTGTCCTAATTGCAAGGGTGATCACAACTTAAGCAACTGCTCGAAGTTTTTAGGACTTAGTAGTGAAGAAAGGCTGGACTTGTTACCACAATTTAAGATTTGTTATAATTGTTTTCGCTCTGGCCATTATGCGAATCATTGTAAGTCAGGTGGCTGTAAAGTTTGTAAACGTAAGCACAACACTTTGATTCATATTGCAGATATGAAGCAATGGCCAACGTCCAATGTTTCAAGTCACAAAGAGGAACGTCCTGTTCCTGTTACATCGAGCGAAAATAACCCCATAGGTACGAATATCACATTATCTGCGCAAGTCTCGACCTATTTACAAAATAAAACTCAGGTGCTATTGGCAACTTCTCTCATAAAAATATATGACGATAACAATCGTGAATATCTTGCTCGTGCCATTCTGGACAGTGGCAGTACTTCGTGTCTCATTACAGAAAAATTAAGTAGGTTAATGAATTTACATACTGTGGACGTTAACGAATCGTTATTAGGAATTAATAACTCAAAGTCGCACATAGGTGAAATGTGTTGCGTACCCATTAAATCGTTAAACGAAAACTTTACTACAAATCTTTTTTGTTTTGTTTTACCTACTATCACCGATGAAGTACCAAGTCAGCAGTTATCTTTGAAAGACTTAAACATACCAAGTAACCTATGTTTAGCCGATCCCCACTTCCACACTCCATCATCGGTGGATTTAATTATTGGTGCGGATGTTTTCTGGGACCTATTAGGGTTACGTAAGTTCAGTTTAGGAAACGGCAAACCGGTACTTTTTGAATCTAGGCTAGGGTGGCTAGTTTCAGGCCCTGTTATTGACAGTGGCCATGTACCGCACTCGATTTCAAACTTTAAGTCGAATTTAGGTAAATTAAGTTCGACTGACAATGTTTCCTCGCACAATAATGAAACAGATGATGACATTCAAAACCTGTTGACGCGTTTTTGGCACCTTGAAGAGGTTCGCCTTCAGTCATCACCTTTCTCAGATGAAGAGAAAATGTGCGAAGAACATTTTATTAAAAACACAACTCGTCTTCCAGACGGCCGCTTCTGTGTGAAAATACCACTGAAACAATCACGTGATATTTTAGGTGGTTCTTTACAACGCGCAAAGCATTGTTTTCTGTCTCTTGAACGCAGATTTAAGAGCCAACCACATTTTAAAAATAATTATCACAACTTTATGTCTGAGTATCTCATGTTAGGTCATATGTCTGAGTGTTCATTTGATCCTCAGAAACTGGCATACTTTATACCACACCACGGAGTGGTACGAGAGAGCAGCTTAACAACCAAATTAAGGGTTGTATTTAATGCGAGCAGCCTCACAACTTCAGGTATTTCATTTAATAATTTGCAATTAGTAGGGCCCAACGTGCAGGACGATCTACTGTCCATACTCCTTAGATTCAGACAGCATAAGTACATTATCTCGGCAGATGTGGAGAAAATGTACAGACAGATCGTTGTGCACCCTGATGACAGAAATCTCCAACAAATTATTTGGAGATCTGATCCATCAGAGCCTATGAAAACGTACCAGTTAAACACTGTGACGTATGGTACAGCCAGCGCCCCCTATCTTGCCACCAGATGTCTAAACCAATTAGGCTTGGATTGTACAGATAATAAAATCGCCAATATAATAAAAACCGATTTTTATGTGGACGATTTGTTGAGTGGAGGGGATAGCGTCGAGGAAGTGCTGGACATACGACACAAGGTGTCTGCTGAACTCGCTTCAGCTGGTATGAATCTTCGCAAATGGAGATCAAATGAAACACAGTTCATTTTAAACGACAAAAACTCATCTCTCGATTTAAATATTGGTTCTACGGAACCCTGCAAAACATTAGGTCTTAACTGGCTTGTCGAATCTGATGAACTAAATTTTTCTAATAATAAAATTATTTTAAATAGCTTTACAAAACGAGGAATTCTTTCTGTCATTTCTCAGATATTTGATCCCCTCGGAATTCTGGCCCCATGCATAATCCCAATGAAAATGCTAATGCAAAAACTTTGGTTGCATAAACTCAATTGGGACGACCAGTTGCCCTCCGACATAATTAAATCATGGGTATTCATTGTAGAAAGTCTGTCACTTCTTAACAGTTTAAGAATTCCACGTCGTGTACTCTGTGATCAATACAGTAATGTCGAACTTCATATATTTAGTGACGCATCACAAGTAGCCTACGGAGCGTGTCTTTATGTCCGTAGCAGTAATGATAATGACGTGTTGGTGCGCTTACTTTCAGCCAAAAGTCGAGTAGCCCCTCTAAAACCCACTACAATACCGAGACTTGAACTTTGCGCTGCTCTGGTTGGTGTTCGTCTGTACGAAAAGGTGATAAGTTCGCTTCGGGTTCAAGTAAGGTCAGTTACTTTTTGGTCGGATTCTACCATCGTATTGGGCTGGTTAAAAATGTTACCTAACAAGCTACAACCATTTGTCCGCAACCGCGTTGCTGAAATATTAGACAAAACTGGTTCGTGTACTTGGCGGCATGTCCCCACTAATCTAAACCCAGCTGATCATATTTCCCGCGGCGTACAGATAAGTGCAATTCAAAATCTCGACTTGTGGTGGTCAGGTCCACAATTTTTGAAAGGTGATAGTTTTGATTGGCCCATTAGTCCGATTTTGAACGAAAAACTACCAGAAACCCGCTCAGAAGTATCCTTGGTTACTAAAACTAATAAAAAACCTATGATTGAGTTTGAGCGTTTCTCTAATTTTAATAGATTACAACGTTCGATGGCATATGTGTTAAGATTTATTAATATCTGTAAAAGGCGACATCTACCGACGAGATTCTTAACTAGTGACGAACTTCATAATTCGCTGAATATTCTAATAAAATTGGCACAAATAGAATCATTCGACGAATATAGTAATTTATTGCATAACAAAAGATTACCTGCAAAAAGTAATCTATTAAAATATAATCCATTCTTGGATGACAATAAATTGATGCGGGTCGGCGGGCGGTTAGAATATTCATCATTTTCTTATGAGAAGAAACACCCAATATTATTACAGTCCACTCATCGTTTAACAAAATTATTATTTAAGCATATGCATATAAAACTCATGCACGCCGGTCCCCGTTTATTATTAGCTTCACTAAAGGAAATGTATTGGCCGATCGGTGGTTTGAATTTAGCTAAACATTGTTATCGTCAATGTTATTTATGTCGTCGTCTCAAAGGACAGGTCATCAACCCCATTATGGGTAATTTACCGCAACATCGTGTAACTCCCGGTGGCTATCCTTTCGAATGTGTTGGCGTTGATTACGCCGGTCCAATCATGTCGGCTAGTCGTCAAGGTCGCGGCTGTAGGCTGGTTAAAGTTTACATCTTAATTTTTGTATGTTTCGCGACCAAGGCTGTACACGTTGAGTTAACAGGCGACTTAACTAGTAATAATTATTTATCAGCACTCCGCCGATTTATTTCTCGTCGAGGCAAACCTAAACACATATACTCCGACAACGGAACCTCATTTGTAGGTGCTTTTAATGAACTCGGCCGTTTTTTAAAATACAATTGCGATTTGTTGTCTGGTGACTTGGCTCAGGAAAACATTAATTTCCATTTCATACCTCCTCACGCCCCACACTTTGGCGGTCTTTGGGAAGCAGGTGTGAAATCTATAAAATTTCATTTAAAGAGAGTATTAGGTAATTGTAACCTTACATATGAAGAATTGAACACTGTGCTGATCCAGATCGAGGCAGTACTGAACTCTCGACCGCTGACACCGCTCTCCGCGGACCCCGGAGACTTGCTGCCGCTGACTCCTGGACACTTCCTCATCGGCCGCCCACTCAGCTCTCTACCCTCTCCAAATTATGAAGACCATACGACGGACAGACTGAGTCGTTTTCAACGTATTGAGCTGCTGCGCCAACATTTTTGGAGAAGATGGAGCAAGGAGTATATCTCTGAACTCCAACAGAGGACAAAGTGGCGTGCCAGTAGTGCAGACTCTTTGAAGGAAGATTCTCTCGTGGTCTTGAAAGATGACAACCTTCCTCCGCTAAAATGGCGAATGGGTCGGATCATAGCTGTTCATCCCGGTCTGGACGGAGTCAGCCGTGTTGCCGATATTAGGACTGCGAACGGAGTCGTTAGAAGAGCTGGGAGCAAAATCTGTCCCCTTCCTCAAGGCGAAGACAACTAATGTCTGTTGAAAGACCAGCTTTCAACGCCCGGGGGCATGTTCGCGCCAAAGCGCCTGATAAAATTACAATCGCACGGAGTGATCACACGTTACACTGCTTTCCCTTTGTAACAAATTTGTAACAGTTTTTTATGTCCACCGTCAATGTTTTGTTATACTTTTTCTCTTGTAAAAACTTCCATTACACGGCGATTATATCTGAACTTAAGATTTTTCATTTCTCCTGACCTAACATCTATTCAAACATCTATTAATAGTAGTTAACGACCTGATTAGCCCAGTTGGTAGTGACTCTGCCTTCTGTCTGGGTTTGTATACTGGTAGGGGAAAATCTTTGAGTAATCAGCACGAATGTTGTGTACCTAAGTCATGGATGTTGAATAAGTATTATAAACTGGGTTCTCCCCCAGGTCAATGTTCGGTACCCATAATACAAGCGTTGCTTGGTGTGGGACCGTATAGTTGGTGTGTTCGTATGTCGATATTATATTATTATATTTAATTAATACACAGCTTGTACATATGTATTGATTTGTATTAATCTCTTCTCTTTAATAAAATAACATATTTTGTGATACTATTTTATTTAATTTGATATAATTATAATAATTTATATTTAGATGGTTAATAAATTAAATAACAAAGATCAATACCTCAGCTCTCATTTGAAACTAGATTCTATTAAATTTGTGACTTTTCGTTGACTTGATCATTATGAATATACTATTAGCGATGTGGCAACACTGTTTGACAGTTCGGGCTTTCGCGCCTATATAAGGCGCGCAAGCCCCGACGTCACTCTCATTTGCTCTCCGAATTTTGTAGCGATAAGACGTGTTATAGCTCGTTGGAATTGTTAAATTTGAGTTATTTATGTTGGATTCAAATATTGAAGAATTGAGTTTGTTCGTTGTGTAATTACATGTTTTCATGTCATTTTATTCTTATTAATTAATTAAATCTACCCTCGGTTCCTCGTGCATATATTTTTTTAATACAATTCGATACCAACCGCTAACATCAGAAGTGGGATAGGCTTCTGTAGCCTACATCTGCTCTGGTCGCAAGCGAAAATAATCATTAGTTGATTAGATAGCTTGGGTTGAGTTTTAAGTGAAATTTTAAATGTTTGATCATGGCTGATCGACCCTTCACTCGAAGTAGTAGTAGGAATAGGCGTGGTCAAAACAGTGTTGCAGGAGATCTTCAAGACCAGCTCAGCATAATTCTAGCACACATTGACGCGCTAGAAAATAGCAGTCTACCCGCAACAAGCAACGAGTCGGCGGAGGTATCGTCGGCGGAGCGTGCAATCGTGGCGCCGGTTGACACCGTCGTGTCTGTACCTCGACCGCCCGCGCCACTACCAGTTACTGCCAGATCGAATGACGGCACCATCGGTGAATCGCACGCAAGTACTTCGACTTCGTTGGATGTCACCTACCGCCTCATTGGCGCACTGAGCGCGTTGGCTAAGGTCAGATCAACCCATTATTATATTTCTAATTTTGATCAGAGTGTCGGTAATATCAAAATCTGTACTTAAATATTTTGAATGTACACAACTGTATGTGGGTACATATCAAGTTTTAAGTGGTATGGGTGACCAAAATATTGAGTGTACTAGTTGTGTTACTCATAAATGTATGAATGTACCTGTACTTGTTGGGACCGATGTTTTAAACCGTGACGATGTGCAATACATTTGTGCAAACAATGAACAACGAATTACTCGAATTCCTAGGTCGACATTAAGTAGTGACCGCAGTGTGTTCCTCATTAACTTAGATGATCAATCACGAATGAATACACTTCTCGAGGGTAATGATCGCGAAAGATTATTGGGTATCATTCATGAATTTGACGAGTTTCTTATCGTTGGCACTGCGTGGACAACGGCAACGACTGGTCATATGCATTTTGAGTTAATGAGTGGAACACCTATTTATTATGGACCTTACAGACTTCAATCTCTCTGGGAATTTCCCAATGCCAGACAATTATTCTTGTAAAGAAAAATGACGGTAAGGATCGTATGTGTCGACTATCGTGCACTAAATGCGATCACTGTTATGGATTGCTATCCATTACCGCTGATGGAAGACCATATTGATCGCCTTCTACTTTTGTAGCCACGGAAGTGGAATATTTAGGTCGTACGATTTTAATGGGTCAGGTTAGACCGAGCAAGTGTAAAATCAAAACCCTAGTAGATTCACCAGTACCCACTAACGTATGGGAGGTCAGATAGTTTCTTGGTTTGGCAGGATACTTCCGTAGATACATATCCGCTTGTGCATCTATAACCGTACCCATAGCTAGGTTATTACGAAGTAACGTTATAGTTGCTGTTTTCGATCGACTATTGCCAACGGAGCTGTAAACGGACGCGTGCTCAGTCGGTTGTGGTGCAGTTCTCATTCAGATGCATGGGTACAGTAAAAGACGGGTTGTGTTATATTTTAACAAAACAACTCAAGGTGCCGAGCCACGATATCATTCATACGAGCTTGAAACTTTGGCAAATATTAAAGCTTTACAAAACTTTAGTCATTGCCTATTGGGAATTTCTTTTAGAATTGTAACCGACTGAATAACGCACTTAAATTAACTGAGCGAAAAAGGGACTTGTTGCCCCGTGTTGCGTGTTGGTGGATGTACATGCAGGATTTCAACAAGTCGGAATATCGTAAGGGCGTAATGATACAACACGCGGGTTGTCTGGGTCGGAGTCCTGTAGATGTTTACCAAATTGATAGACCACGAGACTGGGCGCGGATGGCTCAGTCGGCGGACGAAGAGACTCGTACGTTGATTGACAAAGGCCTAAATGATGAGTTAGACTCGTCCCGATAGTTTGTTAGAAATGAATTGCTTTATTACAAATACATTTCTGCTGGGAGTGAACCCAGATTTCTGTGCTTCATACCAAGAGGTGATAGGTTGAGTTTGATAAGGATTTTTCATGGCCAACATGAGCATATAAACTTAAACAGGTAGTTTCAAATGCTATATCACTATTTGGTACTCCTAAACTTATGGTGTACGATGGAGGGCGAATGTTTGAAAGTTTGAGCTTTCAAGGATAGGCCTTTGATATGGGGTGTCAAATTAATTTTATTACTCCAGCAATGCATAGTGAAAATGGTCAGGTAGAACGCTACTGCCGCATGTTACTTAATATGTTGCGCATCGAGACTACCAATCGTAACAATCGATGGTCAGCGTGTTTTATGGAAGATGCAGCTCATTATTAACAGTACTAAGCATAAAACCACACAAATATCACAATCACAATTAATAATTGGGGTAGAAGCAGTTACGCCAGTAATAATGTCACCTATCCGTGACGTTGCCTTGGACAATACACGACCGAATCGTGAGGGCCTAAGGGAGCTATAGAGGCAGCGCGCTAGTGAACTACTTGTTGAAAATAGACGTAAACATTAGTAAAATCGGAATGTTGTGCGAAGTTTTCCGCTAATGATAATGGTTTTGTAACTAAAACTTCTCAAGTTACAGGCAAGCTGGACTCGGGGATGCGAGGGCCTTACCGGGTCATTAAAGTATTACCCCATGGCCGGTATGAACTACAACTAACTACCACCACTAGAACCACTAGAAGTGGTTCGTATGGCAAAATCACTCAGGCGGCCGCCGAGCATATGGTGGCCTGGCGAGGAGAGTGGACCCCGAGGCTTGTGCCGTAATTTTGGACATTAAGCTAAGTGTGCTTTCAATATTATAAGCCGTGTAGCAGACATGTTAACTGGGTCATGTCTGTTACGTTGTGTCCATTTGTGTAGACATGATAACAGGGCCATGTCTGTGGTGTCGAGTTTAGTCTCCGCCAGTGTAGACATGATAACTGGGCCATGTCTGTGGTGTCGAGTTTATTCTCTGCCAGTGAAGACATGATAACTGGGCCATGTCTGTGGTGTCGAGTTTATTCTCCGCCAGTGTAGACATGATAACAGGGCCATGTCTGTGGTGTCGAGTTTAGTCTCCGCCAGTGTAGACATGATAACAGGGCCATGTCTGTGGTATCGAGTTTATTCTCCGCCAGTTTAGACATGATCCTCAATGGATCCTCAAGACTGGTCCTCAATGGATAGGCTAAGGAGAATATGGAAAAACAGGAGCATCACCAAAGCCACTAAAATTCGGCTAGTGCGCATGTTGGTCTTTAGAAGTTTTTCGAGAAAATCACTTCATAGAGCGGTTGGTTGTACAAGGCAGAGTGGAAGGCACCAGACCACGTGGAAGGTCGCCCATGCGATGGACCGACCAGATTAAGACTGCCATTGGCGGCCCCTTGCATGAGTACACCAGGATGGCATCCAATGGGGAGAGATGGCGAGACAACGTGAGGCGAGCAACATCAATCCCAGAACCAATGCATGACGACCACGACCGCTCTGACCGGAGCATCACGACTTAGAAGAAGAGGAGAGACATGATAACTGGGCCATGTCTGTGGTGTCGAGTTTATTCTCCGCCGGTGTAGGCATGTTAACTGAGCCATGCCTGTGGTTTCGAGACATGTTAACTAGGTCATGTCTGATGCGTCGAGACATGTTAACTGGGTCATGTCTGATGCGTCGAGACATGTTAACTGGGTCATGTCTTCGAGATGATTCTCGCCTCGGGATATACGAATTTTCAGCGTATATCCTGAAGTAAGTTATAGGGAAGATATTGATATTCCTTATTTTCTACTTTCAGCTGAAGGTGACTCCCTTGCGGCTGATCCATCTACCAGTTTCTCTAGCTGCGAGAGCCATTTACTCTCGAGCACTCACACTGGAGATAGACAACGGGGTTCAACAAACGTCGCATCCGGCCGGCATTGAAGACTGCATTCTCCCGCCAGCTTCCCGAGCCCACTAGCCGAGCAATGGGGACTGCCAGGCGATGAAGACATGTTCGAGGACGACCATTTGTCAGGAGAGGCCGTATTAGCGATGTGGCAACACTGTTTGACAGTTCGGGCTTTCGCGCCTATATAAGGCGCGCAAGCCCCGACGTCACTCTCATTTGCTCTCCGAATTTTGTAGCGATAAGACGTGTTATAGCTCGTTGGAATTGTTAAATTTGAGTTATTTATGTTGGATTCAAATATTGAAGAATTGAGTTTGTTCGTTGTGTAATTACATGTTTTCATGTCATTTTATTCTTATTAATTAATTAAATCTACCCTCGGTTCCTCGTGCATATATTTTTTTAATACAATTCGATACCAACCGCTAACAATACTTTAATCAAAATTACTGCCAAGTAAACTTTATGCTATGGCGCACTGGCTAGTCTCGCCCGAAAAAATCTTGGGATGCTTAAAAAAAATATAGTATTTTAATGTGTCTTGATTCTTCAATAACAAAATACCTAGAAAATAACTTCAATATTTACAAATTAAAGTTATAAAAATATAAATTTTAAAGAAAATAGCAAAGATCGCTTTATATTTACAAAAAGTGTAAAAAAAAATTTAACGTTTTAGTGATAAGACCGCCATTGGTACAATATACAATGAATAGTTTAATAAGTAATACACAGAAACTTTGTTTGAGACAATTTCTCGGCAAAAAAATACTATTCTACTTTAGCTATAAAACGAACCGAATATCCAAATTCCAACTGTAATCACCACTAGAACAAAAAAAAGTCGGAAGGAAAAGTTCAGAGTTTATCCGCTTTTTTGTGGACCATACCCGACCTCTTTCCGGTGCGGCGTGAACCTCCCGCGGATACGGGAAGACATTTTGCAACTGCTAATTAAAATTAAACTTTTTATTTAACAAGTATTATAATACATACCTATCTCCCAAAGTTTATTGAAATAAAACTAATTTTTAGGATTTTATTGCGCTTATATTTTGATTTTACGTTCCCGACGTTTCGGCTGCGGAGTAGTATTCGCGTAAATATAAGTTTTTTTTTATTATCAGCGCTCCCATTTCATATTTATTGTCTGTTGAAAACTCATGTATACACATCCTACAAATATTATTAATGTGAAAGTTTGGATGGATGGATGTTTGTTACTCAATCACGCCAGAACGGCTGACAGGTTCTGGATGAAATTTGGCACAGAGATAGATTATAGTCTGGAATAGCACATAGGCTACTTTTTATCCCGGTAGAAAGGACACACTTTTTAATCACGGGTAGCACCCCGGGGCGCAGCTAGTATTATCATAAGGTGTGGGTTGGTTTATCTGCTGGCGTGGACTCATTAATCAAATAAGTCCATGGATTCTGGGTACATTTTAAGCGTAAATCCAATTTGAATTCGTTAACTGAATCTGTCTTTCTGTAAGACGAGTTCAATCTTTTTAGCTTAACGTTACCGTGTTCTTTCTCACTCACACGACTGATTAAAAAATACGAATGATAGTGACGATAGCGATACGATTACATTCTCGACTGACTCGTTGGTTTCTTTATCTTAAGCATAGCCTGGTGTGTAAAGTATAGACAATTAGCACTCCTCTAAAATTCTTGGTCATAATACTAGAAAGTAATACTTGAAGTATATAATCATCATCATTGCAACGATTCTGGTGTCTATTATAGTGTGATGATTATTGTGTATCCAGAATCTTTCAGAAGACCCCCCCCCCCCCCCCCCCAACCCCAACCCCGCATGTATAGCACCTGGGCAGCTCTATTTACCTCTTGGGGACCATGGTTGTCACATAATACTTTTATGTTCCTCCACCTTAAGTTCCGATAGATGTCGCTTTGCTTACGCTAGTGGACTTTGATTTAAAAATTGTTAGGGAGTCACCTTGCTGCTCAGGGATTCGAGACACATATAAACTTAATTTAGTCCTCCCGGATTACATGCTCCAGTTCACAATCCTTCGCCACCCCTATCAGCACTTCAACCCTCATCACGAATGGAATTAGCAGCTTCAGAATTATAATGTCCACATTATATTAACACAATTATAACGTTCAACATCCATATCAAAATATCTCTCTGTTAGGGCCTCATTGGTAGCAGGTATTAAACCTTTTTTGTTAGCAATAGATGCCATATAAGTAGAAAAAAACCTAGCTGTCAAAAATGTAAGAAAATAAAATAATAAGAAAAACGAGAAAATTTTGTAACCTAAACCTATCCAAAACGATGTAAAATAAATAAACATAAAAAAGCATCGGATTTCATTGAAGAAGTTAACATATAGGTAGTTGCGATAATTTTCGAAATCACTCTCTTTCTAGAAGGACTGCTGCACGTTTTTTTTTTTGTGATTCCAATAACGAACCTACAAATTGTTTGCCAATTGTGTCAACTTAATTAAAATCTTTATTTACAAAATACCATCTAAGAGCTGTTATGTTTTCACGTCAAACTAACTGAAATCCAAATAACAAAAAAATTGAGAGCGCGCTGAGCAAATAGGTTCTACATAACACTACCCTGCCGCGATGAATCTGTTCATAGGTAGTCTTTTTAATTCGTTTCCTAACAATAGGGAAATCCTAAGAAAACACTTGTTTGTGTCCGCTATGAAAAAATGGTTGAATACCACTGGGCTGAGATAATCAAGATTATCAAGATCATAAAAAAAATCCTACAAACCATTAAAAAGGGGAACCAACACATTTCATTATTTCGTTATTATTAATTATTATGTTGCAATATTCAAAAGCTTGTTAATATTAAATGTACGTAATAACCACAGGATAACGAATACCTAAATGCCATTTTACGGTACCCGTGTGGATAAAATTAAGACAACCGTGCGGAAATAACGACTTCCCTGTATAAAAGGTTTATTTAAAGCATGCTTTTTAATGGGAAAATGAGCAAAACTGTCTCATATTTGTCCTCTTTGTACTTCGGAACGAATACGATACACACAAACTTAGACTTAGCATGTTTCATTGTGTTTTATTGTATTAAGGATTATAAAATATACATTAGATATAGGCCCTTTGAGAGAAAATTGACACGAGAAAGGATCACCTGCTTAAAACAATTAGATTATTATGAGCTAGTGAAGAAGAATCAGAATCAGAATATTTTTTATTCATACGTAAACCGTTACAGTACTTACGACTCGTCAAAAATATCACAAAATTACGTTAAGATCGCTATCGCGAGATACTCGATGGATACTCTTTATAAAAATATGTTTAAGTCGATGTGTACTTAGACACATTGCTTTGGATATGGGAAAACTAAATAGGTAAGGCTAGGCTAAATTATATTATAACTACATGGTTCTCATATAAAACATGTAACTAAGTAATATAGTTCATTATTAATATGAGACTAGGGTAGTTAATATCCTGCAGTCATCAATACGTAACGTTAATAAAATATCGTTTTATAATGTTAATAGGTTTAATAACCGACTCAAATGAGCTTTGAACCCGTACCGATAAAAACAGCGGATAAATGCTCATTATCAGCTATTCGTACATTTTGTTTTGCCTGTAATAGCATTATTGAATACCCAATACATCTTTCATGCGCAAGAGTATTCAGAATTGATTCTCGCTTTATTCAGTTAGGCTGCTGTAATAAGAAATTCATTAAATAAAGTAATGCGGACAGATATTCAATATCCTGTTTTCAACAAACAAAATTAATGAGAACAAATTGACGGAGTCCAAACATTTTTCTTAGGTAAGTCTTTCCTTAATAATAAAAATCCCTACTCACCTCCGAATAATGGAAAAAACAAACATAAAAACTTGACAGTTATTCCTTTTCTTATCATTTTAGCACTGCAACAACACTTCACATAAAGTTTAACTTTATTAACTTATACATAAGAATGGCGCGATGAGGATAGCATTATTAAATGTTGGTATTCGTGATGCGATTTCGAATATGGAATAAGGCGGCAAACGTTCGCGAAATGCGTGCGCTCTCCCCGGAGATGCGTAGAGCACTGAAAGTTAGAATAGAACCTCTACCTGACTGCGTTGTTGTCAGATTTCAGCGCGCCTCGTGCTATGTAGAAAAGTCCCGTTCATTTTCTTGACGTACTGAACGAAATGTACATTGGAACGGTTGCGAATCAGTACTCTGTGGCTTTATGATACCCCTGTGGAGAGTAGCGCCCGAAACGATTCATTTGCTTTGGATTTAAATGACAATTTGTTTTTCCAAACGCCAGTTATTTTCGTGTCACGAATCCTCGATTTGCGCTCACCTGTATTGTCATTTCAGGTTTCAATTTAGCAATTCGCAATTCAATGGCATTGAAAACACAACTTTTCAGAAATTCGTGTTCAATTATCGTGTTAATTATGCTAGGCATGATGAACACTTTTATTATTTATGTTTAGGGTATTATTTTTATAAATAACTATATTTTATAATATTTATATATATCTATATAAATAAAAAAACTATATAATTACAAGTATCCCTTGAGATCGGCTGAACTGGCTAGATTTTTAGTGACGTAAATATTGAAAATGTTTTGAAATTTGGGTAGCATTGTTCAAAATATTTTTTTTAATTTATGTTTTGCATAAAGCTCTTGTATAGCCCAAATCTACCTCTAGTTCGGAAGGTTCAAATTTCTCTGAGAAGAACTAGCAACAAATGACGCCTTTGATCTGCACCCGCGAACTGCGGGACGGGATGTGAGGTAATTCAAATTAGCGGGGGGCGGAGTGTGGTCATTCTGTTCCCCGCGTGTATTCTGTACTATTTCCTGAACACGGTCCAAGAGAAACCTTTACTAGCCAAACATTTCTCAGCAAAATACCTATAAGTGCCAAACAAATATTACACCCCCAGCAGTGGATCTGTAAATAACACATCCACCACGAAGCTATTACGAAATGGACATGGCTATAACTAGATTTGCCTATAAATTAACCGGAGAGTGAGGGGGGGTGGGGTTGAATTCCGCTCATTTCTATATCCTTCGTCTAGCGGTGAAGTCATGGTTACTACATGGTATAGCTATATGTCAGACGTTACTTTTACGACTAGTTTAGAAGGTGTATACAATGTGCGGCACTTTTTGTTGATCAGTAAAACCAAGAGAGAATAATGAACCGGGATGCTTATGCGACAATGGTTTTCAAAGATCGGCCTCTAACATACTGTACGTCAAGTGCGAGATTATTCGTAAGCTAACCGTACACTTTATAGTCTACCGTATTTAGACATTTTGTATGGAGAATTGAAATTTTAAAATACCGTCCGCTAGACGCGCTTTCAACTCTCCATACAAAATGTCTGAACACGGTAGACTATAAAGGATACAGTTAGCTCGCAGTTGACGTGCTGACCAAGGCTACGCTTACCGAGATTTCACCAGGAGCTGGCTACAATTCTCGGTGCATATCTTCTCCATTTCGTTATAGCTTCTTGGCATCTACCAATCATTCCAAGGACATATGTTTTTTTCCTTGTTCATTACTCAAAGATTCTCGCAAACAACGCTCGCTAAGATTTATCAAACGAAGGTCAAGGACCTTAGTGATAAGTTGATATCGATAAGTTGTCTCTTGAATCGAAGGTTTATTTACGGGATTGCACCCATCACTCACTTGCAAGACAACTCTTGAAGCAAGGATTTACTGCGGTGTACAGAAAAGACGCTGAGATAAATCGAAAGTTGTTAAGTATTTTGGAGATGGCAAAAAATATACTAGGATTGCCCTGTTAGTGGCTATACGCTCAATAAAACCTGCTGCTGGGTGCTACCATCGACTTGGGATCCAGTAATTAATATTATTTAATCCAAAACCAAGCGCACCATTGCAAGACCTCAAGACACTGTGAGCATTTTCTGCGTAGATCTGACCGCAAACAACCAATAAAAATGAGGGTACCCTAAGTCTAACTATGACACTAGGACGTCTAACACCTTACTCCTCCCATGACCATGGTTGCTGTAAGGCAGCCGAAATGATGGGAACGCAAAAATTTTAAAAAATAGTATTATTTCAATGTGTAGTATTCGCGTAAATATAACATATCCTTTCTATCTATAAAAAAATAATATCCGAATCGGTTCATAAATAATAGAGATTTGAAATAACAAACATAAAAAAAATCAAACGAATTGTGAGCCACCTCCTTTTTGAATTCGGTTAAAAATCAGTAAAATTAGTTTCATTTCATTGAAACCTAATTCCTTCATCATCACAATAAATGATGACAATTAATGCGCATGCGCCTGCGAGGACTAAAGACGAGGTAATGTTTACTCATTCCATTTAATTTCCACAATTTTTCGTTATCTACCCAGAATAACAACGATAAAAATAGGCAATAGAAACACAGCTGACAAACTGAACGAAATCGGCTGGCATTCGGAAATACGGGACAGTCCTTTGAGACCACAAAGGGGATCAGATATTTATCAGAAGTTCATTTTGATGGTTTCCGACAGGTAAACGAACCGTTATTGGATAGAGGTATAGAAGGTTTTGTACTTTTAAATTAAACAGCCTTGGTATAGTACAAAATGTGTTATGTTATAATGACGACCTGATTAGCACAGTTGTTAGTGACCCTGCTTTCTGTGCCGAGGGTCCCGGGTTCGAATCCTAGGGACATACTTTGTGTGATGAACAGGAATGTTTGTACCGAAGTCATGAATGTTTTATATCTGTATAAGTAATGTATACTGGTTTCGTCCCCAGTCCATTGTACGGTACCCATAATGCAAGCGTCGCTTAGTATGGGACCGTATAGTTGGTGTTCGTCTGGCAATACTTTATACAGTGTTTGATAGATTGAGTGGTTTAAGCCTGATTGTCATTGGTATGGTTTGGCGGCGCGTACTGGCTGATAAAAAAAAGGACTTGAGCTATCATATTCTTCATTGTTTAATTGGTTAATAGATGTCATCAGACCAAATAATTTACGCTGTGGAGTAGGTAACTTCAGAAATGTATTTATTAATTAAAACGATTCTGATTGTCAATTGAACGCAATTAATTTTGATACAACACTAGTTAGTGCGAAGGCAATTTATGTATAGGTTTCAAATAACATCATACTGTCTGGTACTAAAAATAGCACATCTTAGACAAAAAAAATATATATGATAAAGAGTACAAAGTCTCTGCTTCAATACCCTCCACCGTCTTGGGAGCCAATTTAAGCTCCACTATGTAAAAACATTAATTGTATTTCCACTATTAATTATTCTGGTATGACTAATAACCGAACCTTTGAATTGGTTTGCCATTGTAATCGAAATGTATGGCATGTGACAGAAAACAAATCACAGAGGGCCATTCAAAACAAAACGACAACGGTCCATAGGTTTTATCGTTGCGTTGTTTATATGCCAGCAAGTGTACTCAGTACACTGAAACCAAAAGTTGCGAACTCGCGTTTTTACAAGTAGATATTAATTTCAACAACCTTTTGAACGTGTGCAAACAAAATTTTAGTACGTGGGTTTGAAATCTGTGTAAACGCGGCCTTTGAACTGAGTACTTAATAAAGTTTTTACGTTTTATTTTTAGGGTTATGATGTTTGCATTTATTTTTTATTGAATCTTTTATGTTCCACAGAATATAACACCCATTCTGGTTGAATCTGTTGTATTACATATAACATGAATGTAGTAGTTATTTGTATTTTAGTGGTAGTGCCTATACTAATATACGAAGAATTGTACCAAAATCAACAACGAGAGCAAAATGATGTGACTAAATGTATATTATACGTGATCCTTTGAATCGGGAATTATAATTAGACAAAACGAAAACAGTGCAGATGTACAGGCATTTGACGTCACCGGCATGACTCAACCTACGTGCGACAGAGAAAGATCGAGCCCACTCTGCCCCACTATTACTCTTATAATCTGTTTAGTAGTTGCTTGAGGTCCGATCTACGCAGACAGTGTCTTGCGGTCTTGCAATGATAGCGCATCATTGCAAGACCGCAAGACACTGTCTGCACTTTCTGCGTAGATCGGACCGCGAGCAACAACTAAATATGTTATCCTAGTTCAAACTATGACAATGCGACGTCAAACACCTCAGTCCTCCCGTGACCATGGTTGCTGTAAAGCAGCCGAAACGTCGAGAGCATAAAAATATAAAATAATCGCGATAAAATCTGTAAAATAAATTTTACAGATTTTATCGCGATTATTAAACCTTAATGTTTAATACGACAAGTCGTATCGTAAAATTAATATCAAGTCTATATTGACAGTAGGTATTTAGGACAACGTTCGGAACGCGCGTTCGTACCGCGGTGTCTCCGTCAACAGCCCTAAATAAACACTCTTATTCACTTAGTTTGCTTTGTCATTTCACCGTGCTGATTGAGTTATGTGTTAAAATTGGTAAAACAAAGATCTGTCTAAGAAAATCGGACAGAAATCGTACCTCATTAACCTGTGATATTATACACTACAGATACCAACGCGTTACAAAGAGCTTATATTTAAACGCTTGTACTTTTTGTACCACAAAAAATACCAAAAATCAAAACGTATAAACGATCACCAAATTACAATTTATATATTTATGGGGTCGAGTCACCTTCGTCCGTAGGAGAATTAAGTACCCTCGAGATACCCTACACGTGACCCTGGGTGGTGCCAACTAGGTGACAACTCTACTGGTGGTAGGCTTCGGCCGTGGTTAGTCACCACCCACTGAACAAAGCCATGTCGCCAAGCGGCCTAGCCGTGTTCCGGCATGATGTTCGGTGTTGCCATTTATGGATGGCGGGTCAGATCAGTTGCGCTGCATGTGCCTGTAGCGTCTGCACGTGAATGTAGCGTCTCGATCTACTGCCGCCTTCCTACCTAAGCAAGTATGCTCCATCGTAGATCTCAGCGTCACTTACCATCAGGTGAGATCGAGATCAAATACTTACTTGCCTAAAATGTATAATTTGACCACGAAAAATTTGTCATCGCGAGTACAGATACATAATTTTTATATGTGTACTTTTTCCCCTCAGACCAAAACAGAGCTTAGTAATTTAAATAATATGTCCGTACGTGCACTCACTAACGACTGCAAAGCATTTGCGATAAAATCTGAGCGACACATCATTGTCATACCGAGCAAACATCGCTGTAAAATCCTCTTATATTGACTCCACACGTTGGACTTTCAACCCTATCATAACACTTTAAAGTATATTTTTGATCGTTGCGATAAATACAATTTGTTAAAAACTTTTTTCTCATGGCTGTGAAATCTAGTAGGTATTCTCTGTTCGTATGGGTATGGGCGCGCGTGTGACGTCATTGTTTACGTGTTTTGAAGTGTATATTCATTTACCTAACATTACTTACATCTATATGTTTTGGAACGATATCAATCAGAACGGAACATTAAAAATAGTGTATCAATCTTAGTGTAAAATATTTTAACAGATGAACTGGTAAGCTATATTGTTCACAATGATATATAAATAATTGCGTTGATGATGTTTCTTTTTCTTTAAACAAGACAAACCAGTAACATTTGGCAATTTTTTGAAAGTCAAATTTTTTTTTAGTTTCCTTGGGACCGTTATCTCTATAACCTACTGTTGGCCCTGTTAAAATATTTTACACTCTTATTGTTACACCTTGTATATACTTAACCTATCTGTCACTTGCCGCACTAAATATATATATAACTTCTTGCTTCCAAAATTTGATATTTATAGCCGATATTATTATAAACTCCGATAAAATTAGCAAATTATTTATAGAGCTAATCCCGTAATTTCATGAATAAGCTTCACGTTCTTTCATAATAAGGTCCGGAAGTCAAATATTGATTCTATACTTAGTTACGGGAGATATGATATTAAAAAGTTTTTCAACATTGAGTTTTGACTTCGCCAAGCTGGTATCGGAAGTAGAAAAGTTTATAGAGCCTTCTTCATAAAAAAAAATAAGCATAAATTTCACCTCAACTTCTCAAGAGACATTTGAAGTAAAAGGTTCTTTGTCTATGGAGATTGAAAGTAGTTCGTTCGCATTAGCACTCTGTGGATTTATTTAATCTCTTTTTAGGGAGATTGGCAGTTAGAACTGATTTCTATAAAAGTTGGCATAGTAATTTCTACACATAGATTTCTAGTACTTCTGTCTAGGTTTGCCATATGCCGTGATTATTTATTGATAGTACCTCTTTAGGATGAATCCCAATCGTTAAATGATTTTTTCTTTATTCAGGATACAGCAAAAAGCTAAAACAGGAATTTAAAAAATAAAATTGTTGTGTTAGAGTATAACAAAGTTGCTTAGTCCTGTCCGGATACCAAAAAATATTTATTTGAAACTAGCTGCCCCGGCGAATTTCGTGCCACCTCAGAACCAAATCTATTAGAAAATCTAAACTTTTCCCATGTTTTAATAGTAATTCTGCTAATAGGGTACATACAAATAAAAAAAAATCGCCCCACCTCTTCTTGAATTATAAATGGTGTAACTAAAGCGATTTTAAATATAGATTCTGTCTCCCTCCCTCTCTCCAAACGTAGCTTCAAAAGCTCTAACGTAATTGTGTCATTAATTCAAATCGTTATCGAGGGGCATTAACGTTTTGTTTGTAACGACTACAGCTTCACGAAAATACGTAGATACTAGGTGGAAAGGTTCAGCTGATAACAGTCTTTAGATAGAGGACCCGCCCATTGAAACACGACTTTTGATTAATTTAACGAATTTTGTACTTTTAATAATACCGTATTGTGTACTGTACGTTTCTAAGCTATAAATAACACGACGGCCCTAGCGTATAACAGCAGTTATAAAATACCACTCATTACTTTGTCGACTATAATTAGTCGATTTTAAAATTAAATAGGTACTTCAGTTAAGTAATAAAAAAAAACATATTTTTTGCAGGAGACGTAAAAGCAGTGATAGCCAAGTTGGTAGAACGCTCGCTTTGGAAACAAGAGTCGCAGGTTCGTACATCAGTTTGCAACTCTGGTACTTCTAGATTTCATGTGCGAATCTAATTTCCAGCCATGATTATCACTTGTCAAACGGTAAGTCTGAGAGAAACGACAAAACGCGTGTGAAGTCCGCTAACTTGCACTAGGCCAGCGTGGTGGATAACGGCCTAACCTCCTCGGATTGTGGGTAGGCCCGTACCCAACAGTGACACATTGAAAAGGGCTATTATTATTTTATTAGTATGTTTTGTACTTACCAGCGATACGACTGACCATGTTGGTGGTTAGAACAGTTATGTTGATACTGGTTAATAATTACATTAATTAATGGGTGGGGCAGAGTATAAAAGCGAAATAGATCCCCAATGTCCCAATAGGTAGACAATTATAAAGTAGAAATATTCGAGACTCGAAATACATTAACAAAATGTCACCTGTCTTATTAGTTTGTTCGATAAACAAACTCGAACCTGGGGCAGCGTGGATTTAGTGTCGAAGTAATATCTTCACTGACAGCACAGCTGCGAGTTGGTCTGGCAGGATATAATAATAGTGCTAGATGTACACACATTTATGTATACTTATTTATTTATAAGCATATTGTGTAGGTCTTTTTTAACGTGGAGAAATCCTCGTAGTCACGGGGGTCACGTGTTTATGCCAGACTCTTACTGGCTAACATCCCCCAGTGTTCCTACTCCCGCCTTATGGGGAGGGGGGCACCGAAACGTTTGCGCACACATCCGTGATCGCACCAGTGGGTAATGTGTAGGCCTAAATCAGGCCTAAATTGCATATTTTTTTATAAAAAACCTCAAATCTCACTTAAAATTCTTGTCATAAAACTAATTTGATCCTCTATGAAACATGCTAACGGACAATTAATTTAACCACGCAGAATAATTTTCAGGGCGAACCCACAAAGTTGATATCGTATGTGAGGAACATTATTTAACTATTTTCTAACTAACCTCCAACAATTTTAAGCCGCCAAACCGTTCAGTAATCTAGTAATAAACTCGTCACTATTCTGAAATGATGTACAGAATATTAAAGAGCTTCATAAAAATTCATTCTTTTTCATGTATAAATCGTTGTGTAGGCAACATTTTGCCGTCAGAATAACGCCCAAAGCCTAACAAATTGAAATGCACACAGGATAACATGTTGATCAACATTAATGTGGCGGAAACTGTAATTATATATACACATGGAGTCACCCAATAATAATAATAATGACGCCAGCCACTAACAACCACTATACGGTCCCACTCTAAGCAACACTTGTACTATGGGTACCGCACTATGCACTTGGGTTGAACCCAATATTATACTTATATAGATATTAAACATCTATGACTCGCGGCGAGAAACATAAAGCACAAAGATTGTCCCTACCAGGATTCAAATCCGAGACCCTCGGCACAGAAAACAAGGACACTACCAACTGCGCTAATCAGAAGGGCTAGCACGCAGGTCAAGACAAAACCTATGTCACGGATTTCGTCGCACCGAGTCGCTCTCTCCCTTCCGTAATTCATACGAGGGACAGAGGCAGAATCGATTTATCTCACATTTTGTCTTGTCACAGCCGGCTATGGTCGTTCAAGTTTGGACAATTCAATTTTCTACATAACCCAACACTACTAAATCTATTGAATTAATTCACAATAGATATAATTCCCACCCTATACCAGATCTTTTTGTCTCCCGCTTTGCAATGGAGGGAAGTGGATAATTTTCTTCCAACTCCTCCTATTTATCTTTCGATTAATTTCGTGCGGGTTCCAAGACAATTAACTGTCAAATTAGTCAAACCTCGGTGTCTTCATTGGACACCACTGTAGATCCTGGCTTACAGGAGTAGCTGTGGTGGGAGTGTGTGGCGGGCCTAGTAAAAAACAATAGATATAATTGTCATAGGTACATGGCCTTTGCTAATTATAATTATAATTTAGGCAAGTATGTTATAATTATTTAGGAGCTTATTAGCTTACACATATTTTAATGAGTCCAAATAATGTATATTCTACTCGCAAGCCATATTCCAATTCGTAATGGTCTGATTTTCAATTGACTCTCGCGAAAAAATATCGAGAAATGTGAATTATTCCCGACTCGTCCACCCGTTGGTTTATATCAAGTAAGTAATCCGGAGGAATCGTAATAATTCGAAGAGGCTTTCAAATTTGAACCTTCAATGATATTATTGAACGGCGAAGGTCAATATGGATAGATAGTTAGTCATTATGGATCATAGAATCATGATAGAAGGGGGTCGTGATTAGTCGTGATGCATATTCGCGTGTTACCTGTGATAATGATCATACTGATACGGATAAAGGCCATTAAGAAAAAAAAATACCGATAATGTGAACAGCGCATTTCCGTATTATATATTACTTCCCATAACTTGATTCTTATTAGTGACATTATCTGATGGTGCAATAATACAGTGTAATGTTTTTTTTATCAATGGTTCAGAATATACGGGTTCAATTCCTGTATACGGTCAATATTTTTTCAATATCTCATGATGCAGTTTTGAAATAAAATTATTTTAAGGATTTTATCGCGTTTATTTTAAGTTTTTACGTTCCCGACGTTTCGGCTGCTTTACAGACACCATGGGCACGGGAGGACTGAGGTGTTAGACGTCCTAGTTTGAACCGGGGGGTACCCTCATATTTAGTTCGTTTTGCGGTCCGATCTACGCAGAAAGTGCTCACAGTGTCTTGAGGTGTTGATTGCTTGGTTTTGGATTTATTTATGTTAATTACTGGATCCAGTTAAAATTTGTTACATTTCAATGTGAAGTATTCGCGTGAATACAAGAAATCAATATGCAGTTTTAATTTACACGAAATTCGGTTTTTCGAGTCCATAAAAGTATTTTTCGATATTCCATATTGTTTCGGGTATGACCATCCACGCACACTTAAACAAATATTATACATGTATATATGGTAATGTAGTATAGGATAGTAATTTAAACACGTTACGTATTCAATCATAGTCGCATACATTTCTTCTATGATCATTTAAATGAACGACACAACATCATATTTCATCTAACCCTTAAGGCCTCAGCCTCGAATTCAGCGGGCAGCGGGGCGGCGCGGCGGGGCGGCGGCGGCGCGGGAGCGGAGCTCGTTGGCCGCCGCGCGCCGCTGCCACGCCGCTGTTTTCGAGAACCGGTCCACTTGATTTTACGCATAAGATCCTGCCGCTCCCGCGCCGCCGCCGCCACCCGCCCCGCTGCCCGCTAAATTCGAGGCTGAGGCCTAACGCGCTACGGTAACAAATATTTATACCACGAGTTGCGTTAGCGTCATTTATACAAGCTAACCCTGTACACGTTTGGTATACAAATGGGCGGTTGTACATTACGTGAAGGGTTGTTTGGCGATATATCGGGCCATCTGTTTCAATGATCGTTTCACATGTCTAGTCGCGACGTGGTTGGCGTACCCACGGCTGGCTAAAATGCGTATTCACTGATGTAGGTTAATTCACTTTTCTTACGACAGAAAATGACCTGAATGTTGCCGTTTAGAGTCCAAGCGACTGTGGGTGTAGCGGCTATGTGTCTAGGGGTTTTTTTTAATGGCACCGATAATTGTCAGATTTCGATAATTTATTTAAAAAAATATATGCTGACGTAAGCGATTTGATTGAATTTTATTTTTGTAGTTGTATTATGTATCTACGACTTTATGTATTCAAGTGTGACTGGATAGACGGACACTGTCGCGCCATAAGGATTTAATTTAGTTCTATTTACATTTATTATAAGTAAAATTATTATTAAATATTCTTTACTTATAACTAGATGTCCCGGTGAACTTCGCACCGCCATAGAATCAAATGTATGTTAAAATGTAATATCTTTATTATATTTTTTTTCCATGTGCTAATAGTTAATCTGCTATTCGAGGCGGAGAAATATTAAAAAAAAATAAGATTACCCACCCGTTCTTGCATTATAAATGGTGTAACTAACACGACTTTATTAAATAATACTTCTCCAGAAGACTTAAAGAAAACAACTTTAACTAAAACTTTTTACCTACGCATATATTTTTTTTTATTTTTTTTTTATTACATTATAGGCAAGTATTTGATCTCGATCTCACCTGATGGTAAGTGACGATGAGATCTACGATGGAGCATACTTGCCTAGGTAGGAAGGCGGCAGTAGATCGAAACGCTACATTCACTAGGCACATGCAGCGCAACTGATTTGACCCGCCATCCATGACCATATAAAATATTAAATTATAATATAAATATTACTTGCCTGACTTCTAACACCTGGCGGTAATACAAGTCAGGACCTTGGAAAATTCTTACAACTGGTCTAATTTTTATCGGATTTAGCTCTCGAAGGGTCGAAGGCGATCTCTCCGTGTAAAGGTCGTTACCCAATCAGCCAAGTTAGACTTAAGTGCTTCAACAGCGCCAGTGCGACATGGCATTAATTTAATTAATCCAACGGCATGAGTATTTCTGTTTTCTGGTTTCTCTACGCGATATAATCACAAATGAGGAGATCCGTAGACGAACAAAAGTAACCGACATAGCTCAAAAAATTTCAAAGCTGAAGTGGCAGTGGACGGCACATAGCTCGCAAAACCGATGGCCGTTGGGGCAGAAAGGTTCTAGAATAGCGACCAAGAACCGCAAGACGGAGTGTAGGACTGCCCCCCACTAGGTGGACCGATGATATCACACGCGTCACAGGAAGCCGGTAGAAGCGAGTGGCGGAGGACCGTGATGTGTGGAAATCATTGGGGGAGGCCTATGTCCAGCAGTGGACGTCTATCGGCTGATAGATAGATAGATAGAGTATTTCTATATAAACAGGATTATTTTCTTCACTTTAATTATTCTGCAAATGCCAATGTCAAGCATTTTACTACACAGTATACCAGGTTAATCGTAAATCAAGGTGGCTGAATTAACAGAATAAGCGCGAGGGGAATAACTAATATTAGACGTTTCTAACACAATTCTAATTTGAAATACAGGCTACGTTTTGATTTTCCAATAATTACATAAAACAGAGTCTCAATATAAGTACTAGCCCCACCACCCTGGCCATTTATCTATTCACGTCAGCCGACTTCTGACACAAGCGTCCGATAAGAATACTAGAAATATATTCATCGAAAATAAGTAATCTTATTTTTTTTGTCGTTTAAAAAGTATGGCGCGTGAAATAAAAAATAGAATAAGTACGTAAATCTCTTCCATTCTATCGTGAGTCGTGACACTCATGAAGGGTTACACCCAACCTGCCCAACCTGTAAATGAAATGGGGACTACGCAAGACCCCAGCTAAAAGCGTAATAAACGTACAAATCTGGGTTGATTGTCAAAAATTAATTTAATGCACGTCACAATGTACACCATTAATATGAAATGTGTCGCGACACGCTAGCGGAACGCATTTGTAAATTAAAAATGTCGCCTGTACGCCTTTGAAATGTGTTGGAAAAAAAATATTGGGTCACGTTATGAAAAGTGAAAACTATTTGCTTTTGTTTTTTTTTTCTTTATGGTTTTGCAGTCATTGTGACATTCTGTATCTTTTGAAAAATAGTGTCTACATCTTGTGGTAAAGCTTTCTACAATAACCTGTGAAATTAATAAAAGTTGTTGGTCCATTCACAAAGGCATTACAAATTAATTTGACTTTAGAAAAATGTGCTCAGCCCCAGACGCAATTCCAGTGCAAATTTGATGCAAATCAGATTTGGTATTCAGAATAAACTCAGCTGCAGGCAAGATATTCAATCAGAGACGCTCCTTAATTGGAAATAATACGTTAACAAAATACTCCAAACAAAATAACTCTTTAAATCTCATAACACATGACGCCAAGCTGTACCATATAATTTTAGAAACAGACATTTTAATAAAACTAACAAAGCGCGCTACTAAAATCCACTGTAATATTTCAACCCTAACCGAGGGTCAGAGATGCTCGTAAGGACTGTGACGTCGCTTCCATCTCCGTCAATTTCCCGCGCAGCTCTTTGACAGTCTACCTACTGATGTATTGTCTTTGTCACTACTCAAAACTTTGGTTATATCACAGTGAAAAAACTTTCTACGTTTTTTTTTTTAAAGAATTAAATGAAAAAAATTTGAATATGAGGCAATTCTCACTAATTTAAATTGAACACTATTCCACATAGCGCACCTTTACTAAAAGTAGCTAACTATGATCGATATTGGAGAGAAATATTGATTTAGGTACCTACCTCCTTTTATTCTCTGATAGCCTTGTAGGTACTCTTTAGTCCATTTTTTATCGATCTTTTTTGGCGATAAGTTGAACTACGAAGTAGTCTTGTTTTATGTTCGAAAAACATGTGTTTCTATGATAAATTATGTTGTAATATTAGTGGTATATAATTCATTGTGTGATCATAATCGCGCACGAATGAAGGAAATTGAAATAAAATAGTATATCTTTCAAGTTCTCCCAAGATGTCTGGTAAATTTTCACTAAAGTATCCACAGCTTTGATGATGGGGGGTAGGAGATTCATTTCATCATCACCATCGTCATTAACATCATCACCTGATGATATTCATGTCATATATAAAATATATATATATTATAATTAGGGGTACTTTTAATTTTTTATAATTAACAGTAAATACTCGACACTGGCAATCATTGTAGCCAATTGCCCACTATAGAAAAAGAAGAAAAAAGGCCCGCCTCTGGTATACTTAGTAGAACATCAAATGATATGATGTTTTCAAATAAAATTAACAATTAAACTTTAGATCATTATTCTCGTGTACGTAGGGTACTTGCAAAGCGTTATTTTCACACAAAATAAACTAATAAATAGGGAGGTATTTACGACTACTGTCAGCTCCAATAAATATTTTGATAGTATCAAACTAACAGTCACTGATTTATTATCCGCGACGCAAATAACCGCAATCCAACAACAAAGCTAGCGGGTAAACAAGTTATATCTGAGGGTGACATCGGGAACTTCTACTTCACAAACTTAGGTACAGTGTTATTAAAATATATATGCTCCATTAATTTATTATAATTAAAATAAAATCAAGTACATTATCTATGTTATTTTAGGTTTCACTATTCTTAGACCGAGCCCGCACTGCGTTTTATTCCGCAAGGGATGCTCGTTCCTGCATTTTATTCAAAAACAAGCTGTACACTCCTGTACATTTAATATTTTTACCCTTATATGTTCTTGGTTATTTTATGCTTTGTAATTATATATTTTAACCGATGACTGCGTAAGGTGTAGTAGGTATGTTAGGTAACCTCACATAATTGCTTTTGTAGGTATACGAATACCTTATCCAGCGTTACTGCCTTAGAAGAATTTAATAAAACAGAGTGTCGCGAATAACATAATATTGGAAGCACCAAGTACGAAGCTGATTTGTGTAGTACACGCAAATTAAGCTTACGACAAATTCATTCATTCATTCATCTACGATACAACCTACCTGCCTGCGAATAAAATTTTGATTTTACTCCCAAACTTAAATATTTTTTTTTTTTTTTTTTTTTATTTGGATCCTTCGTAAAATTTTCATTAGGTAAACTAAAATGAATATATAATGTATATACTTACGTAGCTGACGTGTACTACCTAAAACAGCTTAGTTAATCGTTCTTGAATATATTTTTCGCGGCATTCCGTCTGTTTCATTCCATTCGTCTGAGGACTGTACATGTAGTTTGTGTGTGTACCTATTTGAATTGAGTTCACACGCCGTTGGACTTTCCGCGCGATATTTCTCCAATGTTCGAGTTCCGTTGCGTGGATAAGTTTATTACACTGTCGCGTATAAATACCTCGCAATGTTATGTCGAGACATATAGTAACGAAACCTGATACCATGGAATCAACTCATGATTCTGGAAAGAGTTGGAATTTTCCGTCGATCTTTTCATGAATTACACGCATTTTGTTCAGTATTCTTAAATTGAAAAGGCATATAAAAACATAGTTTTGTTATTAACCATTTATAACTTAAGAATGGGTGGCACGATTTTTATGATCTTAGATTATTTTATTAATCTCCATCCCGAATAGTGAATTACCAATTAAAACATGGGAGAAAAAATAATAAAGATAATTGATTTTCTCATACATTTGATTCTGAGGTGGTTCTAAGTTCGCCGGGACAGCTAGTATTTAATAAAAACTTCGTAATGCTGAACTTGAAACCGAAGTCAGACCAATGATGAACCCAATATCCATTGATTTGTCACAGCTGTTTATACTTCATTTCAATATTCACAACAGACTAGACTCGAAACAAAATAAAAACTTATTTATTCTGTGTTATATTTAATAAAACTGTGAGATGAAAAATGTTTATATATACGGGCTACAGTCTACGACCTCTCTATTTGCTTTGGGTCAATATCATTATATCAACAACATATGTAAGCTGATATTTATAAATGTATCTTATATAGATACAACATTATTTTTTAAAAAAGAACCTTACTATAGAGTTTTGTGTCCGTTGCTTGGACCATTGTTTTGAATGGGCTCTTTGAGACAGGCAGCTTTATTATTTTTTAATTAAGAAGAAATCATTTTCTGATTCTGAGCAACAATGCTTTTTATAATCTTGTAAATAAGTAACAAAGTGGAAAATTCAACGTGTTTTTTTTCATGTCAATGTTTGTTATATTTTCCTCCAAAGTTTTACAACTTCTCCGTTTATCATGTCAGTTAACCCCATTATAACAATCCTATCGACACCATAAAATCCTTTGACGACAAACAAAATGTGACACGTTTTACAACTATACATGCCCCCGCTCTCAATGCTAACGACAGCGACGGAACGTAAAAGTGAAGTCGTCCTCAGCATACTAACTGGGAACTAACTATTACAAAGAGGTGTTCGCGTCTGGAGGAACACAATAAAGTTTGATTGGAGAAAGGTCGATCGTTTGCTGTTTTTTTTTCTTCTTGTTACAATTTTCTTTAGCTACTAGTTCTAATTTTAAAATAATATTGTAAAATAATACAGGTTGTAGCATAGATTAATATATTGGACATATTCCATAATCTATGCCATAGGTCTAGGTCGTCATATTTATATGATAATGTAATTTGAACATACTTATGATCTTATTTATGATTGTACTTAGTGCATACATTTCGTCGTTGATCATAATTATGATCCTAGCCCTACTTAAAACATATAATATAATAATGTAAACTTATACTTTTTTTCCTGATCGAATAATACCTATTCCCCCATAGCTTTATATTTAAGATTTTTGGTAGGTTACATAAATTAGATAAATAATATAATAATATTTTGAATTTAAGTGTTCAGTCTGTTCCAATTTTAAATTTATAAACCTAGCTGGCTGGTTCGAAAACAGAACGTTAGTCTATACCACAGAGGAAATCTAAAAAAAAAAGTGTAATCTAAATTTTAATTATACCCACCTACGCAAAAAGCTGACGGTGTTTATAAACGTACAAACACATACGCTTGAAGCACATACTCCCAAAGTAGTTACCTAGAAAGCATTTGTCATTCTTATTTATTAAATGTGTGTAGTAAGGTGAACGCAGGACAAAATAGTAGGACAATCTATAGCGTTAAATGTCTGAAATAAATTAAAAAAAGCTAAATATATAAAGACGACTTTTATAACACTTAAGGCAAGTGGTAACTCGTAGTGTTAAGAAGTGCAGGGATACTTCGGAGACAAGTCCGAGGCACGGCAAACAACAATGTTTGATGGAGACTCGCCGCTTGAGACTTATCTACGAATAATAGCTCGTTGTGACTTATGCGTTTCTTTAATGTATGTTAATTATTGCATTATTACCTAGGTTAATAGTAATACACGGGGCATAGAATCCTTTTTCTGTTCAGAGGTAAGCAAACAAAAATAAATCCGTAAATAACTGTGCCTATGTCTCGTGTACATTTTCGGCTCTAAGAAAACAATATATTAAAAAAAAAATTTGCTAATGGTGCTGATTCGCTTGCACACTCTCTAAACTTAATTAAACTAGCTAAAATTTTAAGTATAGTTTAGAAATCATTAAAATCAATTCTGTTGTCACATCGAACTTAATTTAAATATCGTAATTGACAGGACTAATTTGATTTTGACAGCACCTAAATTGAATTGAGGTATGTTGCCAGTATTTAAAAAATATATCTGAAGAATGAATGAAAATAAGGTGAATGGAAAAGAAAATCGAAATAACATGATTAAATTCTTTTAAAATAACCTTAAAATATATAAAAGTTCAATTTAAAATATATGTCGGCGTCTAAATATTTTTATTGTAATTTTTTTATGATATTTACAATAATAAATTATAGAAACTTGTTCTATATCGTCTATGGTTAAGTATTCGATATCTTTTGTTCTGTGGTAAATTCGATTTTGTATCTGTTGACAGTAGGTAAACAAAACACCGTTTTCAGATCAGACGGGTGTGCTACATTGTAATTGTTGTAATAAGTTATCTAGTGGCTTGAATCTAATATGGAAAACGATAGGAAACGGCCTAATAAGAGACAACAGGAGTTGCTTGTGGAGCGACTCCGCAACAACATCAAAATAGCGAGGGGTAAGCATTTAAAAGGATTCAAAGTTTTGTTTTACTTGTAAACAATCAATGGTTAGTTACATCGACGCGCGAGGACATCTATCTAAAAATCAATTATATTTTCAGGAAACCCAGCAGATTCTGCGGTGGTAGATATTTACGGGGCCCTATGCAACAAGCTCAACCAACTCGGCTACAGAAGAACTGCACAGCAGTGACAGCATGTAAGTTTTGTGTTCTGAATAGTATGCATCTTTTTCGTCTAAATGGTTTTTATATGGCTTTTTTATCAACAGGTTTGGAGTGTGTGGGTGGCGAAGTTATAGACCAAGGCTCGCAAGGTGCGAACATCAATAAGCGCCACAGGTGGCGGTCCGGCAGGAGCCCTGACAGACATAGAATCCAAAATTTTGGATATTGTTGGGCATGCCTATGTGGATGGATTTTGCCGCCTGGAAGTGTACCATAATACTATGTAATAAGTTAGTAATACTAAGCATTTATTGCATAGTTGTTATCTTCGGTAGTGCCATTTTCATTGAGTGTGGGCAACAAATGTGCAGAATGCCATGTGCAGAAGCTTGTTGTTTAAGCCTTTCAAATTTTATTACTTACAAATTTGTTTATTATTTTGATTGTTAATTATTTTTAATGTTGATGTTTATTATTGATTATTGATAACATAGTAATAAGTAAAAAGCTTTATTATAATAATTCAGAAATTAAAGTCTTGTTTATGATTTGCCATTTATTAATTTTGAGTAAAATAGTGTTTATTAACACTTTAAAATGTGTCTTGCTTCAGCAAGGAAATCTGTTTCAATGTACTCTTCCACCATAGATAGCTTATCAGTATGATCTAAATCAATGGTATAATTCTCATCCGTATCTGCAAAAGTAGAAACATTTACATGTTATAACTTGATGTCAAGATATTTTTTTATGCTAATATTATAAAGACAAAAGATATATTGGTTCGACGGCCTGATTAACCTAGTGGTAATGACTCTGCTTTCTGCGCTGAGAGTCCTGGGTTTCAATCCTGGTAGGGACACAAGCTTTGTGTGATGAGCATGAATGTTTGTACCCGAGTCATGGATGTTTAATATGTATATAAGTATTATAAACTGAGTTCACCCTCAGTCCATTGTACAGTACTCACAACACAAGCGTTAAGCTTAAAGTGGGACCGTTTGGTTATGTGTTCGTATGGCGATATTTATTTATTTATTTGTTTATAATGTATGAGCTCAAAAATTACTAAACCAATTTAGTGGATATGAAATGAAACTTACTCAGTTTTTGCAGATTCTTTCTCCGTCTGTGTTGTAGGGAACTTTATATTTTGGGGTGTCAATTGTTGCACAATTATGTTCAACATTATTCCCAAACATCTACTCACTGCTGGTTGGCTCATTCCTGGTAAACTATCTTGGCCTACAGCAGCCTGATAGCTCCCATGAGCGTAAAATTGCAGTGCTGTTAAAATCTGCAAAGTGTCATGTTAATGTATTTATAAACAAGTAAAAAGTAGGTATCTGTATAAAATATTAAATCGCAAACCTTTATATGTTTTGGGATGTGCCCCTCCACTAAGAGCGGATCATCTAGAGTATTCAGTAATTGAAGTGCTGCAAACTTGTGAAGCCACAAAAGCTTTTTTTAAACTTCTCTGCTAATTCGAAGGGCACATTCCAATATGTGCTCTTAAGCCTTCGAGGCGTATTCTTTCTTCATAGTTTCTACGGTTAGAAAGCAAATGCCTTAATTTTGTGTTTCAAGTAAGTACTTTGAAGTAGGCTCTGTTTTATTATTATTTTGGTAAAATTAGCACTTTCAGATGAATCCACAAGAGCCGCAACCACATATTCCTCCATCGTGTTTGATAAAATAGTTTTTCACAACTTATCTTAATAAAAACATCACCTGAAAACCTACGAACTAAATTTAGATGGCACCAAATTAGATGCCGACCAAATAAGGCGGATTATAGTTTGACGTTTCTAATTTTAGACGCAATTTGACGTAAAGTGTGTACAACAGAATACAAAAATGACCAACTAAGCTAAGTTGAGTAACTAAACCAATTTTAGGAGCTGTCAAACCAAAATTAGTCTAATCTGCTGTTAACAGAATAGCGAACGCCGTTTGACAGGAGTAAACTATAATTTGGTCTAGTTTAGGCTAGTTGGTGTCAAGCGAATTAGCAGCATTGGCTGTTAAAATTATGACCGTCTGTAGCACCTAACTTAAGTTTAGTTTTAGAATTAATTTTGGAGGTATCTAAGTGAATTGCAAAGAAGCTGCGGTTTGATCTTATCCATAAAAGAGTGATTTTGTTTCTAAGTGATTCATAAAATATGTCTCGAGAGGCTCATAGTATCGTTTTCGGCTACGCAGGCTCAAGATATTCTGAAAGATTAATTTTTATTATAGTATATTCATATTTTTTTATAGTCACTGTATAACGACAAATATTCTGGCAGGTATTAAATTCAGTTTAGCTACAGCTTCAGTTTATAGACAGCCAGCATTAAAAAGGCTATAAAGAAAGATTAAAACACATACAAAAATATATGTAGGTACGTATTAAACAATCTACGAAAAGACAGTTTAAAAAAAGAACATACGATGCGTATTAGTGCTATTTCCCACCTCTCTGTGTAACGGTTAATATTGACATATTGGGCTGCACCACAGATAAACAACGCTCGAATCAATCCACGTTTCGCTAGCAGGCTTGTTAGTTGTTACCCGTACCTGACGTGTGACGTCATGATGCCGTATACACGTTCGTAATTTGAAAATTAAGTCTTGCAAACTGGCTGGAATTTGGTTTGTGGACTGCAAATGTGTAAATTTATTCTGTGACCATTGTAAACAAAGAAATAAATGCTTGCTCCGACGTGAGAACATAATAATATTTAAACAGGATCCCATAGTTAGGTTCCAATAGATTTTGGGGCGTATTTATTTCATTAAATAAAATATGTAACTAAAATTCATACTTATTATATCGTTACCATAAACACTTAAACAGAGCGTGACGTCACGACACACCATATTAGATGTACCTTCAGACATTGTATTCTGTGATGTGTTACATAGAAAGTCACACCACTTTGCCGCCATGCTCTACGTATATTAAATGTGTGGCTGAAAATTTGTATACCAACTAATTAAACATACTCAATCCTACACTTATGTTGCGGCTACAGCTCTTACTTTACTGGTTGTGTTTTTCGTTATATTTACACGAGAAAGAAAAATCGGAAAAATATGACATTGGACTGCTCTCGCATCGCGTCAAATGTATCAAAACCAACTGCGCATCGGCGGCGTCGCGTCGTCGGCAAACGTACTAAAGACGGACTGCATCAGACCAATACCATCCGTCTGAGCGCCATAAAAAAAGAATAGAATTCACGTTTTTGTATATTTGTTCAAGTTTTGCATTTGCATTGCGATTCATCTTTTGTGTTATACAAACAAAAACAACAACCCCATAAAAATGTAAACTACAGACATTTGCAAACATCCAATTTCGTATTTTCACGTACTCATAACCGCAATATCTGCGGTCTGTAATATCCGCGTGGAGGCCGAAGGCCGAGAGGCCGTACCAAATAAAACTGAGTGGCCAACAAACATTCCCCAACAACCAAAACGGGGCGGTTACGTCACGAACCAAGTTCTGTGCGTGCGGTACTCGTTCAAAATCTGTTAACTTTATTAATGTTTACGTGTGTATAATATGAAATGTTATTGAAAATAATATATATATATTGATTTCTTATATTTACGCCAATACTACACATTGAAATAAAACTAGTTTTTCGAATTTTATTGCGTTTATATTATGTTTTGTTACTTACCATAGTCACGACAGGACTGAAACTATGACACTAGGACGTCTACCACTTCAGTCCTCCCGTGACCATGATTATTGTAAAGCAGCCGAAACGTCAGGAACGTAAAAACATAAAATAAACGCGATAAAATTCGAAAAATAAGTTTTATTTCGATTATAATATAATGTAACACATCGGAACGGTATTCGATTCTCACCGTTCTTAAATGTTTTTAGACCTACATGATTAAAAACACATTTCTTTCAAAATATTTCTTTAAAAAAAATCGGCCTCCCATCCGATGTTCCTTTATTTCTATTGTTTTGTCATTATCTACCAAGTTATTTTTATTATTCTGATCGACGTCTACTAAGTAACTAAGAAGTAACTTAATTAAATATTAATTCTACACAATTTTGCACTTCAACGGGCCAGATAGCAATTTCCTTAAATCCTTATTCAAATTTATATATTTACTTCCAATAATTTAATGTGAATAGGAAGTACTTATTTCTATATTGAAGTACTTATTGTACAATATTTATTTTGCTGACTATAACTGTCTCGAATGAAAACTACGATACATATTGAAAAAGATACCTTATATCTATCGCTATATTTGTTATCTTACAATACGTATTGAAAATATAAAAAGACAAGCCCTTGGAGAAATATCTAGCTAGTATTTTGATAGTAGATATATTTTTCTTGCACAAGTATCTACCATGAAAAATATATTTCAGTTCAGAGTAAAGAATATACCATCTATGTACCTATTGAAAGAGTCGAATCTCGAGGGAATCAGTATGAAAGCCGATATTTTGGAACTCATAAATAATTTAATATGAAACAAAGTGGTATTGAAGGGTGGATAGGCATTTATTCCTCTTTAGGTTACTAAATGCCATCGAAATATGAAGGTGACGACGTCAGGGCTGAAGTTATTAACACTTCTAATGTTTGTAAACAATAATCTAAGGAATAAGCACGGGATGTAATGTAATGCTGGAATTTGATTTGCTGTAACAATTTTATATTATTAAATACAAAAGTGTTAAAGTAATATAATATCATTATAGCTTTTTAATAATAGTTATTCAGGTTGTATGGTTGTTCTATGACCTGCGTTAATTACTATGTATTGCTACAAACCTAAAAAAATCTAGTTTATTCATTTTGATTTAAAAATGTCATGACTATGACACATTTTATTGACTACCGTTGTGTCAGACTTCTTAACATCTTTCTTCTTTCAAAAACCATGTGAAATTCACCAACCCGCACTAGGCCAGGGTGGTTGACTATAACATGTCTTCCCCGCAGATTATAGGGGAGTGTGCTTGGTTTAACCCTTAGTAGCCTGATTTACGAAAGTGATTTATTTTTAATATTACTGTGTTTAATGTTATTGTGTTTAATAATAATGACATTTGATTTTTTTTTAATTTCGTTGGAAAGAATATTATACAACAGTAAAATACGTACAGCCAACCTATAAAAAAAACTAATAATAATGTGAACATTCGGTTTAAAAGATTGGTATCAAAATTGAAACTCTAGGCTATTAAGGGTTAATGACACAAGTTTCACTTAACCACATGTAATAAGTTGGACTCTGACATTTGTACCAAATACCATCCACGAAACCTGGTTGCACTGCAGTATGTAGATCTCTGTCTACCTCATCGGCACTTATAGGTGTTTATTTTATACATACGAAAGCTAAAGCTATAGTTATGGTTATTACATTTTAATTTTCAATTAAAACAACCCAAACCGCCATTAAAGTGATATAAAATTTCAGTACACTATTTTACAGGGGATCGCTTCGAATATCGATCCCCTACCATTAACCTCGGTTAATTGTCCAAATAACACGGCGGAGCCCTGAGATACCCTACCCTTACTCGCCGCACATCGAATACACTATGCCCACGATAATTGTACGGACGGGACTGTAGATACGAAAGTCCATCATAGCGCATAAATCGAGGTTCCCCTTTTCTGTGTGGATCCTTCAGTAAGACTGTCTATAAACACACCTTAAGACCAGACGACAGATTAGAATCTGGATTTTGTTATGGTTAGTGGTGTTGACATTATCGTACTTTACGGTTACAAATTCACCTACCATGTTCTTGTATAACATTTTACGGTCCCACATTAAGCAACGCTTGTATTATGGGTACCGTACAATGGACTGGGATCCCAGCATATATTTGTATAGATATTAAACATCCATGACTTGGGTACAAACATGTGTGCTCATCACACAAAGTTTGTCCCTACCAGAATTCAAACCCAGGACCCTCGGCACGGAAGCCGCTACCAAATGTGCTAATTAGGCCGTTTGATTTTGACCATCATATCGGATCTAGAAAACCAATTACAGATATTCTTACGGAGAAATAAGAATATAATCATAATAATATAAAATAATCTTGTTTATTTAAGGTAAGGGTAAGCAAATATGCGCAGAATAATTTACCAGTCGTATTTTGATAGGCACTATTAAGTCCGATCATTGCTTCACTAAACTTAAGCACTTCTTACACTTAATAAAGCACCGAAAGGCCAACACAGGGCTTCATTACCATGCCAGCCTGTACAAACTTGTGCCCCCGACGTACCACTTTGATTACTCGAGTGAAAGCTGGAAACATGGTTTTGGAAGACATTTAAATTAAAGCTATACAGATTTGCTCAAGTAATTAGCTTAGAATAGCTGTTCATTTTGTAGACCATATTCCGTTTGTTACAGCCTTATTATACTAAAAGAGTTCAATGTAATTGAAAACTGAAATCGTACTTAATAGCTTTGGATTAAAAAAAAAATAGTGAAGAGCACAGAAACAATAAGTGGACCTGAATTGCTCAGTGGGTAGTGACCGTGCTTTTTGTGCTGAGGGTCCCGGGTTCGAATACTGGGAGGAGCAAACTATGTGTGATGCGCACGAATGCTTGTATCCGAGTCATTGATGTTTGATATCGATATAAGTCTTCTGTAATGTTAATCACATTAGTCCATTGTCCAAGCGTTGCTTAGTGTGGGACCGTACAGTTGGTGTTGGATCAGCACGCGTCCCACACGCGCCGCTGTTGAGTCAAGCGATCCAATCTTCTCAGTTGAGGTCGCATTCCGATCCGGTTGTAGATTTAAGAAAAAATAATGAAATGACAATTTATACGTGCCCCCGTAGGCATATACGAAATAAACGATTTGACTTTGACTTTCACTTGAACGCACTTTGTCCTGAAGATTCAAATCTTCAGGACAAAGTGCGTTCAAGTCGCATGCCGCGTACTGAACAAGGCCTATTCCTATTATTAACATTTCCACACCACTCTAGCTGATTCCTCAAAAGAGAGCTTCTATCGATACTCTCCCGAAAGGGTAAGCCACTGAGACGTTTAATCAATCCCAATAAAACCTATGTCCCGCGTATTTGATCAAGCGAGCTTTAATAAAGGTGGGGTTCGAGGGGGGTACAGGTATTACGGATAGTGGGGGAGGGAGCTTCTGCGAGAATTAATGCAGACATGGCAGCCTATTTTCCCGACGTATAACGTTACCACTTGCTCTAGTTCAAGCGCGATTTGGGGCCACTAATACAGCGTTTCTTGTTTTTCATAATTTTACCCTACTGTATTTTTGTGAAAGAGCGAACCGCCATTGTATCACCTGCAAATATGACAAACACAAGAGTTGCCGTATAGCAAAAAACAATTGTCTTTGTTATTGGGCGGCGCTGGCGCAATTAGTGAATTGTCTTCTACAGCTATTGATGATCTGTGACCTATCATTTATTTATTTTTTTATTACATTATAGGCAAGTATTTGATCTCGATCTCACCTGATGGCAAGTGACGATGAGATCTACGATGGAGCATACTTGCCTAGGTAGGAAGGCGGCAGTAGATCGAGACGCTACATTCACTAAGCACATGCAGCGCAGCTGATCTGACCCGCCATCCATGAATGGCAACACCGAACATCATGCCGGAACACGGCTAGGCCGCTTGGCGACATGGCTTTGTTCAGTGGGTGGTGACTAGGCACGACCGAAGCCTACCACCAGTAGAGTTGTCACCTAGTTGGCACCACCCAGGGTCACGTGTAGGGTATCTCGAGGGTATTTAATTCTCCCACGGACGAAGGTGACCCCATTACCTGTTTTTAAGTATACATCTACCTACTAGTACCTACTCTATAAAAAGTAGTGTGTGTGTGTGTGTGTGTGTGTGAATTGACAAGTGTATATGGGAATATCTGTTAATATGAAATTTAATTATATTGATCCCCGCTAACTTCCTAGCCACATACTTAAAGGTAAGTCTAAGAAAAATGATATTTTATCTTGTAAGTCGTTACAAAGAATGTTTTTGTACACGACTATATTTATGTCACAAATTACATTTGACATTTAATGTAGGTAATAGAAAAAATAGCTACCTTCATATCTCATTCCTAGAAAATCTTCAAAAGGAGTAACAGCTAGGATAAGCTACACATTTATATCATTTTATTTTCTCCTTATCTTTGCTTACCGTTATATTAATTTAATGGGATAAAAGTTAATGTCCTTTCTACACCTGTTACATACACAGCCTGCCTATACATCTTAAAATTCATGTACAATGAGGATAGAAAAACATACTACTAACTCAAAATTTACATAAATTGTGTGTAACTTGGCCTTCGTGGTACGTACCTAAGACGCTGGCCGCATTTCCTCGCTGAATAACCAAAGCTTCACGCTGAGCGAGGAAATTCTCGGCTCTTATATACAATTATATAAAGTGTAACAATAATCTATACTAATATTATAAATGTGAAAGTTTGGATGGATGGAAAGAGTAACAAATATCCATTGTTTGTTACTCTTTCACGCCCGAACGGCTGAACGGATCTGGATGAAATTTGGCACAGAGATAGATTAAAGTCTGTAACAGCACATAGGCTACTTTTTATCCCGGTAAAATGTATGGTTCCCGTGGGATAGATGTTTTAATTTTTCATACTTTTTATCGCGGGTAACACCGCCGGGCGCAGCCAGTAGTTTATAATATGTTAACAGATCCACTGGTAGTTTATAATGATAACATCGCCAGTTTTTTTATGGAAATTTAAATTGTCACCCGGACCCGTTTTTTACATCAACGTGATCCATATAACATAATGAATAACCTGTTAAAATATTTTACACTATTTTTGTTACCCCTTATATATTTCGTTTTTATTTAACCGACTTCAAAATGGAGGATGTTCTCAATTCGATTGTTTTTTTTTATTTTTATACAAAAATATTGTAACTAATCTAGAAACGCAAATATTTGTAACACGCAGTTTGACTTCATGGACCGCGATCTAAATCTATAAATGAGACATCAACTAATTCGTGTTATCTATGACTTCATCAAATAACTATTCAACACAAAACCATAGCATTAGCCATAAATACACAAATGGAAAAAGTTACGTAAACAAACCAATTACAGGGCGGCCGGATTGAGTTGGTAACAGTACCTATTTCTTATCGACGGTTCCTCTAATTAAACCCTTGTTTTAGCGCGCACGGTATGTAACTTTTTCACTGACTACAGATGCAGATTAGTAGAAGATATATAGTTACTAGTAACTTTTATATATTTCCCCAGACGAATGCACCGTCTCTATGGTCCTTACTAATCAATTTTTATTATGGATATTGTATGGGTTAATGCCGATAACACCAGCCAATGGTGTGATATAAAAATGTGATTTAGCTTATAAGATGTATATTTTTGTGTACACTTTACAAGAAGATATATAAATATCTTTTTATAAAGTAAGTAAGCAATTATAAAATTGCTGTTTTTACACTTATTATAACTACCTTGTCACAAAAGTTAAATTCAATAACGTCTCTGTCCCCCGTGACGTGACGTGTTTTGTCATGTCAAAAAAACAACAACACCAGGCAAAGCAAATTACGAAACAATCCAAAAGAAATCCAGACGGGAATCAAACCGAGCGAATTATTTATTTTATTATTAGGCATCTATGATAAATATTATATTATATATTTTTTTGTATTTTTTTTTTCAAGGTTACATTAAGTGTACATATTTATTTTAGTACCGGAATATTTACAAAGTAATATAACTTAAAAAGAGTATAGAAAAGTATTTTTGTATCAAACTGTGCAAGCCAAATACATTGCCAGTAATAGTATAACTTGATGAGACTCAATTGATTTGCATTTACTGTTACTGTATCTTAAGAATAAATATATATCAATTCAAAAAGAGAATTGTAAGATTCACCTCACTCCTTACCGTCTAACTTCTAAAATGGCTTTTTAACCGTATCATAAGCAACGCTATTATCTCAAATCAAGTTCATCAAGATTGTTTGCTTCATTCCAAACATTTGCTTTGTCGGCTTGTCATACTCTGACTTGACACTGGAAGTTAACCCAGTCGGTAATGTGACGTAACACCCCCTCCCTTCACCTCCGCCATTTGCCACTCAGCATTCTACCTAACTTTGGGGAATGTTTAGGTAACTTTGACAAATTTCAACCGAGGTCGATCTTTGTTCCACATTGGATTAATATTGACATACTTTTGAATATAGACGTATTATGACTGAAGTTTAAACCTTGTGTTTTCAAGCTAGAGATTATGATGGAACTGTTGGCCAGGGCGTTTTGGATACAATATTGGGTACAAAAGTAGTTTGAATTAGTCTTTTTTTTATGGGACTAGGCCCGCCACACACTCCCACCACTGCTACTCCTGTAAGCCAGGATCTACAGTGGTGTCCAATGAAGACACCGAGGTTTGACCCTCGGCGAGTCCCGGGATAAAGTTAATAAAAACTTCTTGAAACTAAACTAAACTCTTTGAATTAGTCTGGGAAAACATTGAACGTCTTGAATTTTGTGAATCTTAATTTTACTTTTATGTTTGATAATTATAGAATTTATACCAAAACTAGACAACCACCGATAACTACTGCATTATTCATCAGAAAAATGCGATGAAACGAGAAGCTCATAACGAAAGAATAAGAATCTCCTCCATAGTCTTATTTTGTAGCTTATTTTTTAAAACCACAGCAAACAACGCTTTAAACAGGTATCGATATTTAACACCGATTCCATTTATTTTCTCGATTATTCATACTACAGTGAACAATCGATTATGGGGAATGATGGATTTATTCCCTAGACTTGATTTTAGCTCACCTGTTCGGCTCGCCTTTTAAGATAATATTTTATAAATACAACGGGATCATTTTACATTTATTCGAAGTATCTCAGAAAAATGGGTCGAGAATGTTGAATAAGGAAATTTTAAGAAGATTTATTTTTCGCTAATGGATCACTAAGGAAATACGAAACTGTGTTAATGGAAGTGGATAAGTAGAATATGATATACTTCTGGATATTGTTTATTGGCTAATTAATTTGTTTCCTTACTCCTTTAACCAATACCATTCATAGTTCGAACCGAATCGAATCTTTTGATTTTTTTTAAGCTATCTTCTGCACGTCAAGTGCGTGATTATTCGTAAGCTAAACTTATACGTTATAGTCTACCGTATTTAGACATTTTGAATGGAGATTTGAATGTTTCAAATACCGTCCGCTGATGGCGCTATTCAATTGTCTAAATACGGTAGACTATAAAGTATACGGTTTTCTTACCAATAATCTCGCACTTGACGTACTGATGTAGAAATTTATGTGGTTGTTCGACCAACGTTGCACGCGACAGCCCTTATTATTGGTGAACTTAATCTAAGCGTGATCGCACATTGCAACGACGGCGGCCGACAGCGATACGTAAAGTATATTTTAAACATTTATCTACATTACAATAGATGTAGTTTCACTAAGCACCTGATGCCATCCGCAGTCGACTATACAGGAGTGGAACTGGTATGTTAGTGTCTGCTACTGCCATCTCGGAGTGAACTGCCCTTACAACACAACTCCCGTGTTTGAGCTAACATCGTCTCTCAATGTATTTCCACCTGTTAAACAACCGAAAGGCGCTCAAAGACTGCTTCCGACGAGCCAGATAATAGTCATTTTGTAATTTAGAGCGGTGATATAGTAATGCAATGGGTAAAGTTGAAAATACATATACGATTGATAAAATATAAATTAATATCTATATATTACATATAATAACAATGTAGTACCTGATCGCTGTCTGTAAGTAGAAGATACTCGTATATGAGAAAAACTATTATTGGGGGCCTTTATCAACGCGATAGAACCCAAAACAATGGCTGTTAGATTTTTTGTTTGTTTGTCTGTTTGTCTATGCGTTTGTGCGCGCTAATCTCAGAAGCGGATCAATCGATTTGGGTGTGGATTTCACTAATGTATTGTGGGTACACTTTAAACTCAGTATTTAAGTCCACGCGGACGAAGCGAAGACAATAGCAAGTTAATAATATTTTCTTTACTTCTATGCTGATAGACAGCTAATATATATCTGATAATATATATCTTACAAAACAAATAACGGACACAGTGGCAATGAGTATATGGTACATATTACCATACCGTTAATATTTCGTAGGTATACTTAGAGTGCGCTTCCATCAAAGTTGAGATGCATAATAAACCGTTCGGTACTAATTTATAACTCGATTGTTCTATCCCTCTCTTATCCTCGCATCTCCTGCTTTATTGGAACTTCACCTTTCACTTTACACCTTAGTATAATTCTTGCTTACGTCATTACGCAAAACATTGCCAACAAACAAAAACACGTCACAGAAAAACAAAGCCCACATTCCACGTATCCCGATGCAAATATATTCCTTTTAGTGCCATCACAAATAGACCCCACGGAGATGGGAAACGCTTAAAAAAAATTAAACATTCATAGATGTTAACAAAAGGTGTCTCAAACAATTGCTGTGCTTCGTGGCTTGAAGTACACAGACGGGTATTTACATAACGCTTGCATATGCATTCGTTGCCAACACGGACGTTACACACCACGAGAAATGGGCACGTAAAATTGTTAACATATCCTACTACACTATGTCCTATAGTCCTGAAGCAATTGGTTAAATAAAAATACCTTAGTATCTTTCTTTTTTTTATTACAGTATAGGCAAGTATTTGATCTCGATCTCACCTGATGGTAAGTGACGACGAGATCTACGATGGAGCATACTTGCCTAGAAGGTACCTGTTCACTCTCGACTTGAAAACAACCAGATTGAAGTCAACGGGGAATAAAGACGCCGGTAGCGTGTTCCATTCCTTGGCAGTTCGCACGATGAAAGTAGAAGCAAAACGCTTAGTACGTACCGAAGGAATGTCCACAGTGTACGGATGACACTTGTCCGATTCATTACTACAGATTAAAATAAAACTATTTTCACGGTTGGACCATGATACCCCCGTGACCATGGTTGCTGTAAAGGAGCCGAAACGTCTATAACGTAAAAATATAAAATAAACGCGACAAAATCCGTAAATTTGTTTTTTTTCATTTTGCATTATTGAGTTATACAAATTAAAACTTATTTAAACATAACGTACATAAAAACATCGATCAATTTCATTGTACTTACCGTTCTTAAGTTGGTACATATTATAATAATAATATCGCCAGACGAACATGCCAACTATACGGTCCCACACTAAGCAACGCTTGTATTATGGGTACCGTACAATGGACTGGGGGCGAACCCAGTATATATTACTTATATAGATATTAAACATCCATGACATGGGTACAAACATTCGTGCTCATCACACTAAGTTTGTCTCTACCAGGATTCGAACCCGGGACCCTCGGCACATAAAGTAGTCACTACCAACTTTGCTAATCAGGCCGTCATATTTTAGTTTATTACACTACCTACCATACCATATCGACAAACCCAACTCGTTGAAACTACGATCCAAGCGTACACAGCCAGCACTCAGCAGGAACGCGCTTTGGAACTTTCATCCCGAAATCTATTGCCTACACACCATGAAATATTAAGCGCTAAATAAATTTCAAAGCGCCCGCCCCGTTTGTGCTACAGCCAATGTTTGGCGTTTGCCGTTAATGTTGCCACAAATCTTTGGCGGTTTTGGCACCGCACTCATAACACGGTACTCACAAAATTGATGCTGTGTTTTCCAATAGTTTATTGGCGCACTTCAGTTATGAGATTATTTTTATGCTTAGTTGCCATTCATGCAATGCCAGTAATTGTTACTTATTTATACTGTATTGACATAACAATTAATTGATCTTTGGTTCAAGATAATGACCGCAATTAAATTAAAGCAATTAAAACTATTCTTAATAACCTATCTAATAATAATAATATAATCGCCAGACAAACACACCAACTATACACGGTCCCACACCAAGTAATGCTTGTTTTGCGGAAATGGGAAGATCTTCCAGCCAGGCGACCTCTATGACCCGATGGTGATTATCGGGATCATGTATATATGTTATGTGATCTGAAAACTCTCATACCACGTTTCAGGATTGTATAGACAATCATCGTATGCTCTGAATTTCCTTCTACAGCGCCATCTGTGTGTATCTTGTAGCCAGGTTGAAGAGGTCGCTACAATTATATTAAGCGTACCATACAATGTACTGAGAGCGAACATAGTATATATTAAACATCCATGACATGGATACAAGCATTCATGCTCATCACACATAGTTTGTTCCTACCAGGATTTTAACCCAAGACCTTTAGCGCAGAACGCAGGGTCACTACCAACTGCGCTAATCGGGTCGTCAATCTACATACAATAGCGCCAACTACTGCAACAAGATTTCCGAAATTGATTTTCCCGAAGTCATCAAGTACTGCCGACTTCTACCGAAGCATTTATTTATGTTACGTTTCTCATCCGTCCATTTATGAAAGGATAAATAATATACTAGTATAGGTACATAAATAAATAAATTAATGTAATTCTATCGTTGTATGTTACCCCAAAACAAATATTCCCCTCTCTGTGTCCCGAAAAATCGCTCAGACACCGTAGAGCGATATCCTCGCCAGAATTATCTCGATCGTAATGAATTATAACAAAATGACGGATCACAGGGACACTTGTCACAGAATATCATTAATTATCTCGTGTCTTTTGGGAAAAAAAATCGTCCTTTTTACATCATTATGCGTATTATGTTCTCAGTCATTATTCATTTGCGATAGGTTGGACTCTTTGCAAGGAACCGTGACTTTGTTATCTGTTTTAATTATCTTTTGATGAATTTGCTTTAGTCATTTGACACTTAACACTTAGTTTTACGCTTGTCTACATGTTGCAAACGAATGGTACTCAAGAATGATCGTATTAAGATGATCGGGTTATAATCTATTATGGGACCTACCTAATTGGAAGATCTTTCAAAAAATCTTACCAAAGGTTTTGGTGATTATATTTCTAGCTCTTAGTAACACCAAAGATTTTAGAAAAAATAATTAATTTTACGTACGGAAAATTCTCTTATGGCTTCTGAGGTTATTTCTGATTTCAGATCGATGAACGTTGAAATGAAAACAACAAAAATATTTACGCGACCCAATTTCTTTAGAACAACAAAATAGGGTGGACATTGAAAGTACGTTCGGGGATTTAAAATGCTGCCCACTTATTATTATTTTTTGGTACGATACAAAAATACGTATTTTTTAAAAACAATGTTGAAGGTAAAATGCACTATTGATCGAAACGGAACGTTGTTTGCGAAGAGCCAGTCACAAACTAAGATTAGTGTTTTAATTGATTTCATAGAATGAGCTTGGTATACAGTCCAAGGTACACCTCTAGATACATGGCCGTAGCAAGCCACTTGAGCTAAGTATTCTCTAATAAAGCACTTAAAAATATATTATACTATTAGATATAATCACAATTAATATATACACAAGTATTTTCTAGTATTTAATTGCGCCGCACAGTGTATACTTTAACTTTTTTTTCACCGTTCATTATCGTTCAGCCCCAGAGTTGGAATTTTCTGTTGACTTTTTCATGAATTATACGCAGTTTATTCAGTATTTTAAAATTGACTTTATCATGAAAGCATACAAGAATCTCGATAAAAAAAACAGTACTACAAAATTAGACGTAACTGCTTCTAAATTAAAACTCGATACGCTCGAGCGCGCTCGTTCCTCGCACGTGTCGGGTATCGCGCACAGCGTTTTGTTGTGATCGCGTGCTTTACGATACATTGCGTGCTTAAAAATTACAACATTTGTTACCCACGACTTTGAACGTATTGATAAGTATAATTTTATTATCTTAGGCATTAAGTGTATGCTTTACCCAAAGTTTTCGTTACCATGCCCCCTTACACTGTGTATATTAACAACCCAAATTATATAAATTGCTACTTATGCTACTTGTCCACTTGAGTCGTGTAAATCGGACGAGAGTATTTTAACGGTCACTGAAACCCATTTTATATTTTCACATCCATCACTAGCACCGAAGTTGAACCAGCGGAACACGATTGTGTCCGCAGAATCGGGACGCTTAAATCGATCATTAATTGTAACTCTCCCGTTTATCTTTTCTACCTAAAATATTGTTTTTCAAATACATCATAACAAGCGATGGAGCTTGTTATTATTTAACTATGATTTATCAACGTTAAAGCACAGACTTGTTAGAATATTCAGAGAACGCACGGCTTGCGCTGCAAGTGAAGCCTAGAAAATCCCTGGTCTAGCGTGTAAACACACGCACACATATAAAAAAACTATAGCCAGATCTCCATGGTGTAGGCGAAAAGTGGCTTCGTTGCTAGTGGCAACGTTACGTCTGAACGTCTAAACAAGTCTGTTCGGAATGTTTTTTGTTTTTTTATATAAATCATTTAGGCATGTCCGACCGACCACACGGCCTCGGGCAGTAATTCCATAGAAAAGGGCTGGATTATTTTTCGTAAATTAATTTCCGCACCGGTATCCGATGCGTAGGCAGTTTAACGGCAAACAGTACGGACCCCGCAAAACAGAATAAGCGTAATGTTGTACGATCGCACGTATTTATTTCAACTACCTATACCTATTCAATGGAACATCCATCAGAATACTGAATATGATAGAATGGACTATTACAATAATTGCGTAACGAATATGAGTTATTGGGTTCTGGGAAGATTGAAGATAGAGCTTTGGAAAGATACGAACACTCGGCATGAGGCGAGACCGCGTCAAGTTGGAATGAGACAAATCAAAAAAATATTTAGGGTACTTTGGCAGTACCCTAAATATTTTTTTGATTTTGTCTTGAATGCCCAAAACTTAGGTCTGCATAAATAAACCGATCTCAACTGCAGGAGCGAGTTTGAGTGAACTGCGGCTGTCTCTAGATGTCATTTACTTCGCAAATAATATCTTAAGAGCGCGGCCTTGGACACATTAAGCGGGACTAAATAACATGAGACTGTATCTTTAATCAGTATTGCTGCATTTAGTCATGTCTTTAAACGTCGAATACTTATGTAGTGTTCTAGAAGGAACACTGAACACGCTTCCGTATTTTTCTAAAACAATGTGACTTTCGTTTTAAGCAACAGACACTTACAAGCCTTGATTTTATATTCATCGTTTTCTGAGAAGATAATTAGGAAATCCATTTGGCGAATACACCATTTTTTATACTTTTCTGTCTACATTCAAATCTAGACTCGGTGAATGGTAATATCAATGTTCTTCCCAGATATTGGTGTGTTGTTTATTTATGAGATATAGAGCTTATGATTTGAATCTCATAATGTCTCTACACATGAGTGTGTGCGTGAGTTTGATAGAGTCGTGTCAAGCATCAGTCATGATAGCGCCTTCACATACTTGCGATCTGTGCTACCGAAGTTGCGCTATATTAGTGTGGCCAGAGAGTTCCATTTCTTACGTACTTGCAGTGGGCTAGATATATATTGTGCTTACAGCACATATTAAATCAACCATCGACTATCGATGGTCTGTAGAGCACGAGGGGCTTACCATACACTATTAATGCGGCTCAAATCATAGGACCTCGTTGATCTACATTGCAAATTTGTAGCAACGGACTTACTCAAAGTGGCATCGTTCCAATTTTGAATCGCATTCATAATTAATCGTAAGAGGTAGGCCTATTATTACTACTATAATAATTCCAGCCCCTTTTTTATGGCCTCCCCTCAATGCGAGGGGGGATTAGGCCATAGTCCACCACGCTGGCCCAGTGCGGGTTCGCAGACTTCACACATCTTTCGAGGGGTTCTCTCAGACATGCAGATTTCCTCACGATGTTTACCTTCACCGTTTAGCAAGTGATAATCTTGGTTGAAAATGAGATTCGCACGTGAAAAATCCCAGAGGTGCGAGCCGGGGTTTGAACCTGCAATCCTCGTTATCGAGGCAAGCGTTCTACCAACTTGGCTATCACTGCTTATCCAACTTGGCTATCACTGCTTATCCAACTTGGCTATCACTGCTTATACTGAGTACTACTACTATATTGCTAATATACTGAGTAAATATAATACGCAAAAGTAATAATTACCACTTTTGATCCATCTTGAAATGCCAGCTAGCAACTCTAATCCGAATTGCAGCTAAATTGTCTATTGTCTCGCTGTCAGGAGATGGTGATTACGAAGCTAGCTGAGGACCGCTTTCTAATAAGCCTAAGTAATAAGAGGGATCGTGGCTTATGATATTAGCAACGGTAGAGTAAAGCCGCGTCCACATGGCTTTTTCTTTCTTTACGAAATGAAATGCGATTAAATAAAATGGATATGAAAATGGCCTTACCTCCAACTTACTGGTTATTTGCCATGTCAAGTAATTAATAGCAATAATACATGCAATAAATACACATTATAAATAAAATAATGGATCCATGGCTTTAACATTATACTTCTTTTTTATGTAGGCTTTTGTTTTCATATAGGTATACCTACTAATAGTGGATGCGTTTATATAAAAATGTATTATACAAAACGGCAGTTCATAGAAACAAAAGACAATTGTGCTTGCAACTGACTGGTCTGAGTCAAGAGTGAACAGGTACCTTCTAGGCAAGTATGCTTCATCGTAGATCTCATCATCACTTACCATCAGGTGAGATCGAGATCAAATACTTACCTATATAGTAATAAAAAAAAAATTGCACGAATGTTTGTATCCAAGTCATGGATGTTTAGTATCTGTATAAGTAATATATACTGGGTTCGCCCCAAGTCCATTGTACGGTACCAATAATACAAGCATTGCTTAGTGTAGGGCCGTATAATTGGTGTGTTCGTCTGGCAATATTTATTATTTAACTCTTAATTCAGTACTACAATAAACATTGATGATAATTGCTTTGTAATTGTCATTTGTCAATTAGCCGCTCTTATAAATATTATGCGAACAATTTAGCAATTTTTTACGCTCGCCTTTTTTTACACCCTACCCAAAGTAATCCAAAAAGAACTTCCAAATTGCCCCGCGCTCCTCGCAAGCCACATTAAGCTGAGGCGACAATTGTACCCTTTTAAAGCCTAAATAAATTTTCCGCCAACCATTAACCGTGTGACCGCTTCCTAAGTAGCACACGGTAAGCCAATGCCGCGATCATTAGTTAGACGCACTTAAGTCTTGTTAAAGTTATACCACTGTAGTGGTCCCTTCTAATGGCATTACGTTGTTTGGGTCAACTTCGCCAAGACTAACTCGACAAGTTGCTGCTCAGCACAAAAGCCCACAATAGTGGGCTTTTTGTTTGAAATGTGTTTGTTTGTTTGGTTTGATTCTAATAATTAGTTAATTGATTTGCTTTTAGTTATCTGTACTCGGAGAAAATTAAGAAAAATATATTGATTTCTTATATTTACGCGAATACACATAGACATTATAATAAAACTAATTTTACACAGTTAATCGAGTTTCCGAGTACTGCGGTTACCATGGTTGCTGTAAAGCAGGCGAAACATCGCAAACGTGAAAACATAAATAAACGCGATAAAATCTGTAAAATAAGTTTTATTTAAATTTTACCCAAGTATAACAATTATCGGCCCATGTTCCTGTTAATGTTTTTAAGTACTAAAGATTTTCTCATGCCACGTATCAAAATGTTCACAAAATCATACATAAATTGAAGCCGCATATTACTATTGTTATTGCGACTCCTCTTTTATGGCGGTTTTCTATAGAGCCGACAACAATAGAGCAAGTATTTGCGGGTTTCTCCCGGGTCATGATAGAGACGATTTTTATAGCAAAATAGCGCTATTCCCACCTACATGATACAGTAAGCTTGCGTAAGTTAATACGCCACTCGACATATGAACTGTGGCCCCGAGAACAGCGGAAGAAGATAAACGTACTTTTATAACAGAATATACTCGTAAATATTGGCCAAGTAGAATTAAAAAAAATGCTAAGTTATAAGTTCCATAAGATATATTTTTTTTGTGATTATAGAATTAGTATAGTTAAATGGATGGTAACGTTGTAGCTTAGCATTCTGTAACTATTTTGACGATTCATAAGTACTGTACTTAATGGTTTACATGAATAAACAATATTCTGATTCTGATTCGAAAGCTACGCCACAGAAACATAAGAAAATAAATAAGGATGTGCTTGCTCATGTTCTGTTATTTTTTTACGACTTTTTATTATTTTTTAGTCTGATGTAAATAGATATCTCCAAAAGCGTGACTCGGAATCTAGCTGAAGCACAGCATTCTATTTTTGAGGCGAATCGATATATCTCACATTTTGTCTCGTCACAACCAACATTGCCTAGAGCTGCTGGTATTCCCGCTTATTTCATGGCCACATCACAGGGAAGCAATGCCACGCATGAGCGACGCGCGGCTGGACGTTGAGATAAAGGGATTTGCGCTTAATACCTTGTTGTCCGTCGACCTACCAGTGAATGGGCCGGCCGGGACATTGTGGCCCCACTATACCGCGAATAACGCTTGAACGGTTTTTTTTTTAAAACAAATATTCTCGGGTTTTGGATATGTGTATTTTCAGATGAGATATTATTTTAATTTAAATTAATTAAATCTCTATTTGAAATGACTAGGGTTAAAAGGCTTTCCCTATATTTAATAAACATTAAATATTATTGTTGTGGCGAGGAAAGGATGTTTTGAAGGTTCCGTACCATAAAGATAAAAACGGATCCCGTTTGGTGCAACTACGTCCGTCTGTTTATTGAAGTATATATATATACAGAGTATCATAAATCTCTTTAATAGGTATTTTTCTATACCTTAGGTATAGTTGTCAAGGTAATACTTATTTTTTTTAAACATGCCAAAAATCTAACTGAAAATAAAGATGATGTTTCAGAGCCAAATGCACGGTTAAACTCATAATCATTAGGAAGTAATCTTTTTTAAAATAGGCCCTTCTTATGACTTGTTGCAAACCATGTTTAAAAGTATAAGTATTCTCATAAGTAATCTCCTGAGAACGTTATTATGAAACTTTAAGAATAAACCGTTTGGTCTTCTCTTTAAGACAAGATGGATTTAAGCTCAGTCCATCCCGAGCTGAACTTGTGGAAGAAAATGTACTTTTAACATTTCAACTTTTTCATTACAGCTTACCACCGTTCGCTAATTGTTCGGTCTTAAAGAATTCTCGACTTTACAATTGTTACAAAGTGGCATTATTATGCAAAAATGAGAATCGCAAGATTGTTGATTGAAGAAAAGGTATAATTAGCCTTTTCAACTTTGCACTACTCTTTTTGTATTGTGAAGTTGCAGTTCTCATTGCAAGTTTTTTTTTAAATGAATATGAATAAATTACCGTCTAACTAATCCGTCCCGACAAAATTTGGGCACAATTTTTATCCCGCCCAAATCCATTAATTATCTGTGATAAAAATATCTAAAATGTTGGCTATACCAACTTTCAATAACACCCGTATATCTAGTACTTAATACAGATTAAGAAAAAAAACTAAAATTGTGTTTAATTCGGCTTCTGAATCCAAAATGATATACGCTATAATTAAAAAAAAATTAAGGCCAACCCAAGTTACAGTATTATTATATCTGGGTATATTTAATTCAATAAGCTCATTGTAACTCAATCGCAAGCCAAGAGATTGTCAACCAAATCAGTCCTAAATACACATTTGGGTTAGTTCATAAACAGGGCCTCGGTATTTTCTTATTGTCGCCGCGAACTCTAGCCCCGGGAGTGTAAACACGGCATTAACTCAGACAATAGCCCCGGGTGGACCTGTTTTATTTCCCCACCGCCCGGCTGTAGTTCATTTAAAACAGCCATAGGGTGACCACGACCTAAAATTTTATATGGAATTGTCTCGTATTACTACGTCTCAATTCCCTCCTAACCCTTGGCCAATTGCGTTTAGATATAAAGCAGTTAATCAATACATGCAGGCCATAGATAATAGATTACGAGGCTATTACTTAAATTCCTATGTAAATAGAATTATAGCTAACAAAATAATCCAGCCATTTATTGCAATCTTCCAATAAGTGCTTTAAGCCAGTGATTTAAATTTTCACTCCGTGGTTTCTATTATAAAATTAATTTATCATCTCTTTGAACTAACCTCATAATTAAAACATAAAGCGAAGTTTTAGACGCGTGGTTAGCCTACAACACATAAATTTTATACTGCCAACTACACAGTAGAACATGTGGAAAAGATTTATTATATGAGATTTCACTTAATTTTAGCTTTTGAGAAACATTTGTTAATTAAACTCACAGACGTTATTATTGTCGGGAAATGTCATTATTGTAAAACTAACACAATGTCTTTGGCTGTTTTTATAAAAAAAAATGCGTTATTTATGTCAAAGAGTATTCCAATTAAGAGATAATTGTCCCATGCGCACGGGAATATACTTAGACATAAGATGGTTTCAAATTTTTTTAAAGTACGAAGTGTTTTGTTTTATAAAAATTAAAAATGTTTCTTTTTACACTTCATAATTTTATGGTTACCCCACGTCCCACGGCGCAGCGCATTCATAGCTCGCAACACTGCAAAATATTTTAAAATTAATTATGGACTCGGTACGCGAGTGGAGCAGATTGTTACCACTTTAACACAACGTCTTTTGTACTTAACGTTTGGAATAGACGCGAATATATTTCGTACATTAAGTTTATTTTTGTTGCAAATAAACTCTCGTAAAAGTTTATTGTTACAGGACGTGTTGCTGACTTCAGACTCTAATTAATGATCCAACACGCTTCGTGCACCGAGCATTTAGCAAAGATGTAAAAGGAATATAAATATTATAAGCTTGAAAAAAAACTAGAAAGAGATGCGTAAGTTTCCTTGAAATTTCAAGGCAACAACACAAAAAGGTCCTCAGATAAACACCAATGACATAATTGAGCTTAGAAGGCCATAACAAATGAAGTAATGTTTATTTTAACCGAACCCAGATATGCAAAATTTGAACTAGTCTATTTACTAATATTCCGGGCACATCGGACGCCCAAACTCAATTTATTTGTAACGATGAAATCGTTCGTTCAGTGACAATAATTGTCCTTGTCCAACAGGAAATTTACATCTAGCTATTATCGTACCTACGGCTTTTGTAATAATAACAAGAATCCTGTGCACGTCACAGCTACGGCCACGAAGAGAGATGCGTGTGTATACAGCTCTCTCCGTGGCCGCAGAAAATCGTACTCCTGATAATAAGCTTTTTTGCTCATAGCCTTGAACTAATGTTAACCTTATTCTGGTCAAAGTATGTATAGGTGCTCCATATCATTGGACATCAAGATAGTTTATAATTGAATTTGAGTTCCAATATTTATCAATACGTAGATAAGATCTTAATTATCAATTTTGAGAGTACCCAAGCCTTTTAAAACTGGCAACGGTTATATTAGAATATGTCAAAGGAATAACAACTTACTTATTACATGCTATTAATTGAGATAGGTCCAGAAGTTGTGCGTGGTAATTTTATATCAATTCGTTGTAGCAAGTATAAAAGAACAATTACATTAATTTGGTTTAATTAATGATATCAAATTTTAATTACTATTTCTGTTTGTATCCTATTTCATTATCCGTGAAAGAATTCGTAAGTGCTACGGCGTAGTCTACGTAGTTACTACGAATGACTACGAAAGCTACATTATACATACAACACAGAATGTATCACACTTTTAGCTGATACATTGACAGCGAATACTTTGTACAAATACTGTTTTCTACAAACCAAAATTGACTATAAAATATTGCCGTCTTGCACGTACATTACACTCTTGAGCAGGACGGCTATACATTAATTTAAGTTAAGTTTTGTAACTGTACCAACAGAATCTCCTTTAATTAGTATTATTAGTTATTAGCTCAAAGGCTAACTTTCAAATAGATTGAAGGTGAATGACCCAATCGTCTAATTGACTATTAATATGTTATTAGGTCTGGACACGAGTGGCGAATTTATTCAATAACGTTCTAATGATCCGATGTGACCTGAGGACTAAGGTTACAAAACCCTGTTAAAAGGTGGAAAAAGACTAACAACTTTGTTATTATTTTTTTGGAACGAGCAACTAAAATTACTAAGAGCATTGCATAGAGAATTGGAAAAACCTATTTTAAAAAATATTAACATAATAAATAATATGTAATAGAATTATTGTACTTTGACTTTCAACTGCGTTCGCTTTTCAATTATTCAAATCCAGAAGACCAGGGATTAAACAGTAACTTTTAAAAATGCAACAGCAATCTCCATACTTATTTATTCATCGCTGCTTAGCCCCCTCAAGACATTATGATGCATAGCGACAACCCTGGACTTATAACGAGAAAACCAGCAAAGAAAGTTTTGATAAAACGACTTTTAAGTGCTATAAAAGATTTCTTTTGTTTTATACCGTAATTGTAATTTAATCATATTACTATTTATAGACTTAATTAGATACCAGTAAATATATTAATTTACGTAGTAAATGGCAGGAGCGTTACTGTACGATACCAAAAGAAAACAACATTTATTTTGCAGTACTATGGTACTGCAAAATAAATGTTGTTTTCTGTGGGACTGGGGGATTGCCCCAGTCCATTGTATGCAATGGACTGGGGCAATCCCCCAGTCCCACAATCCCCCAATTGCTTAAGTTTAATACTATTTGTGCACCATGTAAATATACCATGGGCCCTGGAGTGGAAATTATAGACTTCTTGAGGTTTATATAATCATAATTTAATTAAATACTCAGAGAAATTTTTCAAACAAACGATGCCAAGGAGGCGTCATACAGAGACTAGAAAACCATAGAGTACATTTTTCATAGATTATTGTCCACACATCACACAAAAATGCAATTTCTCTAACGGCACGGCATTTTTGTAAAACAAAACGTCGCTACATCGTCTTTACTAACCGATCCTACGTTTTCAGTCACATAAGCAAGAAAAACATGCTCTTTTGAAATGCAAGAACTACACATGTCAGGAAAAATAGAATAATTTAATGTGAAATGCTATGGGAGCAATCATAGACGTATGCTAAGGAAAAAGCTCACACAATAAATAATCTTGACGCATGTTTGTAGTATAACTCAGTCTAGACGAGCCATTTGAAAGGACATTACAGTCTAGACTAGTCGATTATTGTCACAATAATCGGGTGATTGTACATACTTACTATTTACGGATAAAAGTGAACCAGTTTACATGTTGAGTGCCTATAATGTAATGTACTCATTTACATATTACATATATATAACATATACGCATATTTAGCAGAATTTATTTAGTAGTAATATTTTTTTTTGTTTTTTTTTTCAAATCAATTATGTAAAAAAGGAGCCGGTGGATGGGATCGGCTGGGGACCGTGTTATGCAGCTTTATTTATTCTTAATTTTAAAAAAAAGACATAACCTATAGAGGTGAACCCACCTTTTGTGAATTTCAGTAAATGTAACCTTCATTTGTTTCTTTTTTTTTGCCCGCCACACACTCCCACCACTACTACTCCTGTAAGCCAGGATCTACAGTGGTGTCCAATGATGACACCGAGGTTTGACCCTCAGCGAGTCCCGGCATAAAGTTAAAAGTCTTGAAACCCGCACGAATTAAATCGAAAGATAAAAATAGGAGGAGTTGGAAGAAAATTATCTACTTCCCTCCATTGCAAAGCGGGAGACAAAAATGATCTGGTAAACAAATTTCCACAGAAGCAAGACTTACAGCTGGACTAAGTCCAGGTGTAAGTCACCACGGAGAGTTTAAATACTAGTTGGTCCTAAACCAGTGAGCTGATTAAACTTTATTCCAGTAATAGGTATGGCAAAAACGCTTGAACGCACAGAAGTTGTCCCTGGTTTGCACAAGGTCTGTGTAGTATATATTATACTAGTCCAGATGTTACTTTTTCATTTGTTTCTGTAAATGAACTCAAATCCAACTCCATATAACTATACTCATTATTACAAAATGACAAAGATTTTATTTGAATGACACACTCCGCTGTCCGAACTACTCGACACTCCAAGCTCCCGAACTTAGCTACGTAGAGTAGAAAATCGTTTTTCATTTTAACAAATGGATCGTTTTTTATTGGGAAAGTTTTCGTCGCCGCTCAATATTTTAATGTCCGCGCTCCCAGCTTATTGGATTCTCCTAGAGATGTTCGATGAGTACTTTCTGCTAGAGATGTTACAGAGATCGTGTATTCGAATCGGAAAAAGAAAGCGGGCGATGTTATTTTCCATACAGGAGGCGATGCCGCCTTCTTTTGTCTTTGTGTCACGAACGGGTTTTGATGAAACTTGGCATAGTCAGTCTTCATCTGAGGTATTTAAATGAAAGAAAAGCCCGTAAGTAAAAGGTTTCTACTTGGATAACCAAAACATAGTATCGTATAATTTACTGGGTGGATTTTACTTACTGTATAATGTTTGATTCTATAGCAAAAAGCAATATCCAAATAAATAAAAATCTTTCATGTAGGCCAAAAAAAAACACTTATATTATTTAGTCTGAATGTATCACACTGATTCAAAACAGACTCCATAGAAAAAGTCAGCAAGAAACTCAATGGCTGCTATCTAAATATATATAAAAAAGCCGTGTTAGTTACACCATTTATAAATCAAGAACGGGTGTATCGATGTTTATGAACTTTATTTATTTATTTTTTATTTCCTTCGCGAATAACAGCACAATTATAACACATGGGAAAAATTCACAAAAAAATTTCAATAAAGATAATTCATTTCCTACCTAGGCAAGTATGCTCCATCGTAGATCTCATCATCACTTACCATCAGGTGAGATCGAGATCAAATACTTGCCTATAATGTAATAAAAAAAATTAAAAATCTCATAAATTGGATTCTGAGGCTGTACGAAGTTCACCGGAAAAGCCAGTTAAAAATAAAATAGCTAATAAAATAATACGTATCAATTGGATATCTAAATTTACTCGATCGTGTTTGAAATAGCACAGGCAACATCTCTAGCTTTTTGTGATGTTATTCACGGAATACGGCGCGCGCCGGCTGCTTTGTTGGATGCTACACACTCCAGTAAATTGATACTGAGCGCTAGAACGATTTCCAACGTCTAAATTGTTAGAACAATATTTATTCTTAAAAGAATTCACTAAACGTAAAATTGTTTATCAATCTTGTCGAACGAAAAGAACCTTTGTGTGACTTTAAGAGCTTTCAATTTAAATAGTGTATGGCACTTGAGTCCTATGTAACAACTTGTAGCGTTGCTCTTGTGTCCTTGTAGCGTAGAAGGTACGACATATTGGAAGATAGGTTTCCAAAAACAAAGAACCGAGTTATGAGTCCGACTGTTTTAATTTCATTGACGTTTATCGATGACGAGAGGAAGTTTCATTTATTTTTTTTATTATTACTTTATAGGCAAGTATTTGATCTCGATCTCAGCTGATGGTAAGTGACGATGAGATCTACGATGGAGCATACTTGCCTAGGTAAGAAGGCGGCAGTAGATCGAGACGCTACATTCATTAGGCACATGCAGCGCAACTGATCTGACCCGCCATCCATGAATGGCAACACCGAACATCATGCCGGAACACGGCTAGGCCGCTTGGCGACATGGCTTTGTTCATTGGGTGGTGACTAGCCACGGCCGAAGCCTACCACCAGTAAAATCATCTTCATCTTCATCTTCTTGTTCTGATATTAAATGATTCTAGTTAGATAAGCAGGAACTTCTAATGTAATCGTAACGTGATCGAGAAAACATACTGTCAATGTCATAATTATTTATTAAAACGGTGGTGTGAGAGGGATAGAAGACGACTCTCACATAAGAGGTGCTGAATTGATTATTAAAACTGCAGGGTTTTTATTTTTTTAATACAGAATTCGACTCGGATTTCCATCTCATGTTTTCGGTCACAATTTATTTGCTAGGATTTTTTAAGACGATTCTTGCTTTAACTGGTACGTTAATAATGATAGATAGTGTATTTTAGTAAACAAAGGTTACTATTGATATGGTGGTTTTCTTTTAAAATATAACAATTATTTGATTCGGCGCTACAATCTATGCCGCAAACAATTCTTCGTCTCTGTTCATCACACGCGGACGTAAACCAAGCTATGCCTTTCGCACTATGATGCATAGTTATATTCATACTAAGATTCATATGTTTAACACACGATTAATATTCTCATACAGTACCTGTACTGGTTTACATGAACAAAATATCTTGATACTAATTTACTTACAAAATGTCAGGAAAGTCGTCATTAGCACTCCTCTGCCGTTGTTGGCAAAACTTTCTGCGGGTAACGAAGGCTAATGATACCCGAATAGGTGAGTGATCAATAAATCACCATCGCCAATAAAATAATTGATAGCTCCCGACGTCGACACGGTTCACCGCAAAAACTTCTCTAATGAGTTTACTTACTTGTTATTGGCATTTGCAACTCTCCAATTTCTGCGAAGTGGAGCTTATATTGAAAGGTGTTTGATTTGTATTTAAGTGTGCTTATAACCAATGCAATATTGTATAACTTGATATGATATAATTGATAGAACTAGGCGATACTTGGCGGAAATCTATTGTTAAACTCATTTGCCCATTCGTAGCCCAGCAGTCCTGAGGATGCCTCGTTTAGAGGCGAAACACGTGTCGAATACATTTTTAGATTCGCTTCGATTCGCGGAGAATTGCATTTTATTTGAGGTCCCGTCACTCGTGATAGATAGTTTCTCGACTAACATCTTAGTGGAGTTCGGTGTTGCTGGCTTTTTTAATTATCCATCAAACTTGTTTGGATTATAATTGGAAAAAATGACAAGCCGAGGGTCAGTGGTGAGTTCGTGTTCCGCCATTTGTTTAACCTGATATGTATAATAATAGTATTAGTCGTTATTAAAATGCCCCACTGTTGGGCACGGGCCTCCCCTCAATGCGAGAGAGATTAGGCCATAGCCCACCACGCTGGCTTTTCACGATATTCCCATTTGATAGGAAAAGGATGTTAACAAACTTGATGTTTATATGCGATCGAAGTTTTATAGCTGTTTTATCACAATTGTTCACTATTCTACGTGTTTGTCATCGGATTATTCTCGGCATTGAATCACTTTGTTGCAGAATAAAACGTTTAATCAAGAATGCCTTGTAGGCATTTCAACATGCAGATTCCGCAGAATCGCTGAACGGATTTCAATTAATTATTACACGGTGACAGCATTTAACCGGGATCAATATTTATACAATTATTTATTCCGTGAAACATTTTTATTCCACAGGATGGCCAAAAGTCATCAGTTTGATACGTCAACTAATAAGTGCAGGAATGGACGCCATTTTCATATCATCATGTCGCATCCATTATTTTATTTATAATGTGTATTTATTGAATGCGTTATTGCTATTAATTACTTGACACTGGCAAAATGCCCGCTATGTTGTGGGTGAGGCCATATTCATATCCATTTTATTACATCGCATTTCATTTCGTAAAGAAAGAAAGAAGAAGTGCACGAATGTTAAAATAATATGTCTAATTACCTAATTTAATTCAAATAAAATCGCAGGCGTCCATTCCACAATGGCCAGTAAAGATATAAACTTTGTTGACTTGAAAGTAATAAAAAAAAGCTTTAAAAACTACAACAGTAAGCGCGACTGCTGGAAAGATATCTTTGATACTTCAAAGCTATCGTTGAGACTTCGTTCAAGTTTTAATTGATCAATTTAACTTCAACCATGAGCGTTTGACCTGGGATTAGGGATTCTGCATGTCGCAAATTCTTAGAGGCATAATACACGTGTTAGAAAATGTATTCTTACCCCCAAATGTATAGAAACTTGTAACAGATTACAGTATTGTAATGAACTTTTCAGATGAAAAAATGCGTTATAATAGCTGTATAATCAATTATAACTTTCTATAAATTTGAGGGTTAGTGTATATATGTTCACCACCAACATTGTGCGAACAGGAGAATCCGAGTGGCATAATATGTCGTTTCTTTGATCGCGTAATTTATATTGTATTTGATTTTCGTGACAAGCTCCAGAATGTAACACGACATGTCGCTAGATAACTCCGAAAAACACAAAAGATTTGACTACTCAACTCCATAACAGTTGAATACTCAAATGATATATTTGGGATATTACCTACAAATGATACTTAAATATTTAAGTCCCACTTAACGGTTTGAGACGTTGTTACTGTGCATTGTTTGTATGACATTTCCAAGTTTTTCAGCAAAAAAATCCTACAGCGCTATTCTATTTTCGCGTGTATCTGCAAGTGAGTTGTAACACACACCCCTGAATTCCTTCCCCTTTTGGACAGAATCGGAATATATCTTTTAATAAGTTACCCTGTTCTAGGTATTACTGGATTCGCCCTTCAGACTTTTGTACGGCACCCTTAATTCAAGCATTGATTAGTTTGTGACTAAACAATTGGTAAGTTCGTCTAGTTAGAAACTTGACGCAGACTTCCCGAAGTATCTATTTAGTAATACCATAAGGGCAAAATATTAATGAACGTAATTTACAATGTAATAATACAAGGAATTTAATTAATGATATTCTTTGTCTCCTAAAATTACTGAGAAAATTAAATTGATCCCAACACACCGAGTGGCTAATCAAAATGATACAGTATTCTCCGGGTGCCTATTACTGTTTTCCTTTGAACATAACTGCCGATAATAATACGAAGAAATAATATAGACGGGAGTGCTGCGAACTACATAGTGAAGCACAAAAACCCAAGCCGGTGTGTGTAGTACATGCGAAATGCGTCCTTACGTACACGCTAATTCGCGTGTACTACACAAATTTCGCTTGGTGTTTTGTGTTTTAGTATGTTTTTTGTGACATGTAAATTACGATTTTATACAGTCTCAGCATGAGAATCATAAGCAGAATATTTTTTTATTCATGTAAATAATATAGTACTCATGAATCGTCAAAATAGTTACAACTTTACTACCCATTAGGAATGCCGTCCCTATGGAGAAGAACGGGTGAAAATCTCCATCGTTGCTCTTTTTAAAAAGATCCGTTACATTTTGTAAGAACGGCTAGGCAGACATTAACAGCTGGTCAAAAAAATTTATATCTCTAAGTATATCATTACAAGTGAACAGCTACATGGTTCCCACATTTACAAATTACTTTTCTAAATGAAAATAAGAAGGAAGGGGAGAAAATTAAAATCTAAATAGTCTGCTCGAACAAGGTCATTTATATTCCTGAGGAGCCGGACCAGCATCTAACCAAGAATTTTTGTCCTAAGGAAACGCAACTATGCCTTCTGACATAGTGTACGTATTATGTACGGTTTAAATTTATTTTCACTAAGTTCAGTAAGATCTAAAATGTGTATTTGAAAATTTCTTTTTTGGGTATTTGTATATTTTTTAAAAATTATAGTACCTAATACTTACTTACTCGAATTTATTACTACGCCATCTGCCAGTAAATATTAAAACAAGAGATAAAACTTTTAGCTATGATGATGGAACCAACAAATACAATCATCAATTTAAATAACTTATAAATGTTTGATTATCCACCGTATCTATTTCGATTCAGTAATTACAACAAGTCGTGGTGCAATCTCTGGAGATGAGACCCATATCCTTATCAGCGAGGATTCCCTGGGGGCCGAGGGAAACGAACAGAGAGCAAATAGATGAAAACCTTGTGACAAACCCGTAATGATGTTGCAGGAAGTAACACGAGTACATAATATTATATGTGGTTATCTATACATACATACATATATATAAAATTGGAGTGTCTCTTTGTAATATTAAAATAACCGCTTTTTGCTAAGTGCATTTGGATGTATACACGGTACCTATACCGAAACAAATTTTTTTACAATTTTTGTCTGTCTGTCTGTCTGTCTGTCTATCCGTCTGTCTGTCTGTCTGTCTGTCTGTTTGTTCCGGCTAATCTCTGAAATGGCTGGACCGATTTTGACGGGACTTTCACTGGTAGATAGCTTATGTAACAAAGAGTAACTTAGGCTAGCTTTATTTTAGAAAAAAAAATAGGATCTCACGAAAAAAAATTAAAACCAATGTTGCAGCGCAGCGCCTGATTAAGTTTGATAGCAACAACCTGCAATGCGTCCCGCGGGCTCAGAATGGGCGAGCAGGCTGTTGTCAACGGTTGTCTTTGTTAAATACCACGCGGACGAAGTCGCTAGCAACAGCTAGTGTTACATATAAATGTTTTTGTGGTTGTGTTACATATAAAATATAAATAAATAAAAATTAAAATTAAAATGAGTTGATTTAGTTACGATATTTATCTAACCTACTTTCTATTTGTTCGACTGCGCCTACAACGTAAAAGCGCAGGTTCAAAGTTTAGTATACCCTTTCTGAATCAACCTGTATATCCTCAAACATATGTATATGATGTGGTACAACATTATATACACATAACAAATAATGTGTAAATACTTAACGAAATAATGTATCAATAAAATTATTTTATTATAATTTATGGGTACATGACCCAAAAAGTTTGAGTACTTAGCTTGAAAATTACGTTCAACCTTCAAAATTTAACTGTAATGTTTTAGGAACGGTGAGTAATATATAACTCAGGTCAGTTCACCTGCCCTCAGGACATTTACTCGATGATAAGTTGATTGGCTATCGATTTCTGGACAAAACTGAATATTTATGAGCTCAGAGGACAGACAGCACAGGGAGAAATGTGATTAAAAATAAACAATATTGCGCAATTACAATAATGATTAATGTACATAATTGTACTTAATTGCTTTATTGGTATTTGAGTAATAAATTATACCTATTTGAATAGAGTATTTTTAATTTAATTTCGTTATAACTTAATTAAAAGTTATTGTAAATTGAAAATATAGATACAGTAGGCTCTGTAGACTTGCAAATCTATATATATGTATAACAAACTCTCGTTAGTTACACCATTTATTAGAAGAAGAAAGAATAGACAGAACAGAACTTCTTTATTATCATGTTCGGGACTCTTTTTCTGGAGGCGGATACTATATAAAAACTCATAAAAGCACATCTAACGTGGTTAAATCATTATAATCGCGGTGCCGGACAAAATTAACTTATACTAATGCGAGCTAATTCTAACATTATAGATATTTAACTTCATAATTGTTTACATATATGTATAAATTATACCTTTGATGACGTATTGTTAACTGCTAACGAAATTAATACCCTCATTTCGAAATTCAGCTTTACCACCAATGAGCGAAATTAATTTCAGGAGTCGAGATAACGGAGACAAACAATAAAACACCAATCAAAACAACATTTGCGGTCGTTTGGAGAGGCTAAACATTATTTTAGCGGCGTACAGTCAGCTACGAGAAGCGATGAATAAAAATATACCTCATTCATACAGATAGAAATACAAAAACTAAACGCGATAAAATCCTTAAACATAGTTTTTTTTCAATGTGTAGTGTTCGCGTAAATATATGAGATCAATATATACAGATGTTATTAAAAATCAAGTCATCCATAGAACATCAAGGGCAGGTAATTAACATTGAGCCAGCGAGGTTATTTTAAACCATTCGAAATCGATATCGGGAACGGAATCGAAAACTTTCGAACTGGATTGTCGCAATCGCTATTAAAATTTCCGATTTGATTATCTTCGATATTTCTCGATTCGGCAATACCAAATCGTTTTTTTTTTTAAAGTTTCCCTCGTAAAGCTTGTCGGGAGTGACACCAACATCGGCAAATTTCAAATCCGTTTCCGATATCGATTCCAAATCATTTAAAATAAAATAAATAGAGGCGACCTGATGTCGCCTCTATTTATTTGTGTTACAAATAAATAGAGGTACAAAAATAATTTTGTAAAAAAAAATGTGTCCTTAAAAATCCGTGCTAACTGTACTGACGTTACGGGTACGATTTCACAAATTAAAATGATTATTGCAAGATAAACGGAACGGGAGAATATTGACGTTGTGGCTTATTCCGCTTTTGTTTGTTTAGGGTTATGGAATATCACGAATTGGCAAAGCAAATAAAGGTATTGCAATGAGCAATAAAATTCGAGTAAATCCACATACAAACTTAGAGTTTCCTGGTAAAAAGGACATACTTTTTAATCGCGGGTAACACCGTGGGGCGCAGCTAGTATTCTATATTAGAGAAAACTCCAAAAATATTGCTATCATTAATTCTACTGACTGGAATTGAACGTACAACTAAAATTGTAGGTTCACACACGTCACAGTATTTTTAAAGGCAAAAAAATGTGACTTCATATTTTATGAAATAGTCCAAACCCAATTTATGATAAAAATATTTACTTGTTTGACGCTATAGGCAGTTAATCATGTCGGCTTTAAATCCATATATCATGAAGCTTTGACAAGTTTCGTTCAAACGAAAAACAGAAAAAAGGACTCGGTTTAAAACATTAGTTTATTATGAATATTTTTTTGAATACACATTTACATAAAACTAGCATTTTCTGCGACTTCTTACACGTGAACTTTTATATAAGTAGGTTTCCCATATGATTACTATCTTGGGGATGATTTTTAATTTTCAGGGTAATATTATACGCTATTGCTACGCCAGGGTACAGAAAAACCACTCAGTGGATTTTCAGATAGAGTTTTATCAATATCCAAGGAGAACCCTTCAGTCGAGGCCAGTACATCATCATCCTGTGATGGTCGAATATAACATCCCCTACGACGGTATATACACCAATATTTACACCGCATACTTGCCTGTAATCCCCGAAGGAGTAGCCAGACTAGGGAGAGGTACACTGTAGTAGACCCACAATTCAGTAATATTATTTGATCCCATTGTAACACACGCGAGCCTATTGACGATTTTTCTGGCTCTGTGCTTTTGGCCAATTCTGACAAGCTACAGACAAACCACAGATTTTTACTGGTGGTAGGCTTCGGCCGTGGTTAGTCACCACCCACTGAACAAAGCCATGTCGCCAAGCGGCCTAGCCGTGTTCCGGCATGATGTTCGGTGTTGCCATTTATGGATGGTGGGTCAGATCAGCTGCGCTGCATGTGCCTAGTGAATGTAGCGTCGCGATCTACTGCCGCCTTCCTACCTAGGCAAGTATGCTCCATCGTAGATCTCATCGTCACTTACCATCAGGTGAGATCGAGATCAAATACTTGCCTATAATGTAATAAAAATAAAAACTTGAGAGGTGTCAAGGGACACCCGGATGGAACGAAGTTCCTTCATGTTTTTGAACGAGGTATCGTTATGTTCATGGGTTTTATATAGTAAGCTATACTTTCGTTTATAAAAATGCTTACAATTGGTCGTTACAACTTTTCTGCTTAATTTTTCGTATGATTTTTTTCCGTCTAGCCCCCTTTCGTAACGCGCGATAAGGAACTTCGTTCCAAAAAAAAAAAAAAAAAAGCGGTAAATTGTTTGTTCAGCAATATTTAACAAGTTCCCGGGGCCGGCTAAAACAGTTTATTCATTTTTCAATTTTAGATAAATCCACAATGTAACTGTAATGTTTTAAAAAGAGTAGTGAACTTCTAATAATAATTGTTGTTAATGTGAATGCCCAATATTAACTTTTCTTGTTTGATTTGATTTTTCAATTAAATTAATATTCTTTATTTTTTTGTGTTAGTATATTGCAATTATTTTATTTAATGTTTTTGAAATTTATGCTTAGCATATTGGTGTTTTGGCGTAAGCTGTAAGTCAAATCGTTTATATTTAATAAAAATAAATAAATAATTATCTCCATTTTCTTAGTGACCACGAGATTTCATCTGTATAAATATGTTACTCGTGGCAGGCATTAGGAATTCGCAGTATCACAATTTCAGTTGTTTTCTTTCAAGAACCTGTAATTATTGCTCAAGATTAAAATAAACTCTGGGGCCAATATCCAATTTCAAGGAAATGCGTAAATAAGACTTTATTACGAATTTCCTTGAAATTCGTGAGTAAAGTCCGTTCCTAAGCGTCTTTCTTGAGCCGGAAAACAAATAAATTATCCGGACATTTCACAATGGGATTATTACAAACAAAATATATTTACCGTGTACCTTATTACAATTGCACTAGGTTTTTTTTTGTAAAATTAATTATGAAAGAGTTTTCCTTATATGTTGACTTTAATACGCGGATGTTTCTGTTTTCTTCCTACCCACCACCACATACATAATATCGTGTATGAGACAACATTGCTAGTCATCAAAATTAAGATCTTATTTTTTGCATAATAGAGCTCAACTTATTTTATTTTTAGTTACCTCTCAGTCAAAGTTTATACCAAGACTGCAAATTTAGCACTCTCTGCCTGACGGTCGATCGCCCCGAAAAATGCTTAAAGACAAAAGTCTCATGAAAAGATTAATAAACGCCGTTAATTTAACAAATTTAACAACTAGAATAAAGGGTCTAATGCGAAGCTGTCTCATCTAAAAGCAATCCATCAGTCGGGGCCCAGGATAGAGGATACTTTTTCTACAAATTAATATTAAAATCTTTGCTGAACTACGTAGAAGGTGCGTATTAAGTGTGTAAACACACGGGAGTTTCATTTGGAGAACTTACAACAATCATTGATCAAATATATATGTATATACTAGCTGCGCCTCGCGGTGTTATCCGCGATTCAAAAGTAAGTCCTTTTTACTAGGATAAAAAGTAGCCTATGTGCTTTTCCAGACTATAATCTATCTCTGTGCCAAATTTCATCCAGATCCGATCAGTCGTTTTGGCGTGATTGAGTAACAAACATCCATCCATCCAAACTTTCACATTTATAATATTAGATTTTAAATACTTACTTGCCTATATCGTAAAAAAAAAATAAAAAAAAATCATAGAAATATACGGAGCATAACACAGTAAATATAACTAACATACCCATTATGCCACAAAACAGCGCACAGATAAGAGTACTAACTAACAGATAATAGGT
>HG995407.1:1372909-1461510 GCA_905333125.1 Pheosia tremula
GCGCGGTGTTACCCGCGATAAAAAGTATGAAAAATTAAAACATCTATCCCACGGGAACCATACATTTAACCGGGATAAAAAGTAAAGTAAGTAAGTTGTAAAGTGCTATTCCAGACTATACTCTATCTCTGTGCCAAATTTCATCCAGATCCGTTCAGCCGTTCGGGCGTGAAAGAGTAACAAACATCCATCCATCTATCCATCCATCCATCCATCCAAACTTTCACATTTATAATATTAGTATAGATTAGTGGATAGAAATCAACGAAACGATTGAAACAGCGTTACATAATACGCAGGTCGTCTGAATCATTATTTACTTTGAATTAAGAAGACTATTTACAAGATCTCAACAAAATTTCTTCACTTGTTCCCGTATGTTCTTAGAGTATGTCGCAACTAAAGCATTAATATAAAGGCCTATGCTCATTGCAAGCACACTTTATTTAATCACTATTACGTACGCCTTTATTCCCTAAAGGGGTAAGCACACTGCACTGATTCGCTGATTATATTAGCCACTAGCTATTACACGCGACTTCGTCCGCGTGGTAGCCTAAGTTACTCCTCGTTACATCAGCTATCTGCCAGTGAAAGTCTCATCAAAATCGGTCCAGCCATTTCAGAGATTAGCCGAAACAAAAAGACAGACAGACAAAAATTGTAAAAAAATGTTATTTTCGTATAAGTATGTACCGTGTATACATCCAAACGCACTTAGTAAAAAGCGGTTATTTTAATATTACAAACAGACACTCCAATTTTATTTATTTGGGGTCCCGTCACTCGTGATAGATAGTTTCTCGACTAACATCTTGGAGGAGTTCCGTGCTGGCTTCTTCATATTATCGATCAAAACTTGTTTGGTTTATAATTGGAAAAGTTGTCAAGCCGAGGGTCAGTGGCGGGTTCCTCTTCCCCAATTGTTTAAAAAAAAAATCATAAAAGATACCTACCAAAATGGATACTGCACGTATAAGCACAGAGCCTTACCATCGGTTAAGTTATTGCACATTATATTAGCTTAAACTACAAACGGACGGTAGATTGTTGCGCAAAGCAAACTGGTACTATAACGCATTCCTTACCTAACTATACTTATGTGTCGAAAGGAAAAGTTATGAGTTTGAATGGTATACTTAAGAGGAAGAATGACGTGCAATAAGTTGCATCGTGCACATTTAAAAACATTAAATAGAGGTACTCACCACAAATTAATTAATTTAGTTAATAAAAAAAATATATAAAACCGAATTGAGAACCTCCTCTTTGAAGTCGGTTAAAAAGTAAGAATCGTTTCGCGGAGAATTGCATTTTATTTGAGGTCCCGTCACTCGTGATAGATAGTTTCTTGACTAACATCTTAGAGGAGTTCGGTGTTGCTGGCTTCTTCAATTATCGATCAAACTTGTTTGGTTTATAATTGGAAAAGTAGATAGGCCGAGGGTCAGTGGTGGGTTCCACTTCCCCCATTTGTTTAACAATGGATTTCCGTCAAGTATCGCCTAGTTCTATCTAATTATAATAAAAGAAAATTAAAAAATAACTACAATTATTTACGGACAAAACACCAACAAAACTGTAAACCTGAACTTGTTATTTATGAGTTTTATTCAACCTCTATTTATTGGTTCAACGCGTGCAATCCATGGCATTCATGAATTATTCGGTATGTTTGCAAATGTTATAGTTCGAGATTATAGGATAATTAGAATCAGGGTTTGCTGAAATGATATTACCGAATGCATTATCTATAGGTATATATGAAACAAAGTCGTGTTAGTACCATTATAAGACAAGAACCGGTGGGCCGATTTTTATGATCTTTGAATAGCAGAATAACTATCGAATCATTTTGGAATAGCAGAATAACTTTATTAAAAATATGATATAATGTTAATGGATATTTATGTTTCTTGGGCCGTGAATAATATAGCAGGTTTTGGACACTAAAACAGTATTTAATCAATAAAAACACAGGAGCACATTAAATCATAACTAGGTAGCAGGTAGGCGCGACGAACGACACTGACCGCCGGCACGGCTCACGTCTTCGATATCTAACACCTCCCCTCGAAGTTGTGAGCAAGTCTCTTTAAACCTCATGTACATTCATCATACCTAAATTACGCATGCATTCATGATGCTTCGCTGCGCTCAAACCTTTGGTTAGAACATCAGCAGGCATTTTGTCTGTAGATAGGTATTTGAGATCAATAACACCTTGTTCGCACATATCTCGAATAAAGTGGTGCCTCACATCAATGTGCTTCGTACGCGAATGATAATTTCTACTTTGAGCAAGTTTAATGGCACCTTGGTTATCATTGAATAATGTCACACACTCATTGTCTATTTCAACATTATTCAAAACATCACGCAAATAGATAGCTTCCTTGGTAGCTTCCGAGATTGCCATGTATTCGGCCTCCGTGCTCGACAATGCAATGGTCCGTTGCTTTCGTGCTCCCCAACTAATTGGACCACCTGCCAATATAAATGCAAAACCGGAATAAGATCTACGATCTATTGCATTCGCACCCCAGTCTGCATCAACCACTCCAAACAACGGTAAGCCTGTTCTTTCATATACTAAACCGTAATCAGACGTGCCTTTCAAATATCTTAAAACACGCTTTGCTGCCTTCCAATGCTCAACATCATAATTAGTATTGAATTGACTTAAGTAATTAATGGAATATGCAATATCTGGTCGGGTGGAGACAGCCAAATACATTAACGCGCCGATTAAACTTTGATAAGGATACTGGCTCATCACATTATCCTTTACACATTTAGGGTTCTCTAACTTTACATTTACATCCATGGGGGTCATTATAGGCTTACATTCACTCATACCAAAGCGCTCCAACACCTTTTCTAGATACACACTTTGATTTAGGTACACTCTGTCGTCATTATCACGAGTAAACTCAATACCCAAACAATAATTAATTTCTCCCATATCTTTCATCTCGAATGCGTTAGATAACTGCCTCTTTACGTCCCGCAACCATACATTATTATTTGTAGCAAGAATTATGTCATCAACATAAATAGCAATTAAAAATATACACTCACCATTTGTTGCTACAAACACACATGGATCTTGGGGTAAAGCTTCAAAACCAATACTCATTAACTTTCTCACCAACTCTTTATGCCACTGCAATCCAGACTGACGCAAACCATACAAAGACTTCTTCAACACACACACACTATTTTCATACTTATTCAGGTCATGATTCCATCTTCTAACTGTCTGAATAATTTTCTTATCACTTATGATCTTTCTATGTGAACCAATCTTTTGGTTTGCGAGTACTTTCTCCAGAACATCGCGTAGCTGATCTGGTACTTCCATGTGTACTTCCTCTTCTAATGAGCCATTTAGGTAAGCTGTTACCACATCCATTTGATGCATCTCTAGTCCGTATTCCGCTGACACTGCAGCTATGAGTCTTATCGATGATGACCTCACAACTGGAGAAGAAGTTTCATGGAAATCCTCGCCTGGCCGTTGTGAACATCCTTTTGCAACGAGTCGTACCTTTTTCCCTGTAGTTTTAGTACTAAACACGAATCGGTTTCCAATCACTTTACGATTCGGTGGTCTAGGTACTATTTCCCACGTTCCATTCTTAATTTGTGCTAGGTACTCATCTTCTAAGGCACTTCGCCATTCATCAACTTCACCTGTCTTTTCGATTTCATTCCATGTCGTCGGTTCAATAGTCGCTATTGCTACTATTGGCTGTTCATTTGTATTTTCTTCCTCCGACTCATTCTCATTATCTGTATCAATTGCTGGTCTATACTCCTTACGCGGTCTTCCCACTAAACCAGTACGTACTATTCTGGGTCTTCCCCTTCCTCTTTTCGGGGGTTGAATCAATCTTTCCCACGAAACTGTTGCCATTCTCTTTCTTTGTTGATTTCCTCTATTTCTTTCTTCAACTGTATCGTTTACACTCTCAAGTGATTTCCTTGTCCTTATTCTACCTCTACTCGCTTTCAGATGAACTCTTCGCTCTTCTTCTTTATCGTTACCCACAATAGGCGCATTAGACATATTCAAGTCTAACAATATTTTGTCCTCATCTAAACTTTCTTCTTCATCAAGTATCTCCTTGTATTCATGCCTGAATGCCGTCTCATGCATAAATTTGACATCACGAGTAACTATTATTTTTCTAGTCTTCGGATCATGTATTCTATAGGCTTTGGATTGAACGTCGTAGCCCATAAAAACTCCTAGTTCAGAGCTAGAATCGAATTTTCCCTTCTGTGTACCTTTGTTCTTATAATAAGCTTTCGATCCAAATACGTGCATATATATTACAGTAGGTTTCTTTCCTTTCCATGATGTAAAAGGTATCTGCCCATTCAACGCTGTAGTTGGACATCTGTTCCTTATATAATTCGCAGTATGTACTGCCTCTGCCCAAAATGCCGGGGGGCTCCCTGCTTGACGCATCATACATCGTGCCATCTCAATCAGCGTGCGATTCTTTCTCTCTGCTATGCCATTCTGTTGCGGCGTATAGGGCGCTGTAAGTCTTCTTCTAATTCCTTCTTTCTTCAAAAAATCATCAAATTCATTATTAACGTATTCTCTGCCATTATCAGATTGAAGATTTTTATCTTTTTTCCTGTGAAACTTCTCAACATAGGCCTTATACTCTTAAAAACTCGCAGGACGTCACTTTTGTTCGCTATGAAGTAAACTTCACAACCATCTTGATTTGTCATCGATGAAAGTGACAATAACCTTTTTCCCGCCAAAAGACTGATGTCTCATTGGACCACATACGTCCGTGTGCACTATTCTCCAGTAGCTCGCTCGTGCGGTCATCACTACCCTTAGTAAAAGGTGTGCAAGTCTGCTTCTCACTAATACAGATTTCACACTCCGACAATTTTTCACTGTCCATTTAATGTCAGGCCATGCACTAAACCACTCTTTGACATCGCCTTCAAGTCACGTTCATTAAGGTGCCCTAGGCGTTCATGCCAAAGATCTATGGGCTTCTTCATCTCAACATTATTCACTTCGTTCTTACTCATTCGAACATAGTATAAATTACCGATACGATCTGCCCTTATGTGAACTTTGTTTTTCTCGTCGATCACAATTGCATCATTTTTCTTGAAACGAACCTCGAACCCGCGATCTGTCATCTTTGCCACTGATAGCAGATTTGTTCGCAAGTCCGACACATAGAATACTTTTTCGATATCTATACGGCGCTCTTCGCTACCTGTATCGACTGAAAGACTGACTTTTCCAGTCCCGGTAATTTGTGTGCTTTCATTATTAGCTAAATTCAACTCTGATTCAAGCCGTGTGAATTCATTGATCATGTGCTTCTCATTGCACATATGCCCTGTACATGCACTGTCGATACACCAGATAGGATCCTTCTGCTTACCAATCATCACCTGTTCGGTGGTACTCATTAACATCGTCGTCGGTTTTTCACCATCTTTACTTTTTTCCAACTGTTGTGCGCTCTGCTTGTGTTTATTGAAATTTTTAATTTTGCATTCTCTCGCCATATGCCCACGTCGACCACAACGATAACACTCAATTTTATTTTTATTAAAATTATTTTGACTTCGGTTATCATTAGGGTTGTGTCTCTGGTTGGCATTCTTGTTAAGACGTCTGACAAACATGGCACCCTGGTCAACTACTTTAGATTTTCGGCCTTCAAAATCCTCGACAATCTTCACTTTCAACACTTCCGTTGATGGTAGATCATCACGCGACTCCATCGCCGTACGAAACATGGCAAAGGAATCAGGCAAACTGTAAAGTAGTAAAATTGCCAGTAGTTCGTCGATCACGACCAACCCAATTTCTTTGAGCTTTTTAACGGCATCAAAAAAATCCGCGATGTGCTTTCGCAGGTCATCTTCTTCCTGCATTCGTGTCAATACGAGTTTCTTTAATAACGAGGCTTTCCTGGCAGGCCCGCTCGACTGGTACATAGACTTCAATTTGTCCCAAATGTCTTTGGAAGTTTCCAAACCATCCAACGCCAACAACTCGCTTGGACTAACGGCCAATAATATGTCAGATTCGGCCTTTCCATCCATTTTAATCCAGTTAGCATACTTGGGATCCGTATTTGCCGGGAGAGGCAAAGTTCCCGAAACATATTCCCACAAGTCATTTTTCTTCAAAATTGCTCGCATATGAATCTTCCAAGTATCATAATTATCACCAGTAAGCTGATCAATCTTTATAGAAGCCATAATGGATTTTTTCAACTCCAACAACACTAATCGTTTGTTTACAACGCATGAGTCTCCAAAACGCAAACCATAAACCCGACAGTCTCCGCGTAACTTGCGATAACCCGCATTCCAATGGTTAACACGGTACACCGGAATGTTTTGATTCACTAATTTCACTGCAAATCCGTTTAATTATTCACAAAATCGTTTGTTCTTCACATGCTGGGCCCATAACCTCTTGGGCCGTGAATAATATAGCAGGTTTTGGACACTAAAACAGTATTTAATCAATAAAAACACAGGAGCACATTAAATCATAACTAGGTAGCAGGTAGGCGCGACGAACGACACTGACCGCCGGCACGGCTCACGTCTTCGATATCTAACAATAGGACAGATCGTGCAAACACGATCAGCGCAATATAGTACCGTATCATTCAGCGGGGCTCACAAAACTTCAGATTCGTCGGGAATTCGTGTGTAACGAGCCACGAACCCATCAAACTCTGTTTAGACCGAGCCAGGTGGAATGGCGGCTCACAACTTTGGTATACGAATTACTAGTTAGTTAACGATTGCGTGAAAGCGTGTCTTCCCGTATAACGATGCAGATATACACCCCAAATTCGAAGAAGTATTGATGTTTTTAAAATGCCATTACAAATTATTTTTTTACAGGCTACAAGCAACATTGCTTGTAATGCCATAATAATATTTTGTGACAATGATCGGTGGATACGTAGGCAGAAATAAATAACCTAATCGAGCTAGATTAAACATTGAAATAAAACTGATTATACAGATTGAAATAAAACTATTTCTAAGAATTTTATCGCGGTTTATTTTTGATTTTTCGTTCCCGAAAATTCTTAAAATTAGTTTTATTTCAATCTGTAGTATTCGCGTAAATATAAGAAATCAATATGATTATACAGATTTTATCGCGTTTATTTTGTTTACTTTACAGCAACATTCATGCTCATCACACAAAGTTTTTTCCTACCAGGATTCGAACTCGGGACCCGCAGCGCAGAAGGTAGGTTCACTACCCACAAGTTCGCGTCGGGGACAAAGGATTAGGAATGATATATTTCCGTAACAAACAACCGTGACCGGTCTGACCATGCGTCATTTTAAAGCCGTATTTGCTGGCGCTAACAAATCGCCCAAGATTTCGGACAGACCTCGACGACCACACCACAGTTCCGGGGTTATACAGGGTGTTTCAGAAAGGGTATACTAAGCCTGGAACCTGGGCTTCTTCAGCGCATTTATAAACACTATTTGAAGTTAGAATGTGGAGAATGTCCATTTAAAAAAAAAACTATTGTTCTTAATAAATCAGAATTATCATTTTGTTGGGTACAAAACTATTTATTAAAAATAAACATATTACGATTCTGACTGCATAAAGTGTTTACAAATGCACTAAAGAAGCTGAGGTCCAAGGCTTAGTATACCCTTTCTGTAACACCCTGTATATTAATCTGCTACGCTCTTATATTTCTGATAATAATTCTCTTGACGTGGAAGCAACTGTTGTAGGTAATACGATCAAAAAAGGAATGTCGTAATCCATTGATCAGCAGTATTTATGTTAGTTAAAAAGCTGGTTGGTCGAACGCTTTTAAAAAAAACGGCGTAGGTTTGATTGCCATGCAATTTTTTCTAACCTACATACTATTCAAGCCGATCTTAGGGTCATTTTCGCTTGGTATACTTAGCTCTAGCGCAAAGTCTTTCTTCAGCCAGTAGTATTACCCTTTAAACGAAAATTATCTTTAGTGGGCAAGGATGTTAAGTCATCATACATCTTGCGATTCCATAAAATAATATAAATAAATAATAGTCGCATGGGGTGTACAAAACGACTATTATAGTCAAATGTAGTCGTTGAGATATTGGTACTTATCTATCAGATTTATTGTACCTATTTCGGCTATCATCGGAAAATATCTGCGAGTATAAAGCAAGAATCGGCGGTCCAGACGAAACCCATAAAATTTATAGGAATCATAACTGGAGTACAAGCGCCCGTTGTGTGCTATATTTGATGCTCCATTATTTTATATTATTGTGCTCTAGATTATGCCGCCTGGTGATATCATTTGATAGTAAGTATACATAATATTACTGGTTTACAAGGTAATGTGGACTTATAAACATTTACCATCAAATTTATGAGGAAGTTTTCGTCCATTTTCATTTTTACGCATTTTTCTTCCGAATAATGCGCAGTATTGGCATTGGAAAATGGTGTTGGATAATATAAATATAACCTTTAAACTCACGTTAGGACTTGTCTTAAGATATTACAAAATGTAGATACTTATGTCAATATTAAAAAATATTTTTTTGTCTCAACAATATTGTGATTTTTGTGAGCATTTTTTTAATGTACATAGAAAGTCTGACTTTACATAATGATTGCAAATATGATAAACACGAGCAGTTTCAATGGTTAGAATACCCTTTCTTTATCACGCTGTATAAGTAAATATTACTTGGAGTCACGTTTTAAGTCGTGATTGGATCCCATATGGCATATTTTTTGGAAATAGAATAGTACAACTTTCTTTATAAAGATAAACTGTAAACTGTACCGATAACTTTAAAGAATAAGGCATCAGCTGTTAATAATTTTGAATTGATCAGCACGCGACAACAAAAGTTTGGCTTTGAAAAGGTTTTCAGTAAACTTGTGGACTTCGTTTGGATACGTTGTGGATTTTAATCAATAGCATACAAAGTTGACGCTTTCGAGCTTTCAATACGACGAATGTTTGTTTGAAAATATATTTTCAAATAATTCTCAATTTTATTGTCTTTTTCCCCTACTTGCCTTCGTCCATTAGTCACCAATTTTAATTAGCTAGTGTTGTGTATATAATTTTATTTTTATTTTATTTTTCAATGCCCTAGTAATAAGTATTTTTTAGTATTTTGTTTTTCCATGTACATAAATATTGTATATAATTTATTGAAATAAAAATTTACCTGCTAGTGTTGTAAACTTATAGTAACAAAAAATCGAGCCTGACTCGATTTTTTTGTCACTTTCTTCGGGAAAGAATGTTGTCGCTGGGGTTCTTAATTATGCAAACTTTAGTGTGAAAAGGAAGAAATACGCTTACGTAAATAGTTTACAAACTTTGGCCACAGAAAAAGGAAAACTACTAGAGATTCTACATCACTAGTCCTCCTCATTACAAATAATGCCAGCCATACGTAATATAATAATTCAGCAAAAATTCAAGCTCCAGTGATAAAAATAATCAATCTTCAAGTGTCATAAAATCGAAGTGTGTACCATTAAATGTCACGACGAATTTATTTTGACGATCACGTAATCATTTTTTTTTTTTTTTTATTACTTTATAGGCAAGTATTTGATCTCGATCTCACCTGATGGTAAGTGACGATGAGATCTACGATGGAGCATACTTGCCTAGGTAGGAAGGCGGATCATCATCTCCTGATGATAAAAAATGGTTTGTTTTCTAGTAGACTTTTTTTTGCAGAGAAAGTTTTTGCAGTGCCCGTGCCCAGCAGTGGGACATTAAAAAGGGCTGGTATTATTATATATTTTTATGTTAAAATAATAATGCTATTTTATAAATAACAATATTGCCAGACGAACACAATAACTGTACGGTCCCAAACTAAGCAACGCTTGTAGTATGGGTACCTTACAATGGATGGGGGGTGGACCTATACTAGGTTGAACAAAAATAGTGTAAAACATTTTAAAGGGTTAACAAGTAGGTGATAACGATCACGTTCATGTATAAAATATATGTGTCGACAGTGTTTGATTTTTCTCACAGTAAGCGAGTCGGTACGGTTTCACCGCGCACTTAGTATAAAGTAATATTTTTAAATAATTTGATTATTTTTTTCAGACTGTGCCCTTAACGGACTATCGATAGACTTTTTAAAATATTTTCTACTATTATTATATACCTTGTATAGTCCGGCCAAACCGTTAAGTCAAGACCGTCCAATGTTTACCTAACAATTTTTTGAAAAAAATGGGCCCAATCTGCGAGCATATCCTTTCAAATAATAAAATAAATTTCAGAGAGAGAGAGATATGAAGTAACATACATTTAAAAAAATACCACCGAATTAAGAACCTCCTCCTTATTAAAGTCGGTTAAAATACTTATAAGGGATGCTAAATCGTACATATAGCTACCCTTACCCTATCGCAAAACAAACCCACAGGGGCTGGGCTGGGCTCCATAACGAAGTTCCTAAATCACATAAAACGATCCCACGAAGTATTTCGCGCATCGATGAATACGATTTCGCTATTATAATAATTGAGGATTTAGGGATCATAACTTTTCCGATTTGATAATTTTACCCATCCACGCCATTTTAAAGCTAATCTTACTTTTTGTTAATTAAAACTATTTAACTAATAACATTATTATTATTACCACTGCAAAACCTTACAAATTCAGAACAACGATCCCTTATAAGTACCAGGGCGGCATAAACCAAACAGCGGTTTCGGCTTAATTCGGCTTGCGCGTGTAGATTCCCGTGTTTGCCCATTAGATTCCATTACTCTTGTACATACAGTTGCGGAGGGCATTAGCTGTAATTAGAACAATCCGGTACCGGCGCGCACAATTAGCGCCAAAAGTGTTTTCATTTACACCTAAGCGAACAACGACAATTTCATTTCTTAGCTGCTCTTGGAAAGTGGATGCTTGGGTGACATCTGCCATGACATGACAATACCAAGTTATAATAGTCCTACGCCAAATTATATTACTTGAACGCATTTAGTGTTAATTCTGCTCGAACAAAAACAAAACTTGAGTGTGACAGCAATATTCTGCTTCTTCTTTTTTTAAGTTTGGAAATCAGCTACGAAAAGGCCATTTTGCCAGTGTCGAGTAAGTATTGCTAATCGTTATTGAATTGTATGTATCCCTGATGATAATAGTAATGTTGATGACGATGATGATGATGAATTATCCCCTACCCATATCAGTAAAGCTGTGGATACTTTACTGAAAATTTACCGGACATCTTGAGAGAAATTGAAAAGTCAAGTTATAGAAAGTTATTTCTATTTCTTGCACTCGTTCATGTTTATGAACACACAATGGCTAATATCCCACTAATATTACACATTATTTTGCAACGAAACACATTTTTTTGGAAACTCGGTTCAACTTCCCGCCAAAAAGTTGCGACAGCAATATTTTGTGTTGTTTTAAATTTAGCATATCTAGCTATAGACAATATAATTGACAGCAATTTTTGTCACTCGCTATCCTCAAATAAAAAAAAAACATCCATTGATTTAGCCATACTGAATTTTATTTAACATAGATATGCTTTGAAATAAAACTATTTTTAAGGATTTTATCGCGTTTATTTTTTTGTTTTTACGTTCCCGACGTTAATAGTTTTATTTCAATGTGTAGTATTCACGTAAATATAAGATATGGTTGATGAATACTAATGCAATTTGTTAAAGATATCAGTTTTGGTGCTATCTGTACTTGCAGCAGCCTGTACTGTACATTAACACGTTGTTTGACAGATGCAGTTCTGAGTATTACGATAATATGCAGAGCGTGCAGCATTCCTAAAGATCATATAACTTTTTATATGAGCAACGAGTTGTCATAGATTTAAGGCAACTAATGATTTCATATAATAATACCAGCCCTTTTTAATGTCCCACTGCTGGGCACGGGCCTCCTTTATGCGAGGGGGATTAGGTCATAGTCCACTAAGCTGGCCCAGTGTTGGCGGACTTCAGTCATCTTTCGAGGGGTTCTCTCAGACATGCAGGTTTCCTCACGATGTTTTCCTTGACCGTTTAGCAAGTGATAATCGTGGTTGAAAATGAAATTCGCACATGAAATCCAGAAATCCCAGAGGTTTGAACCTGCGATCCTCGTTACCGAGGCAATTGTTCTACCAATTTGGCTATCATTGCTAAAGGTTCCATATATCAGACACAAACTCTCTATATTTCAGTGAAATAAAGGTTAATTTCCTTCGACCATTGTGCACTTACAAACACAGAAACGCCAATCGTTCGGAAAATTCACCCCAGCAGTGGGAGTCGGACAAAAGAGCCAATTGACCGTACCCAAACAAACGTACAACAAAGCTCTCCTTGTTTCAACGTTGGTATATTTTATTATACGTGCCACAATAAATTGACCTATAAAAATGTTGATAGAAAACGTTTGAGATAAAGGAAATATTGTTCTATATTGTGAATAAAACACTTTTAAGGTTGAATAAGACTTATTGTGTGAATCTGTGTTAAAATTCACATTAGTAAAACAACAAAATTGGACTTGCACTTTGCAATTTTCTAATCAAATATATATAAACGAGCTTTTATTTATAGTTGTACTTGAAAATCTTTACTTAAGAATGGAATATTTTATTGTCTACAATAATAAAGACTACAATTGTTATTTTCTATTTTCGAGTGCCGAACATCTATTAACCTACAGATTTAAGCGATCTAAAACTATATTTATGTGGTTTGTATCCTAAAATACCCAATCATACAACAAACATAGTTGATCATACATCGTTCAATATACATGTGCAATGTAACAGTAATAAAGTGGACTTCGCTTCGTCGACCGTTGATTTCCTTCGAGACTTTACAGCTGAAGTCTTTATGAAAGTTGCACTCGAAACTCGACCGTATCTTTGACAGTTGACCGCTTTACAAGTTGTGTGTATATGTGTGTGTGTATGTGGCTCGAGGAAACTCGTATTTCTCATCCCACTAATATTATAAATGTGAAAGTTTGGATAACATGGGGTCCAAGCGCCATAGACTTTGTACAAAATCCATTAGGAAGAATGGTCGACGCCACCGGCGACCCAAGGGTTGGGCATTTCCTCGCTCAGAGAGTAAGTTTGGCCATTCAGCGAGGAAACGCGGCCAGCATCTTGGGCACGCTACCGCATGGGCCGTAAATTTTTTACACATTTTGTAAATATTAAGTAAGTAAACTTTTCTATTCTCTTTTTAATTTATATTTGTTTTGTATAATAATGTAATTTCCTTTATATCTTTAGTTTGTAAATAATCAAAATAAATATAATACCTATCCATGGATAAACATTATAAAAACACCTTAGTAATCATTTAACAATGTTACTATTGATTTAATATAATAAACGTCTAAATTCGCTTTGTAAACCGTCAAAAACAAAATCAAATATAACAGCCAGAGGGAACTGGCTTACTTTAACCATTATAGTTACTGTTGGTAGTTAACAGTCTTTGTGGGGCGGTCCCTTCGAGTAATCTCGCCTGATACTTGTATCTATTCAGGTTAATCTTGTATAATTGTCAGTGTGAAGGTAATCAAACGATATAATAACGATATGAAATTGAAACGAGATTAAACAAAGCACTTGACGTTATAGCATTGCTAACTCGTATATTGCAACTAGCTGTTACCCGCGCGTGGTAATTTACAAAAAATATTTTCTAAAATAAAAGTAGCCTATTTAGTATAACCAGCCCTTTTTAATGTCCCACTTCTGGGCACGGGCCTCCCCTCAATGTGAGGCGGATTAGGCCATAGATCACCACATTGGCCCAGTGCGGGTTGGCGGACCTCACACATCATTCGAGGGGTTCTCTCAGACATGCAGGTGTCCTCGCGATGTTTTTCCTCCACCGTTTAGCAAGTGATAATCGTGGTTGAAAATGAGATTCGCACATGAAATCCAGAAAGCCCAGAGGTGCGAGCGGGAGTTTTAACCTGCAATCCTCGATACCGAGGCAAGCGTTCTACCAACTTGGCTATCACCGCATGCACTGCATATCATTATTAAATTATTATATTACAATTTCGGTACTATAAGATAAACATTTTTGGGACCATAGAGTTAGTATAGTTAAAGCAGAGAAGCAAAAGTAAAGAATTACTTTAGAGATTTTTCACTAATTTTTGTGATCATTTTCATTTAGTCGGGTTATGATGCGCCGCCAACTTTTGGCCGCCAACTTGGCTATCACTGATGTATATATTGTCAGGGATATTATTATTTTACCAACTTATCATTTCAATATCGTACCTCGTAATGAATACCTCACCTTAATAATGTGTACGCCAAGTCGACCTGTCTAAATTTAGCATATTTTCCCGTCGCAATTAAGCCGGGGCCGGGGTCACCGGGACGGCTAATTGCATGCAATTCGAGCTCAACTTCATCTCAGACAACCACCGGCAGGAGGGAATTAACAAATTGCCGCAAAAATCTTGATTGTTATTTTGGATTTCGAGGAAATGTCTTAATTACGAGTAGATGGTTAGATTTGTTGTTAAGTAGGTAATATAGTGTTTTATTTTCAGTCTTATTGATTGATTGAAACGCCTTATATCTGTAGACACTGACTAGGCAAAACCATCTGCAAAGTGCCACCGCGCGTAATTCCCTTAATCTACACTGCGCCCCGCGGTGTTACCCGCAATTAAAAAGTATGTCCCTATGTCATTTTCTGACCCCTAAACTACCACTACCTATGCAAAAAATCATGTCGCTCCTTTGCTCTATGAAAAATTTAAACAAATCTATCCCTCCAGAACCATACATTTTACCGTGATAAAAAGATTCCAGACTATAATCTATGACTGTGCCAAATTTCATCCAGATCCGTTCAGCCGTTCTGGCGTGATTGAGTAAAAAAACATCCATCCATCCAAACTTTCACATTTATAATATTAAGTGGGATTTTTATTTTATTTTTAAATAGTATACTTATTCTGATAAACCTTACGGTGCAATGATGTAGGTATATCATGAAGTATATTTGTGTGAGTCTTATCTATGGGATCGAGCTTAATGATACAAAATCGTTAGAGCTTCATTTTGGAGTCCAAAATTCAAGTCGCCCCGACTGTCGTTCATGCACTATAGAATACAAGTTAGTGGCCATCGTTCGTACATTAACGACACAACTTGGTGTTCCCGACCGACTTGCAAACTAATAAATTATATATATGCAAACTAATTAATTTCTCGTTTCACATTCGGCTTCATAAGGCATGAAAAGGAAAAAAATATGTTATTAAAATTGATTAGAAAATACTTTACCGTTACAATATATACTATGATTTAGTTAGTTGATTGAATATTTTCTTAAATATATACGTACGTAGTCAGATAAAGAAATAAGAGACATTAAGGAACACACTATTATAATCTAAATTATTATTACCAAGCAGACACACCAAGCAAATGAGTGGCCTATCTAAGCAACGTTTAAAGCAGCCTTTCCCAAAGTGGGCGATAACGCCCCCTTGTGGGCGCTGCAGGCAAAAATGGGGGCGTTGTGTAGAGGTTTACAATAATTAATTTAATTTTAAGATATAGTGGTTTTTAAGTAGGTGAAAATATGGGGGCGCTAAAAGATAATTCATTCTCAAAGTGGGCAGAAGACAAAATAAGATTGGGAGCCCCTGAAAGGTACATAGTAACACCCAGACCAGCGTCCAAAGGCAAGTTGCGATAAGATCGTTTTCAAAATGCCTCACACTTTCACTCCTGATCCAGAAAGCAATCCAGAGAACCACCGGCATATGAAACAGTTCCTTCATTCGTTAACTCCTACCAATTCGACGTTAACTTTCCTTCAACTACTCTCTAGATGGAACCCTGACAAACTACTTCGCTATACGAGTACATCGATAAGTGCTGCATCACGCCGTCCTTATGCTGTGCATGACCTCGCAAAAACACAAGGAAGTGTGGATACTTCGATAAAAAACAGTGACGAGCGGAACGCTAACATCTGCGTCCTAACTGCTAGGGATACCACCGCTTGCTTTATATTCCACGTAAGTTATGCAATAAGCTGCGTTAACTTTCGGCGATACTTACAACTTTCTACTCTAAACTTGAAGTATCAAAGTGCACATTTGTATGATATTACGATGCGCGTTGACGCATTATTATTTGTCTTGTTTTTTGGTTATTGTATGGTTATTTAAGGGGGTATTCGAAGAAATATGTTGCTTTTAGTACGTGTTGCGAACAAAAACTAAACTGAGATATTAAAGATTAGATGGATGGTGAGTAAAATGAAATGGATGCTTGAACATGCTTGGGTGCTATATATAATAGAAAAATGTAGGTATAGGTACTTATAGAGTTCTTATATTTACGCGAGCATTATACATTAAAATAAAACTTAATTTGTGTAATAAAACTATTGTAACCATGGTTGCTGTAAGGCAGCCGAAACGTCGGGAACGTAAAAAACATAAAATAAACGCGATACGATTTGTAAAATTAGTTTTATTTCCATGTATATAGGTACTTATTATACAACAGCTGTATCTACCAATTAGATTCTAAACCACTTTTTTAAAGGGACTATACACAATCCTACCGCTGTTACTCCTGTACGGCAGGATCCAGGATCCGGATTCTACGCTACTTATTAAAAAAACATCATCAACTACATTGTGTACAGCATAGGTATCGATGTAACCGGTCAAAAAAAACTTAAATTTTTAAGTGATTTGTACAGATCACATGTCATCAACAACAGTCGAATCTCACTCAATTGTCATTCAAATTACCTACAAAAATCTTCCGACATCATTGTCAGCTGAAACTTTTACAACAGTATAATTACCCGTTATAATTAAATCTCCGCTGCCCAAGTTAAATTGGGTCCTAAACTAAACTCAAGTACTAGCCCCTCCCGTACAATAGCTAAGTACTTGAAGCTTTAATAAAACACGATAACACTCTGAACGAATACCGACATTTTCCTTCTTTACCGAATCTCGTTGAAAAGATTTCGAAAGATATTCTATGGGTTTTCGATGGTATTTTTTTAATAAAAGTTAGAGGCTTCCAATTGAGTTCGCTGCTTGGAATTAACTTTCGAGATGAGAGTTACCTATTTGGGTTCAAAACTTGGCGGCGAAATGAGAAATTTCGAGGAGGGGCTTTGTACCAGGGAATTGTGGCCTAAGGTTCCAACAATTTCGTTGTAAGTGCTTTATATTGGCTACCGATATTTATATAGTAAGATTTAAATAATCTCTTGTTTGGCCACCTTCAACCATCTTGGTGTAGGCCTCCTTCGGCGAGATGCTCTGTTGAAGTGTGCAACACAGCGCCCCTATGGCCGAAGAGGATCGTACAAGGCGCACCCTGTGACAAGGTCGACCAAACCGCAGTCGCGCCGCGCCGGGGTTCGCGGAAGTATGCCAACGCGTTCCCGCGTCCTCGGCACATGCGACCGAGTGACACACCGTGGGGTTTTAGTGGGTATACTGGCACTCTGCCGGGGAGTCCCACATACCCCTATACCCCTCTCGTCCTCCCGGGCGAGAGGGTATGCGTAACGCATTTCCCCACGTAAAAAAAAAGGCCTCCTTCGGCGTCTTACACTTGTGAGTCTTGAGCGACCTTTATCCAGTTTGATTCAATTGCTTTCTTGAGGCATCGTTCCAGAGAATTTGGATTCTTCCTTGCGGGCGTGTGTTTCCCTACGGCCTCTATTTCAAAAGTAACCTGTACCAAGAACCCTGCTTTCGGGCAACATGACCAGTCCATCCTTCACGTCCACCTCTGAGCATAATTCCCGTCAGTTTCCTTTCGACGGCTCTCTTAAATTTAATATTCACCATTAAATTCTGTAGCCTTTAGCATACAACTTTTTGTAACTTTTTCGATAACTTAGGGATAAAAAAGTACTGTAAAAAAGACAAGCCCGCTGAGTTTCTTATGAGATCCTTTCGTTAAGATCGCATTCCAATCCCGTTGTAGAGTTACGAAAAAAAAATGTAAATTCACAATATATAAGTGCCCTGTAGACCTATACAAATACGCCTTCGACAGCAAAGGCTTAATTTTAGCGAAAAATTATACTACGTCGTCGTTTCAAATTAAATTTTAATGAACTTTCTTTCGATGCAATCTTCTACTAAACGGTTTTAAAGTAACCAACAACGTCACGATTTCCTTAGTTAACGTTTTCAAATGTACAAAAAAAGAAATATAAAAATATATATTCGATGCTCAGTTCAATCGGATTTCGGGAAACTTACTTAGTGTTGCGAGCTTCGACCATATTTCAACCTATTAACGTGTACATTTTGAACCCCGTCTCCGATGTTAGCCATTACAGAAACAATAGAAAACGCGTCTATGTAAAACTGAGTAATTATGTCTTAGCTTTGGATTTTAAGCTAGATAAATTGATTTAAGCGAATTGCAATTTCATTCGTAAGGTTTAATCTACGTTTTGTGACTTCAAAAACTTAAGATTGGACTTAATTTGTGCTCGTTGTTCAGCTATTAGCTGCACAATAGTGTCCGCTCATTGAAAAACTCCGTCTAGCTTTTTAGAAATACCTATTACTACTTATGATTGTAGTGTTATGTACTCCAAGTCTCACCTGCACAAAACTAGTTCATTTTTATGGCAAAAAATAATACTTTGCCAACAATCCTATTGTATACCTAAAGTTGATTAATAGCGTAAGTAGTAAATCATACACGTTCGTATTACATGACATGTTCGCTGTAATGTTACCGTAAATTTCGTTATTCAGGTTCATAAGGGCTGAAAACTATAGTTCATTAGGTGTAATCAAATCTACTGACCTGCTTATAACGCTCTTATGTTCAAATCACGGACAACTTTTCACACAATATTTATCATAATAAACTTAACAAAAGATATCTTATACTTCGCAATCACTGCATCCCCGCAAAACAGAACCCTAATACCGATCGAGTGATTGAATATTTCCATCATTTACCAATACAGTAAGACTTCTCGATTAAGAGCAAAGCTGAGAAATGTTTGCAACGACTCGATTACGTGATCGATATTTGTCAAAACACATACTTACTCAGTCACCTCGATTTAAAAATCCAAAGAAAACAACAACGCTCAGTTCTCCGAAACGAAAAGCGCGTCTATTTCAAAGCTATCAATCGAAATTTCAAAACGACAAACAAATCCCCAGAATTCATACATCGAACATCGAAACCCAATCAACCCAACTATTTTTAGTGGGCGGCTTAGCGAATCAGCGCTCAGCAGAAAAAAACCCACACCAATCCTAAACAAACTGAAAAACGTTACTTTGCAAAACGTTGCCTCATTAAAATTCGTATGTCAGAGGTTTCGTGTGTCTTGTAGGGTAGATATATCTGTTGGATATTTGAAGAGGACGTATGGTAGGGTAATAACATTCCTGATAAGTAGATATTCGCTGGTACACGCGCGACGTGGCGCCAGATAAAAAATAGGTTATCCGTGCAAAATAAAGAGCTTTCTTTATAGCCGAATGTGGATGAAGGGTTAGCAAATATATTTTGGTCTTAATTTTTACTGGAGCAAATAAGTTAAAGTAAATTATTAACGGTTAGAGCTAGATCAAGGAAGTAAATAATACTAAAAAGGGAAACAGATGCTGGTATCACAGTCAGACACATTATACACTTGACTTCAGTCTAATTAGACCAGGGGTTCCCAAACTTATTTTGTGTACTGCCCACTTTGAGGATGAATAATTTTTAGCGTCCCCATTTTTTCACCTACTTAAAAACCACTATAACTTCAACAAACATTCGAATTTAAACAGCGTAAAGAAAAGTTAATACAATCAATTTGATGAAGACAAACGAAACTTGAACTATCGGGATAAAAGCGATTCCGAGAGCGTGGTGAAAGAATATCGCGGTCTTATTGGCTGCTCGCAAGGTCGGCCGGCCACGCTCGGAACGTTCCTAGTGCCTATTATACGAGTTTTGAATGATCAATTTAACTTCACCCACTGAAACGTCTCAAAGCAGGTACCTATTAAGAATTGATGCGGCAAGTTAGGTGAAGAAAAAATGGTATGATCCGATACATTATAAGTATAGATTATTAGTTGTTTGTAATTTCGTTGAAGTTACTCGCGTCTTCGTCCGCGTGGAAAAATAGACTTTATAATTATCCACAGAATAACATTTTCTATGCAAATGTTGACCCCGCCTTGTAGCCCCTTAGTGGTTGAATTTACTAAAATCCTTTCTTAGCGAACACCTAGGGGCCCACAGGCCAAATTACAAGTCCCTATATGTCTCATGGTTTCGGAGATTTCGCGAAGAGTGAGTCAGTGAGTCAGTCGATTTCGCTTTTATATAAAGATTACAAAGTCCTTGGTTATAAAACCTAAACCTTTCTTGGTTATTGGCGTAGTTTGGAAGAGCTAGAACTAAACCAAATTCTGATACCTTTGAATTTTATATAATAAAATTCAAAGGTATCAGAATTTGGTTAATTAAACCTTTCTTATTAATACACAGTAATAAAGAAAACTTTCCAAAAATACGGACTCTATAAAACTAAGTAAACGGTACGACGTACCTACTCGTCAAGCTCTACAAGTGATATTGTTGTACCAGTAAGAACAGGTACCTACTACTAAAATATAAATCAGGATTGTTTCCAAGCTCCAGGTCTACACCGTCTCTACCACGTCAAAGTTGGCACTAACGAACTCATTCACGAGCCCCGCCCCTATTGTGCGCCCCTAAGATATGCTCTCTTTAAATTAAATCAACTTTGCAATTAAAAGTTGCACGCAGCTCGGTTTCCAACTCCTGGGTTGTCTTCATTGCGAATGTTACGTGGTTTGCTGTTTAAATTTACAGTAGCTATTGTTGTCATAATGTGGTATAAAATAATTTGATCGAAGATAGTTCCGCTCCTAGTATACCACAAGTTTTCATGCTAGATAATCTGCCAATTATGTATGTTAAACCACAGATAAGAAGATATATATAAGATAGGTATGTATAAGTAATTTAATGCGGGCGCTTAAAATTATTATTTTCTTTAGTTAGATTTCCATTCAAACTTAACGAAAATACTCTAAGCCCAATCTTGACTGCACAAAGCGCATTTCAGTGTAGAATTAATAGTCTTTCGCAGTCACCTCACAACTGCTCCTCTATTTTAAGACGTACAAGCCGTAAATTTCAATAAAATAATTTTATAAAAACATGGTACCTATTTACGTTACAAATTTACGAATGTATAAAACAAACTTCAACCTCCGAATTGATAGACGTTCTATAACTTTATAAAACGTCATATACTAACGTCTATAAATTCGGGGGTAAGTGTTTGTTTGTAAACAAAAGACAGGAAATATTTTAAAATTGCTCTAGAGATTAATGTCTCAAGTGAAGTCAATGGTAAACTTGTTATCTATACATATAAATAAAATTGGAGTGTCTGTTTGTAATATTAAAATAACCGCTTTTTACTAAATGCATTTGGATGTATACACGGTACCTATACCGAAACAACATTTTTTACAATTTTTGTCTGTCTGTCTGTCTGTCTGTCTGTCCGTCTGTCTGTCTGTCTGTCCGTCTGTCTGTCTGTCCGTCTGTCTGTCTGTCTGTCTGTCTGTCTGTCTGTTTGTTCCGGGTAATCTCTGCAATGGCTGGACCGATTTTGACGGGAATTTCACTGGCAGATAGCTGATGTAACAAGGCGTAACTTAGGCTACTTTTATTTTAGAAAAAAAAATTGGATCTCTCGAAAAAAAATTAAAACCAATGTTGCAGCGCTGCGCCTGATTAAAGTTTGATAGCAACAATCTGCAATGCGTCCCGCGGGATCAGAACGCGAGCAGGCTGTTACCAACGGCTGAGTCTTTGTTAAATACCACGCGGACGAAGTCGCGGGCAACAGCTAGTTGGTACATAAGGTCGTACAAAGTGCACAACGTAAAAAGGTTTTAGAAATACGGTCACTACACTTTACTTCTTGAATATTTTGCCAAGAAGAGTTAGAAAAGAACGTAAAAACTAGGTCGGTAAAACTTCGGTATCTAAATAATGGTGGAGTGACTTTTAGATTTTCCCATTGTTTCCAAAATACCAAGATCTATACTTCGGATTAAATAACAGAACGCTCCGCTATCTCCCTAAATACTTACTTAGAACAACAAAAACAAATTCTACAGGTGCGGCAAATTTTGCCAAACTACCTAAACCATTTTTTTTTTGTAATTGTGTAATTTAATAGCCGCGTGCACGTCCGCCATTATCGCTCTTGTCACCATTTTGTCATTTCGGGATACATCAGGCGCGTTCACTCACTAGTAGCACGCAAGGTTGTTTTAAAAAAGTATGGTTGGTAACGAACAAAAGAGTCGTCGAATCGTTCATCAACTTTTCCCAGAGCCAGTTCGTCCCAATCGAACTAGTTGACGATTACAAATTCAATAAATAGGTACCTACTACTATTTTGATTTGTAAACTTTTCCATTATTTATTCGCTTTACAGTAGGTATTTAAAATGAATGAAGAGAAAAGTGTGAATATTTTATTTAAAAGCAACAACACTTAATTTTAACATAGGTCTGTTGCCTGTTGGCTAGTATCAACGGCTATAATTTTATAGGAGCTCTGCAGGCGTTATTTTGATTCTTTTGGTGATTTTATCACTGCATCGTGAGAGTAAATTAACAAAAACATGATAAATAGAGGAAAGAACTACAGCCCGCAATCTCTTTCCCGGATTAGATTTTTATCTTTTAGCCTATGTAGGTTAATTAATAGGCTGAAAGATGAAAATCTAATCCAGAATTTTAGTAGGTACCTTACAATAATATTCTCTTTCTTACCTATGTTGTTCACTCGGTTAAAATTAGTTTTCTGCATTATACTCCATCTGTTGGTGAAGTAAGGAACTATTGGTCCACAGCATAGTTGACTTTGATCTATCTTTGGTCGGTGTGGTGTAGACAGGGTAAACCTATGAACGGATTTTGATTGGGCTTTTCAAAGACTTCATTGCTGTCAGATTTGACTTATGGTTACCCATTCAATATGGTTACCTTTTAAAAGGGCTGTCCACGAACACGGGCTAATTTTGTATAGTTAGCCTAAGTTTAATGCAAAACCCGATTAAGCCGCATATGAAAGGGTTTTCTATATAACACCTGTATCGTCTTCCACCTAGAAAGGGACAGCGCCCGTTTTGGTAACCTCGCTATCAGCTTATTTTTTTCCTTAGACATGAGGATGAAATCATTTGTAGCATCCTTCATTAATATTATAAAGTTAATTAATATTCAACGTTTATAACTCAATAAACGTTATTGTTAAATAGAAAAAAACATTAATAAATATTAAATAATAATATAATTAAATCTAAAACAAATAAATTATGAATTATGATTTTAGTAGATACTAAATGTACTAGTATAATTTTGTTTATGGCAATGGCTGACACACTGAGACACAGTGAGCCATCGCCCTGCTAACGGTGTCATGGCGGTTTGACTTGTTAAAGGTTTTTTTGCAATAACTTACTAGTTAATGTGCTTCTTAACAATTTGATCTTTGATTTCTATTGATAATATCACGTGATACAAAATAGTAAATAATGCGTGAGTATAAAATCGTCGTGTTGGGCAGCGGAGGCGTGGGAAAGTCCGCCCTGACAGTACAGTTCGTACAAGGCATCTTTGTCGAGAAATACGACCCCACCATTGAGGACAGCTATCGAAAACAGGTGGAAGTCGACGGTCAGCAATGCATGCTCGAGATCCTGGACACGGCCGGCACGGAACAGTTTACTGCAATGAGAGACCTGTATATGAAGAACGGCCAGGGATTCGTGTTAGTATACTCCATCACCGCACAGTCGACGTTCAACGACCTGCAGGACCTGCGGGAGCAGATCTTGCGGGTGAAGGACAAGGATGACGTGCCGATGGTGCTGGTAGGCAACAAGACCGATCTGGAGGCGGAGCGCGTGGTGGGTAAGGAGCAGGGCAGCACACTGGCGCGTCACTTCAACTGCTCCTTCATGGAGACCTCCGCGAAAGCCAAAGTCCACGTGAACGATGTATTCTACGACCTAGTGCGACAGATCAACAAGAGGACACCTATCAAAGATGAGATAAGAAAAAAAAAGCCATGTTCGATTCTGTAAGAGTCAGCCGGAGCCTCTGTTTAGGTATAAAATATTTAATGATTCGAAAGACTTCTTGGACCCGGATTTGGCTCTCGACAGTTCCCTAAGTTATCTAGGTCGGGTGTGGAGCATTGTTGCTTGGTAATTATACCTGTAGCATTTGAAGAATGTGCATTTGTTGATCGTGGGGAGTACAGACACATGAGTGGAGAACCCACAGAGCGTTCTGGATTGCGTTCTGCATATACCTATCCGTGCAGCCTCTCGTTTCCATTCTATATTTTGATAGTTATAATGTTCAAGGATAGATTCAACGATTCTGTGTGTTGTTCACTCTAGAAATTCCAATTTGTAATGTGTGGATGTTGTTAGGTTCAGAAGTTATTAATGGTTATAAAATCTAGACACTACTTGGGCTAAGTATAAACCATGTTTGTTTATTAAGAGGCTATGAGGAGTAAGTTCTAGAACATCCCGTGACAATACAATTTATTTGATAGAAATCTTTAAGCATACAGTATTGGAGCTATTTTATATATATCCTGAACATGTACTTCTCATTCAGTCCTAGTTAATATGATTTTCAAATATATGAAAAACAACTACAATTATTTTTGTTTTAATAATATGAGTAACAATGTTAGGTACAGACAGTCCTCACAAATTATAGTGACAAGGAAAAATGTATGTAAATAACTACTTATTTACCATGAAATTATCTTTCAAGGTCTCAGAGCAGTGCCTCACTGTGAAGTTAGCACATTGAAATAACATACATAGTGCGTGTGAAATTATTGCATTTAAAGTATTTTGACTGTCTGCACCTAATGTAGACATAGTTTACCATTTAGTAGCTATTATCTAATGCTAAGGAGAGCCTGGAACTTCTGAACAGCTGTATGAGAGTTGTGCAGGCTCTGAGGAGACCTGGGTAAAGTGCCAGCAGGCCTTAACCAGTGTGTAAGTTTAATATTAAGGATACATTAAATTTTTTCAGATATATTATTGTCTTGTTATATAATTCAAATGTATCAAGTGAAGAGTTGATAAAGCAACACCGTTTAGGACTTGGTAACTTTTGAACAAATATTAGAGAGCCTTAGGTGAATGCACCCTGTGACCATAGTCTCCAGTGTTTGTGAGGTGCCCCATGTTATAACCATCGACACTGGCCACCACAACCAAAACTATAATAATCTCTAACCTATGAAATTAAAAAATATAAAAAAAAATCGTTATTGTAAATGGAATAAAATTTTATAATTACTGGCTCATTTAAATATAAAATTACCAACCTATGTTTTGCTGCTAGAACTTTGTTAAACGTAATAATTATATAGGTGTTCAAATATTGTTACGGAATTAGATGTTTCCTCCATTCATTTCTGTTATCATGTAAGATTCACTGCACAAGGATATTGGATATGACTTTGATCTGAGTTGAATTATATTTTTATATATAGTGAAAATTAATAACTTGTATACTTATTTTATCTTTTCAATCAATAATGGACATGTACAATAATCTATTAATTTCATTTTTTTGCATCAATAAAACCAATTTTAAATATTAACCATCGGGGTATGTTTTGTCCCCCTGCTTCTCGTCGGTCCCGCGATGTCAACCGAGGTCGCGCTGAGTCACATCCCAGGCCCGCGAGGCGGCCCCACCGCCAATCAAATAAACGTCAATTGGCTCGGTATTTTAATGGAATCTAATTAATTGAAACAACCATATACCATCTACAACTATTTTATTGACTTGACATGTGTACAAAAGTTACATTAATTCGTGTCTACACTTAGTAAATTAGGTACGAACGTACAAACATGATAAACAATAATGTACTGGCAGTGACGTGGCGGGCGTATGTCGACATTCTAGTAACATAAGAATTGACACAGTCCAGTGGAATTGAACACAATAAGCCTAACTTACTACATATGAACACGATAACTAAGCAATCTAATCTATCATGCAAAACAATTGCCGGTATAAATTACTATTGGCATCTATTGTCGCACCCCATGATGTGTAACAGGGTCTCATATATAGATCGAGCTCACTATGGGGCGCGCGGGTCGTACAAATTAATGTCTTAATTATAAATACTGTAAAGTTGGAAATTGGAAGATAAAAGCGGTGGGAGTGTGAATCTACATACAATAGAGTTACGTACGGAGCAGACGCCCGGCGAAATAGATAATGCGGTGCAACCGTGTTGAACAATTTTTATCAGGGACCCTGAACACGAGCTTGTCTGGTATGTACGCTTATCGAGCGTGATTGCAGTGGGGTCAAAAATGTTACTTGGAACCATTCAAGTTACTTTGTCCTTTTGCCACTCAGACGAAGGAATAATATAGACGGAACGTTTTAAATAACATTGAAGACCAAAAAACCAAGGCGAAATTGTGTACGCGAATTCGCGTTTACTATATAATACTATATAAATCTGCTTGGTTTTTGTGCTTCAGTGCGATGGTCGCTATTACTTGGTGTTAGTTTTGTCATAAAAATCTGATACAAATAAATACCGCGCTCATAGGTACATTTATCAGTGCAATTTGCTTTATGATAATTCACAAAATTGCTTTGATAAGCGCTATCCTCTAATCGTGTCTAATATAAAATTATATAGCTGATAGGTAGCTGCCTGTCGCGCCCCTTCCGATGAAGCGTGATGTGAGACTTACATTACATACTTATTCCTCGAAACATACTTATTAGATAGGTAACGATACAATGCACCTTACTACTGTGACCATGAGTAACATCTATAATGAACGTGATTTTCAATATTTTTCGTTCGATAAGTATTGTATTGTTAACTCCACACGTTGTAAAGGCGGAAAACGTTGATTTGATAAGTGGGTACCTACCTACCTAGATGCTGATACGTTACAAACAATGGCGTAGCTAACGTAGGGCTTGCCGGGGCAGTGCACTGGGGCCCCCAAGCTCAAGGAGCCCAGCCACATGACGTTCGAAACACCAACATTGAAACTTATCTGCTGTGATACACATCAAACTCAGTAGTAACTAGTATTGTTTTATTATGACATGCTTTGGGCCATAAGGAGCTGATGATGAAGCAGTTTTATACTCGATTAAGTTTAGTTAAAATAGGGCCCCGATTTCATTTTTGCCCCGGGGCCCCCGAATACATAGCTACGCCACTGGTTTTATAATAATAGTTAATACATCAACGTGGACGGATTCTCGCCTAATTAAAAAATATACTAATGACTAGATCTATTGTCTATTACACTTAAAATGTAGGTACGTACTTAATTTATGATAATTAATTGCATACACACAATAGACATCAAACTCTATAATCTTGGCTTATAATTAAAAAAAAATGTTTTATTGACACCACAAAGTTAAACACATGTTACAAATTTATGCGGAATACGAATGACGTTATTCTAATTAATTAAACAATGACGTAATGGGTTACACAGTTGGTAATGGCATCTTCGGTACGAAAATATAGATACGTTTTACTGAAGGCAATTAGACCTGCGTGTTAGTTTCCGTTCGGAGGCTCGAATATTACGCGAGTGTGATTGAGACCCGGGTCGCTATACGATTTTTTTTTAGTATTGAAAAAAAAAATACAATTATCTTTGATAATAACGGCGACACGGTAGCATTTGCAATGCGGTAATGCAATGACGGATTTGCAAATCATTTGTCAATGGAATCGTCCGTCTTGTATTGCATTCTATAAACACGATAGGCTGTCAAGAAAGTAATTTGTCAATAAAATATCGTCCAGTGTTCTGATAGGGTTAGGAGGGGGGTTTATTTGGCCTGCATATAATCTCATTAAAAAACATTATATTTGATGTTGGCAAAATACCTACAGCCAGGTTATTTCTTTTGGTATTCCTTTGACGAAATGAAATTGTCATAGTAATATAAAACGATTGGTGGTACTCCCGGTAGATTTTTATAAATACAAAATTAAAAGTCATTGTAGGTACAATCAACATCAAAACTAATCACACATTGTTTCATAATAGAGAATGCAGTTTATTCTATAAAATTCAAAAGTAATAGTTAGACTATGCTGAAACTATGTCTTCTTCATTAATCAATCAATTTTCCTTTTAAAATGATTCTAACCATAGGCGAATAATGACGTCAGTTCAACAACCATAAAAGGCAATAAGTAAGTATAAAATATGTTTTCCTTACCAGCCCTTTGCAACCATAAAACAAGCTACCGTCTCACCTAACAATAATTGTAAATCGACTAGAATATAACTGAGTCATGGATTGTTAAAAAAAACACTTCCTAAACATTTCCGGTCTTTGCACTGAGCCTAGTATGAGTCATAATCACTCATCAGTCAAGACTGACTCAACGATGTTATCAAACAAATCATTGCTAAATGACAATTTTATATTATTCTAATTACAGTACTAGTTTGTGCATTTATTATTATTATTATAAGTATTAATATCCTGACAATTTGTATTTGGAACGCGCTCATCTTTTCAAAGTACACTCGGATGTCATTTGACGAAACTTATTGACAACAAGTGCAAACCCTAGTGGAGTGCGACAGGAGTACTGACCGATATATCAAAGTGTCAACCGGTATCCGTATTTGGTAGGTCAACGCGGCTTTTAACAATTTTTTTTAATAAGTATCACTTATTAGAAGATTCTATAACTCTATTCGAAGTTTAAATAATTTTGAATCGATACCTAATCCGAGCGTTTCTTACACAAATTACTTGACCTCATCAACCTAAGATACACAGATGGCGCTGCTGATTCCCCATACAATCTTGAAACGCGGTATGAGAGTTTTTGGTACACGTAACATTAGATACAAGACCTACAAAAATACCGTCGGGGCATAGCGGCCAGCCCCGTCAAATATACCACCCGCCTGGCTGGGAGATCTTCAATTTCCCGCTAAATACTAACCCTTGAATTTATAGACGTTCTACAACTTTATCAAACGTCGTATAGTACTGCGCAAAGCAAGACTTTAGTGCGCAGTACTATATGAAATGAGATACAGTTATATAACATCTATAAATTCGGGGGTAAAATAGCAACTTTTTACAAATGTATTTTGAACAAATTGAACACACTATTCAAGCAACAGGTGGTTCAGAAGTTGTACAATAATAGTATAATAATAAATAGTTTCAAAAACGTGTTTCGATAACAGTATATAGCTCTTAACTAGGTACATAAATAAAGTTAAACTAGAGTTTGTATTAGATATCCATATCTCCTACGACGGACGGCTACTGTGTTTACATCTCGAAGCGTCATAAAAATGTTTGAAAGTAAACTTCGCGGATTATTTAATGGGCGTGCGATCGTTAACACGTCGTAGGGGACATTGCGATGGCGCTATAAACCTCCCAGTGGTGCTGACACAAGCTTGGACTACAAAAAAAACTCCCGCTATGGTCTCAAAATTTACCGAATTTTTTTAAGCGCGATATGAACCGATAATTTGTAAAGTACGTACGTACTTACCTAAATTGTTTTATGGATTTTTGAAACTTATATATACTACAAAGTGCAGCGAAATATCATGTTACTCTAGAATACCAAATCAGTACGATGATCATGTTCCCCTGGCGGTGTGCGCGGGGTGTGGAATTTCGCATATAACAATGTGAATTTGACCAAACTGTGGTTCCGGAACCACAGTCCATTAAAAAACATAGTAATCCAGCATTAAAAAAAATGTTTAAATCCGACCGGTTGAATTGGTTTAAAATCGGCATTACATCTGCAGGTTAAACACATCTTTATGTAGAGTAGACAGAGACTAATTTGCCGCGTCCACTCTAGTATATAGTATACATATATCTACGGTAAAATGTATGTTCGTAGCTCAACGAGACATTCACTGCGCGTGCGCTCTGATTAGATAATTAGTACGTCAAATAGAACATTCATAGATAGATACGAACATACAAATGCGATACATAAACATGTATATATCGGTTCACGGGGCATAGGGATTCGTCACTTAATTCGGTATGAATGAATCGCGTTGTCTCAAGCCGAAGGCCGTGGAATGGACTGTATAAAATCATAAATATTCGCCCTCGTAAAACGAGAGCGACAATACCATAAAAGTAATGTTGTTGCCACTTAATTTACATGTTCATCGTATGACACGATTAATTCAAACAATCGTGAACATTATTTATAAATATATATTTGAAACTAGATGGCCCGCTGTACTTCGTATCACCTATCCTAACGACATTAAAACTCTCCCTTCGTCTGACGTTCGACAGACCAACTGACAGTGAGAAAAAATAAAGCACAATAAAGACTTATTTTTCGTCCTCGCATCTATTCCATATTTTCTCACCGTGTAAACCTTCCCTGGACTACGGCAAACATTTCAAGACCAAAATCAGCTAAATCGGCGCAGCCGTTCTCGAGTTTTAGCGAGACAAACGAACAGCAATTGATTTTTATTATATAGATTAGCTTTTTTCAGGTATGGTCACGTGATCAAAAACCCAGTGGATTCTTGGTTTATGCGCTGTGACGTCACAACGTCGTAATCAGTGTCAGGTTGTCAATACAACTTTTGTTATATTTGGAATTTTAATGTACTTTTTTCACAAGGTCCACGTGACTCCGAGGCCGCGTTTTGCGGTGTTTTTATTAATTTAAACTTTATCATCTTATTTTATGGAAAATACTGGGATGTACAATGAAATAACTATATGGTTAGCAACATATTACACGAATGAACAATTTAGGGTAGTATTTCAAACACAGTCAAATAGCCTATTGTATGCCATTTAGGTACTGAAAAGGTGGCAATGGCTAATATAACAATGTCGAGAGTTTATTTTTCTTTTTAATGGCCTTATTCTGCGTCAGATTCATCTTCTTAATGTCCGTTTCCATAGAGTCACGCCAAATGTGATTTTACCTAAGCTGTTTAATATTCTCATCCTATTTAGACGAGTCGTAGCTGTCGTTGAGAGGCGGGAGGCTGTGAGTTAGTGTGCTATCCAGCTTTCTGGCTTCATGCTCCAGCGTATAGGAGTCCAATGCTGGGTCCTGGGGACAAAAACAAATATTAAGACCAAGCGTGACAGAATCAAATATATTGCTTACTAGCCCTTCGCCCGTGTGGTATTGAACAAAAAGGTTTTCTAAAATAAAAGCCTAAGTTACTCCTTGTTACATCAGCTATGTGCCAGTGAAAGTCCCGTCAAAATCGGTCCAGCCATTTCAGAGATTAGCCGAAAAAAACAGACAGACATACAGACAAAATTTTGAAAAAAATAATGTTTTTGTATATGTACCGTGTATACATCCAAATGCATTTAGTAAAAAGCGGTTATTTTAATATTACAAACAGACACTCCAAGTTTATTTATTTATTATAGAGATTCAAGTAAAACCGCGGGTATGAAGTCTCGGGCACTCCTAGTTTTATAATAGTTGCAGACCTCTTTATAATGACCCATTTTACCGACAATAACACCCTTGTTGTAAACACTAAACTTGTACCTAATATTTCAATTTTGGGAGTGACACTTAAATTACACCTATGGGGGTCGGTACCAAACTAATTATAATTACTCAACTATGTAGGTAAATCGTCTGTTGCCGAGTTTTACTACATGTTTTTTTTTATGTATATATTTTTTTAATTTTATTTTATTTTATTTTTATTTTATTTTATTAGGTTTACCAACAGTTGTTACATTCTTTCAAGTATTCAATATACAAATTATTTGTCTTATGTCTAATGCCCAACTAATAACAGGTAAACACAGCATGTAATTTCAACGTAACGTCGTACCAACTATAATTGAGAAAGAAAATTAAAAAATAATTAAACCTACAGTTAGTTTAGTACAAGAACAAAAAAGGTCTTCATTCTTGAGCTTAACCCACTCACTTAAGTCTATCATCTTATAATAATATTGTATTTATACTAACTACTAATATAATATAAACTAACTGCCATCCTCCAATACACAGTTTCTAAAATTAGCCAGAGACTGATTAAATACGTCCAGTTTAGTATTTTTATTTAGAAGCCTACACAGGCGAGGTACTGGTGATTAAAAAAATATATAATTCGTCGCGTATGCTTTTTCTATGGTTTGTAATATTATATGGTTTAAAATAAAACAATTTTGTCGATAAAATCGGAAAAAATAATTATTAAAATTTGGTGTTGCCAGATTAGCTTCAGATCGTGGTAGAGGTAAGTTTTAAATTTATTCCCTAAAATAATTTATTATATTATTTTATAATCATCCACCTATCATTGATAGAACTAGGCGATACTTGACAGAAACGCATTGTTAAACAAATGGGGGCAGAGGAGCCCACCACTGATCCTCGGCTTGTCAACTTTTCTAATTATAAACCAATCAAGTTGATCGATAATAAAAGTAGCTATGACGACACTCGTGGTACAGATAATTTGTCAACTAACATCTTAGAGGAGTTCGGTGTTGTTGGCTTCTTTAATTATCGATCAACTTGTTTGGTTTACAATTGGAAAAGTTGACAAGGGGGGGGGGGGTCAGTCGTGGGTTCCTCTTCCCCCATTTGTTTATCATCATTTATTTCATACAGTCCATACACATTCGCTTCCTCGTCATTAATAATTAATGCAATGTGTTACTAAATAATATGTATAATATTATTACTCATAATAGAAGCGTTGCTTAGCGTGGGACCGTATAGTGTGTATGTTCAACTGGCGATATTATTATTTATTATCCTCTACTCATTGAACCTCGGTCCATAATCTAGGACATTGCGAGTCGATGGGCTTTTCCGTATACCAACGTAATATAGATAGATTCATTCCGATCACCACTAATTACCATTTATCGTACACTTTCAGAATGCGCGGCCCTTAGCTTTGAGTTTTGAACGAATTCAATGTTGTGAAATGTATAGATACTTTCCTTGCTTTCTGTGCCGAGGGTCCCGGGTTGGAATCCTGGTAGGGAACAATCTTTGTTGTGATGAGCACGAATGTTTGTACCCGAGTCATGGATGTTTAACATCTATATAAGTATTATACCTGAGTTCGCCATTGTACGGTACCCATAATACAAGCGTTGCTTAGTGTGGGACCGCATAGTTAGTGTTTGTCTGGCGACATTTTTTTTTTCGAAAATTACTACTCGATGCTATCAAAACTCGTACTAAGCCACCAATATAAGAATTCCCACACTGCACGACCCGGAGTCGAACCCAATTCCTTATGATCGATCGGTGGGTCGCACTTATAACCGCCTATAGTATTTGCGTGATCTCACTGACGTCATTCAACGTGTAGAATCATTATTCAGAATACATATTACTACAAATTTTCCTGGAAATTCAAGAATTATTACTAATTTACGTACATTTTAGTTTTCAAGTAATTACATATGGTTTGTTTTGTTTTAGAATCCTTTCATTATGCTGTTGCGCGATGTCAGAGGGGAACAATCGGTCGCAACCGCTCTATAATAAAAAGCCTTCCTTAGTGTACGCAAGGAATATATCCTCCAAATTTCAAATCTCTAAGTCCACCAGTTGACATTGTCTGTCAGCCAGACATCGCTAAGAATGTAATCAAATTCATCGCTAACCAGCAATAGTGTGAAATAAATCGATTTGTCTCCTTCTCTCACATGAATTATGGTATGGAGAGCGAGATTTGACATAATCCGTTATATAGGTTTTGTCTAGACCTGCGTCTGTCCTCAGGTGCATTTTCGCACCTAGGACCAGTCTGTCATCAACACCCCAACGCCGGCAAAAGACCAAGCCGAGGTCGAGCCTCCGGAGGCGCCCTTGAGCTAGTTGCCCCCCCCCCCCCCCCTCCTGGCTGGGGCACCTTTAGCGCTCACCCTTTCGTTCCGTAAAGCTGTAAAGGTTATCTGCGACCAACAGCATTTGTCATTTCGAAAAAAAAAAATTGACCTATGTGCTCGTCGGTTGCTGAAAGAAGTGTGCAGTTAGACAATTCTTAGGGATCACGCACCTGCGAGACTGTCCGCAGCGAGTCCCCGAGCGCGCTGCGCAGGCGCTGCACGTCCCGCGCGGCGCGGCCGCTGCGCGCGACGTACGCCTGCCGCCGCCGGAGCTCCGCCGTCAGCTGCGAGCGTAGCTGCGCCGCCTGACACACACAATAATGCTCTTTCAGGTGACGTAATACGGTCTATTATTCCTAGGCAGGTGACTGAACTGTCTGGCAAATGTATAGTTTAACTCAATAGTTATCCTAATAAAAGAAGCTATCTCGTTTCCAAACGTTGTCGGTCAAAATTACAATTACAGATTGAGAAAAATGACTATCTAGACTTATGGGAATTTATGTCGTTGACATGTTACGGATGACAGGTTTTAGGTCTGGAAGTGAATTGCCTAGATATAAGAGTCCATAGTATGCCCCCAGACAGAATTTATTAATTTCCTCTCAAAAAATCATATTTATAAATTTATTCGAATTTTTATTTTTAAATCGTTGATCGACATTCTACATTCTCATAATGATTACAAATTCGCTAAAGAACCGCGGGATCTAAGGTTAGTAAACCCGTTCTAAATCACACTATATATTATCCCCCGAATTTATAGACTTTTATAGCTTTATCAAACGTCATATAGTACTGCGCCAAGCAAAACCCTTGTGCGCAGTACTACATGACGTTTGATAAAGTTAGTCAAAATCAAAGATCTGGCAAGAAACTCAGCGGGCTTGTCTTTTTTTTAAAGCCATTATTTTCACAAAAAAATTAAAAAGTAAGCTTAAGTGTGTTGCCATTCGACGCGCACGCACGCTACACTTTAACATTATAAACCTTGACATTTGAGCGATCAGAAGGTGGTTATGAAAAGTCTATAAATTATAGTAGCTCGCCTGGTTCTCGAGGCGGATGATCTGCTGGCGGTGGCCCGCCTCGCGCGCCTCCAGCAGGCGCTCCGCCTGCAGCGCCGCCTGCCGGTAGTGGTCGGCGTCCCCGTGCCGGTTCGGCGAACCGCTCGACAGGTCGGTCAGATAGCGGCTACGGACCATCGTCAACTCCGACTCCTGATCGATATATTAAAAAAATAATAATTGAAATCGGATTATGCGATAAAAAGTAATGCATGGCCAAACATAAAAATATAAATGTTGAATTAATCGGATTATCCGGTAAAAAGGTATACATGGCAAAATATAAAAATATTAATGTTGAATTGAAATCCTCGGTATTATGTCCGGAAAAAAATTAAACGCTGTTATTTTCTTTATAGCTGTGTCTGTATCGATGACATTACTTTATTTATAGCAACGATTTATTGTTATTAATTAATTTAATTTGATTAATATTAACAACACAACAAGGTAGCAATGGGCACCTAGTTTTCGAGATATTAAGGATTATTTGGTGACCCGTTTTCTTACTAAGTACTTATTCAAATGTTAAACAACTAAGAACATTCATCAACAATTTTCTAAAAACGTATCTTTTGCACTTTTTTCTCAATTATTCCCCCCTTTGAAACACGTACTTACCTTATCAGCTAATTCTTTCTCCAAGCGTCTTATCTTCATCCTGAGCTCTCTGTTTTCTAGCTCCAGCAGACTCAGTTCGGTGCTCGAAAAGCCCTTATCTTTGCAAGGAATGTTGGAATGTAAGTTGGAGTCCTTGTAGCCGTGTCTTGAAGTATCTTTCGTGGAGTCCGGACCTGTGTGCAAATGTTCTAGAAATTAAATAAACTATGTCAATGAATATAAAAGTTGATTTGTTATAACAAAATGATGTCAAATTGTTTATTGTTCCACTACAGTATTTCAAGAAATGTGAGGAATCATTATTTAATTTTCAGTAAATGTCTTTTATATAATGTTATATATTTGGAAATGGCATGTCATAAAAGATATAGTACGTACTCAAGAGAAAGAGACAGTATCTACGTATATAAAACAAAGTTTTTACTTTTTTCCGTCTCGAATAGCAGAATAACTATTAAAACACGAGAAAAAATCCCAAAAAATAATAACAATTATGATAATTCATTTTCTCATACATTTGATTCTGAGACGGTACGCCGGGACAGCCAGTTATTACAAAATCAGATTGTCAACAAAAAATCTGAAAATCAAACTCAAAGGTCTTTAGACTGTACCGATAACGTACCAGAGTCCAAATCCGAGTAATAGACGGTCTTCTCGGTCCGATCGTGGCTCTTGGTCCTGGCGGCGGGGCGGGCGGGGTGGGCGGTGTGGGCGGGGCGGGCGGCGGCGGCGAGGGCGGCGCACTGCGCGCGCAGCTCGGAGCGCTCGCGCTGCAGCTCGTGCAGCTCGCGTTGCAGCTCGCCATCGCTGCTCTCCTTGCCGTCCCACGTCGTCATGCGCAGCTGGGACTCCAACCCCGACCTGGTGGGGCATTTTAAATCATTCGGAATCGACATCAGAAACGGATTTGAAACTTTGCAATTTTGGTGTCACTCCCAACAAGCTTTCCGTATGTAACATAATAGTCCTCTATATAAGCTAAAATGTCAAATAGCAAAAAATTGTGTAAGAAACATGTACATGTAATCAATGTATCCAGTAGCAAAATAGGAAACTGTAAATAAAATAACCTCCCCTGAAAATCCCTAGACTAGACAAAGACTCCAATAATGTTAGAGGTAGCCCGCGGGCCGGGCCAGAAAGCGCCCGGACTGGAAAAAAAAACGAGGTTGCGACGGAAACCTTTTGAAAAAACTATTTGATATTGTCAACAAGATACATCGAAGATAATCAAATTCGGAAATGTTAATAGCGATTGCGGTAATCCAGCTCGGAAGTTTTCGATTCCGTTTCCGATATCGATTTCCAATGATTTTAAATATACCTACTGAACTACTTCAAGTGGACAGATGTAAAATTCTATTAGGTAAACTAAACCTGACCTAATCTTGCGCAGAGTGAGATTGGCCGCTGAGATCGAAATACAGTCAAGAGCATTATTATTAGAATAGAAGAATACAATCCTACCTTTGCACCTCCACATTGGCCAGCTGGTTGGTGAGTCTGTGCACCTGATCTTCAAGCGTTGCATTCAAGCGCTTGAACTCTCCCAGCGCTGACTTAGCGCTCTCCAATTTCTCTGTGAGCACGCGCCGCTCGTTCTCGCAGTTGGCTGAAAGCGCAATCAAAGCGTTATTATGATGAAACAGCTTTTTTATTCACAAAGACGGACATACGTCGTCTTTCGTCCATTACCTATATGGCCTCACTCAAGTGACAGATGGTATTCTGCTAATGCGAAGTAAGTAAAGTCGAATATGAAAGTGGTTTATCAGTTTTGATAACTCCTAGTTGATGACATTTGCAATAAGGCTGAAATTAAGAATGTCCTTAGTTTCAATTAACAATGACGACGTTGCCATTCTTTAATGTGCAAACGATATTCTTTCTTGAGGTAATGAAGGAATTTATTGGCCGAGTTTACATAAAACAGAGTCGATCAGCATTAACTTTTTTTTTATAGACAACACGTATTGTGGTCTATAAAAAAAATATCAAGAAGAATCCTAAGACAGTTTCCCTGCAACTCCTATGGATTCGTTTTTGCCCATACTGTTCCGATAAATAAAACAACGTACTTACACAAGGTGGTTCAGAAAGGATATACCTAAAGCGATACAACACCATAAAGTTAGTAAAAGAAGCGGTTTTTACAAACCTTATGGTATTGTATCGGATTAGGTACTTTTTTAAGCACACTTAATGCATCGAGACATCCAATGCAAAATGCTAATATCGCAAAACACTAAATTACATCGTAAAGATGTCCAAATTTATCGTAAAAAAATAAAAACCATTGACATTTTGAATTTCGCGCCCTGACCCTGAGCTTCCCCCTTAAATCCACTCACCAACACTCTTCTGGATCTGCCTGAGTTTATCGACGGCGTTGTTTTCGTTGTTCTTGGCCTCGTTCAGTTGTCGCTGCACTTTGCCGAGCTCGGCGCGCAGCTCGCTCTCGGCCGCGGCGGCCTTCTGCAGCGCCGTGGACAGCTGCTCCACCGTGCCCTTCAGCGAGGTGCACCTGTCCTCCAGCTGGGCTATGGTGCGGGTGTAGCCTTCGCAGCGTTCCTGCAGTTTCTGCAATTAACAAAAAAACTTAATTGACCTTTAGCGAATATGGCTATCGCTAATCAGTTATAAGTAAACAATTCTTAGTGTACAAAAATCAAATAAATATTTATAACTAGCTGTTACCCGCGACTTCGTCCGCGTGGTATTTAACAAACACACAACCGTTGGCAACAGCCTGCTCGCGCGTTCTGAGCCCGCGGGACGCATTGCAGGTTGTTGCTATCAAACTTAATCAGGCGCAGCGCTGCAACATTGGTTTTAATTTCAGAGATTAGCCCGTACAAACAGACAGACGGACAGACAGACGGACAGACAGACAAAAATGTTGTTTTGGTATAGGTACCGTGTATACATCCAAATGCGCTTAGTAAAAAGCGGTTATTTGAATATTACAAACAGACACTCCAATTTTATTTATATGTATAGAAGAAATCTTCCTATATATACAGAGATTGATGATACGGATTTGAAACTTTCCAATGTTGGTGTCACTCCAAGGAGCTATCGAGGTCGGAAACTTTTTGAAAAAACGATTCAGTATTTCCAATGAGAAACGTCGAAAATAATCAAATTTAGAAATGTTAATAGCGATTGCGGTCATCCAAAGTTCGAAAGTTTTCGATACCGTTTCCGATATCGATTTCGAATGGCTTAAAATAACCCCGCTGTAGACAACTATGGGCCTCATAAGAAGGCTTAAGGTCGCTCAACGCGCAATGCAGAGAGATATGCCCAGGGTTTCGCTACGCGATAGAATCAGAAATGAGGAGATCCGTAGAGGAACCAAAGTAACCGCCATAGGTCAAAGAATTTCAACGTTAAAGTGGCAGTGGGCGGCACATAGCTCGCAGAACCGAAGGCCGTTGGGGCAGAATGGTTCTAGAATGGCGACCACGAATCGGAAGACGTAGTGTAGGACAGCCCCCCACAAGGTAGACCGATGATATCTCACGCGTCGCAGGAAGCCGGTGGATGCGAGTGGCGGAAGACCGTGATGTGTGGAAATCATTGGGGGGGGCTATGTCCAGCAGTGGACGTCTATCGGCTGATAGATAGACAAGTATGGAGAGTTTTACCTTCAGCGCCTGATCCCTGTCTCTAGAAGCGACCGCGCCTCTCTGCACATCCCCCTCGAGCTGGGCGCGGCGGACATCCAATCGCGCGGCGCGACCTTATAACAATAAAAAAAAACATTTGAATTTTGAATACCATAAACCAAAATAAGTCCACACCCTGTATTTCATGCGAATAAATGGTACATTCAATGAATAAAAATTTATCCAATATAGAACGGTCACATCATTAGAAATATGCATGTCTGAGAGAATCTAACTAGTAGTGTAAACAGGATCTCCTAACGTCATCAAGAAAGCATGTTGTCACTGTCATTTTTATTTATAATTGTGTGGTGTGAATGGGACGAGTTGAAATTACGAAACATTGTTTGATATTGTACGGTACCCATAATACAAGCTTTCTTTAGTTTTGGACCTTACAGTTGGTGGGTTCGTCTGGCGATTTTTATTTGTGTGTGAAACAAGTCAGTAAAGTACTGAATATTGGTCATACCTTCGGCAGCCGCGAGTGCTTCTCTTAGTTGACCAACTTCTTGGACACGCTCTGCTAATTGTACGCGAAGACTTTCGGCTTTGTTCTGTAAGAAGGATATATATAAGGTATATAAGAAGGGAGATAAGGTGTTACAAAAATAGTGTAAAATATATTAAGTGGTAATAATCATTTTTATGTATCAAATATATGTGTAAATAATGTTTGATTATTTTTTCTGAGAAAGCAGTGACTACAATCTACTATCCTGAATGTTGGTAGATACTTATCTAATCATGAAAGTTCTGCACGCAAATATTTACCTCGTTCTGTACTTTGTCTTCAGTGATAGAGCTCAATGTTGCCTCAAGGCTTGTTATCTTGTCCCTCAAGTTGCTCACTTCAACAGTCTTACTCTGCACCGATTCGTTCTGAAAACATAACATTTAATAATAAATGTATACAAAGGCTGTTTGTTGTATTTTCAATACATGAGGACTTTTAATCCTTAAAGTATTTAAGTCTAGGCGTTGACTCTAATTCTATTGATAAACCAACTAAAGTAGACTTAACTAAACTAGCATTTTAGTAGTCACGTATTACAAAAGTAGAAGTCTAAATATAAGAACTATTTTTAATTAAAATTGATATTTAAAAAAAATGGAGATGCAAAAGTACGAGGCTGACGATAAGATCTATATTCTATAAAAATATAAGCACGAAAAAGTCCTTATAACAAAAATAAAGACGAAGGGCATTGTAAGAAAGATGCCAACCACTTATAAAAAGATTATCAAAAAAAAACATCTTTCAAAAAGTCACAATCGTCCCATCCCCAAATTTACACAACACTGCTTCTAAAAACTAATTTTTAATGCAATTGTACATTGATTTCATTCTATAAATTAGGGTGCCAGTATATAGTTTCGAAGATGATAGTTACAAAATATGTGTGAAGTCCGCCAACCCGCACTGGGCCAGCGTGGACTATGGCCTAATCCCCTCGCATTGAGGGTAGGCCCGTGCCCAGCAGTGGGACATTAAAACGGGCTGGTATTATTGTATAGCTTCGAAGATTGTTACCAGAGCGTTGAGCTGGGCTTCCTTCTGTCCGTAAGCGGCTTGCAGGCGCGCCTTCTCCTCCTGCAGGGCGCGCAGGCTGCTGGTGACTGCCTGCAGCTTGCCCTCCCCCTTGCCGTGCTGCTCGCTCGCGTCTTTCAGCTGCTTCTTCAGCACGCTCACTTGGGATTTGTAATCATCCTGCAACATCAACAATAGTTTAACTTAACCGCGACAGTTTCTTGTAGTGCTTTGAGCGTAGGCCGCTCAGTTCTCCATCCACACACTGAGATTATTTTAACCAACTTCAAAAAGGAGGAGGTTCTTTTTTTATGTTTGCTACCTCAGATCTCCGTCATTTATGAACCAATTTGGAAAAATAATTTTATTAAATGTTGTATTTCGTAGATTGATCTTGTTGTTCGTTCGAAAATCGAAAGCAGTCAAAAGCCCAACTATATGACGTCATCGCTATAAAAAGTGCACGTGAGACAGAGAATGAGTACATCACCATTTAGAAAAAACACGTATCAAATTCTGACTACATAATGTTTACATATGCGTTAAATAAACGCAGGTTCAAAGGTTAGTATACACTTTCTGAATCAGCCTGTACATTTAAATTGCAGAATATAGAACTTAAAATTATATTGCTAACCGCTTTCAGACATCCACTATTAGGAGATGTTCTAGCTCTATCATCGACCCATATTCTTACTATCCGTTCTTCACATCTTACGTCGAAACAAACACTATTGTTACGATGCGTATAAAAGAGGTATCGATAACTCGTGAAATAGTTATCGAAGCTTCTAGAAACAAAAACGCATTGTTGGGTCCAAGGTCTCCTATCGATCTGTGAAGAAAGATCTAGAATCGCCAACAATTTTGCAACCGGCTTCCAGAATATATCTCGTATTATTTTTATTAAAATTATTAGTAAACAAAAGGCGAGGACAATGCAATTCCTGGAACTGGGAGTTCTCAAAATAATACCGATTTCACGAATGCAGCTTCGTACACTAGAACATTCTAGCCCCTCCTTATTACCGAGTAAATAAGGTTCATTTTCCTTATGGAACATTTCTGTTTTGTGGGTTTTTGTCGACACCTTTCTGGAAAGATCCACCCTCGCTATTTTCGGATTATAAATAGTGTGCAGGACCAGCGACGAGACAGTTTCTATTTGAAAGCGATAGTGAACACATCTCTCGGAAGCGAACTAAGAAGACTATACCGGCGACTCTAGCGAAGACTGTGGGCTACTGTGATTCAAAGTGACTTGGTGTATTGTTGTTTGAGTGTTAACTAGTTAGTGTACTGGTGTGTACTATTTTTGCCATCTGTGTGGAGAGCGATTAAAGTAATTTTCACGTAATCGGCATTTGATTACCCCCGCACGTAACACTATATAGTTAACGGCATCTTAATGGTACATTACCTTCTCGCGTTCAATCTGGCACACCTCGTGCATCAAGCTGCGCACGCCCTTCTTCACCATCTCCGGATCTACGTCTATGATCTCGTTGCGGTCCTCGGAGTGGTCGCGACCTACCACAAACCGTAATTACTTTTGTTACTGTATTATTAAAATATCGACTTTACTGCTCTCATGATAATAATAATATCCAATATTATTATGTTTTCTGATTAATATTATGTCATCCAAAACCAAGCGCACCATTGCAAGACGTCAAGACACTGTGAGCACTTTCTGCGTAGATCGGACCAAAAGCAACGACTAAATATGAGGGCACTCCGGTCCAAACTATGACACGTGGACGCCAACCACCTCAGTCCTCTCGTGACCATGGTTGCTGTAAAGCAGCCGAAACGTTGGAAACGTAAAAAACGTATAATAAACGCGATAAAATCCATAACATTAGTTTTATTTCAATAATAATATCCTCCTGACCGAATTTCGGTCACGGCGGCCAATCTCAACATAGACCAGCCCACTGCGCAGGAGATGTTATAGTGTACAAGTGTGTGCGCAAGCATAGGTGCGCTCTCTTTTCTCTCTCTCCAGCCGACGGGATGGTACTCTGACACGACATGATAGAGATCAGGCACCGGACCGAGGGCGAGGCCGAGGCCGAGGGCGAGGAGGACGTAATGCTCTCCGAGGCCCGAACAAGTGATAATCATGGTTGGAAATAAGATTCGTACAAAACCCAGAGGTGGGTATTTGAACCTACGACTCTCGTTACCAAGGCGACCCAGCCAACTTGGCTACCATGACTTCCAGATCAATAAATCCCACTAATATTATAAATGTCAAAGTTTGGATGGATGTTTGTTACTCAATCACGCCTGAACGGCTGTACGGATCTGGATGAAATTTGGCACAGAGATAAATTAGTTTGGAATAGCACATGGGCTACTTTTTATCCCGGTAAAATGTATGGTTCCCTTGGGTTAGATTTGTTTTAATTTTTCATAGAACAAAAGGATTGACACGATTTTTTGCATTGGTAGTGGTTCGGCAGCCGTTCTAGTAAGTAACAGACATCCATCCGTCCATCCAAAGTTTCACATTTATAATATACCAGCAGCGCCCCGCGGTGTTACCTGCGATTAAAACGTATATCCTTTTTTTGTCCAAATTAAATTTCATCCAGATCCGTTCAGCCGTTCTGGCGTGATAAAATAAAAATAAAAATTTGGTTTATTGGTGAAACAGCTACGCAGGCAACATAGTTAAAAATATACATGAGTACTTAATGTAGATATAAAAGTAGAAATAAATGAATAAAATAAAAATAAAATGTTAGTTAGTTTCCCGCCGTACGCAGCTGCAACCAACAAGGTCTGCTCTCAGCACTAAGTTGGGGCATCCGAGGGATGCCTCAACGCTGGTTTTCAGAGCAAGGCCTTAATGACGCATTGACGCCGCGCAACATGATAATAATACGTTGAGTAATGAAAAATGGTAACAAAAAAAAAACAAAAACAAATGCGTAATGAGAATTAAATAAAAGCATAGGTAATAAAAACAAAATTGACGTGCACAAAAAAAAAAAAAAAAAAAAGATATAATAAGATTTGATTCAGTAACAAACATCCATCCAAACTTGCACATTTATAATATTAGTGGGATGAGTGGTACCTCTGTGAGGGCTGTATCTGCGCGAGGGGCTGGCGAGGCGGCGGCGCGCGGCGGCGTGCACGGAGCCGTCGGGCTGCACGCCGCACACGCGCCGCAGCGCCCCAGCCACGGACGACAGCTTGGCCTCCGCCTCGCGTCGCCCGCTCTCGCATTGCGATAGAGACGCTTCCAGCGCTCGACAACGACCATCGCTACCGCCGAGACGGGCCTGGGTCACAAATAATTACGACTTTATCTATGGTGGATATAGCAATATCGTAAATAAGTCTACTTTCATTGACACGTTTTCTCGATTCGATAAGTAACGGAAGACTCTCGAGACCGATTTCGATGAAGACTAACCCTCAAATTGATAGAAAGTTACAATGAATTATGGAGCTATTATAACGCACTTTTTCCTCTGAAAATTTCGTTATAATGTCATTATAACTGCCTATAAACATGGGGGTTAAACTGGATTATTTAGATGATTGAACAAATTAATTCTCGAGGCAGGAATTATTACACCATCCATTTGCCTACCGGGACTCGAGGATGGAACCCTCCGTACAGAAAGCAGGGTTACTATCAACTATGTAAAAGGGGCTAACGTAAGCTTACCTTCAGCTCTTGTATTTGTTGCGTGGCATCGGCGAGGCACACCTCCAAATTATGCTTCAACTCTTCGAGACGGCGTTCCTTGGAGCGACAGTCCTCGAGGCGAAGTACTAATTCCTAAACAAGTATAAATGCATCTTATTTTTTTTGCTGCAAACATACGTATTATGATAAAATTATAAGTCTTATAATTTTAGTTCTTGACCGAGACTTATCTTTCTCACCGTGTCATGGCTCTTTGGTTCAAAACTAAGCAATTATAACATAGATGTCGTACAATAGACTCGGGATAAAACTATTATATAATATCCTACATAATATAATAGATATTAAATGTGCATGACTCGGGCACAAGCATTATGACATAAACTTTGCCCCTGCCGGGATCAGAACCTTTGGTACAGAAAGCATGCTCTATCTATCAACTGAGCCAGTTGGGGTCGTCAAAAATTACTTAATGAAGATTTTGTTTTTCAAAAATTTTCTCGAGCTTTTCCAGGGTTGTAGCAAAATCATAAAATAATATTGCAGGCGTGAATAACACTGATAAACCTGAACAAACTTCCCAAAGAAACATAGGTCGAAATATGAAAACAATATTTCCGTTCATTTCATTTGCAATTCAAAAAATGTTAATTAAGCCAAATAAGGTTCTTCGGAGTGGAGGGTGGGTAGAGCCCCACCGGGCCCGAGTGTGGCGATACGTGACCTGGTCCCTGGCGCGGCAGGCGTCGTCCAGGTCGGCGGCGCGCTGGCGGCAGGCGGCCAGGTCTGCGCGCGCGCCGCCCAGCAGCGCCTCCAGCTCCGCGCCGTGGCGCCGCGCCGCCGCGCACTCGCTCGCACACCGCTCGCGCTCCTCGCTCTCGTTCTGCAGCCTAGCACGCAGCCCGACACAAACATTATTGGATTTCTGTTTTGATGCACAAATACTGATAGCAACTTTTTGCGGCGGAAAGTTGAACCGTGAAGTTTTGTATTTTTTATTTATACGTGGCTGCTAAAAAGAAAAAAAAAAGCCCGCTGAGTTTCTCGCCGCATCTTCTCAATTGAGGTCGCATTTCAATCCGGTTGTAGAGTTAAACAAGAAATGATAATGACAATTTGTAAGCGCCCCCGGTAGGCCTATCCTACTATCCCACTAATATTATAAATGTGAAAGTTTGGATGGATGTTTGTTACCCAATCACACCAGAACGGCTGAACGGATCTGAATTAAATTTGGCACGATAGATTATAGCACTATAGCACTAATATTATAAATGTGACAGTTTGGATGGATGTTTGTTACTCAATCACGCCTAAACGGCTGTACGGATCTAAATGAAATTTGGCACAGAGATAGATTTTAGTCTGGAATAGCACAAAGACTACTTTGTATCCCGGTAAAATGTATAGTTCCTGTAGGATTTATTAGTTTTAATTTTTGATACACCGCGGGTCGCAGCTAGTACAAAATAAATGATTTGACTATGACTTTAACAGAGTGGTCTGGTACCTGGCCTGCAGCTCCTTGACGTCGTGGTGCGCCTGCTCCAGCGCGGCCCGCTCGCGCTTCAGCTGCCCCTCCGCCGCCTTCAGCTCGCGCGACATTTGATCGCCACCCGTCTCGCTCTCCTTCAGCAGCGATTGACAACGAGACAACTCCACTTCCAGCGAAGTGCGGTTCTCTTCTAGACCTTGGGGTAAATAATCGATATATCGTAGATCGTAAATGGGATCATAGAACAAATGTATGGAGTCATACTCTACAATATACAACTCCTCCTATTTTTATCTTTCGATTGAATTCGTGCGGGTTCCAAGACAATTAACTTTATGCCGGGACTCACCGAGAGGGTCAAACCTCGGTGTCATCATTGGACACCACTGTAGATCCTGGCTTACAGGAGTAGCAGTGGTGGGAGTGTGTGACAGGCCTAGTAAAGATATGGCTCTACATACCCAGGGTTTTGCCAAACTTCTTTCGTCTACTGCCCACTTTGAGAATGAATTATTCTTTAGCGCACCCATTTTTTCGCCTACTGAAAAACCACTATAACCTCAAATTAAATTATCTCTACTCTACACAACGCCCCAATTTTTTTTTTGGGTCTCTTACCGCCGTGCGGCTGTCCTGCAGCGCCGACAAGGGGGCGTTATCGCCCACTTCGGGAATGGTGCTCTACACGGACATACCGGCAATTTTGTGGTAGGCCTCGTCCCGAGCACGCGCCGCGTCCCGGCGCTCGTGCTCGGCGCGCTTGACGTGGTCGCGCAGCTCGCGGCAGCTGCTGTTGTACTTGTCGCGCTCCGCCGCGCAGTTGGTCAGCTGGCGGCGGACATCCGTCAGCTCCTTGCGGAGGCTGTCCGATTCATTCTCCACTGGACAGAAAGGTACCTTCTAGGCAAGTGTGCTCCATCGTAGATCTCATCGTCACTTACCATTAGGTGTGATTGAGATCAAATACTTGCGTATAGAGTAATAAAAAAAGGACAAGCTCAGTAGCCTTGATAACAATTATATTTCATAAACATATATCAAGATATAATAGTTATTCCAGCCCTTTTAATGTCCCGCTGCTGGGCACGGACCTCCCCTAAATACGAGGGGGATTAGGCCATAGTCCACCACGCTGGCCCAGTGCGGGTTGGCGGACTTCACACGTCTTTCGAGGGGTTCTCTCAGACATGCTGGTTTCCTTCACCGTTTAGTAAGTGATAATCGTGGTTGAAAATGGGTTGGATCCTGCGATCCTCGTTACCGAGGCAACCGTTCTACCAACTAGGCTATCACTGCTAGCTATGTCGAGATAATTAGACAATATTTGCGCAAGCTTGACAAATAATTAGTCTTGGTCCCATACCTCGTTGGACTAATTAGTTGGGTGGTAATGTAGTAGCTAAGCAATTTGTAACTTTTTTGACGATCTATAAGTACTTAAAAGTTTACAAAAAAAAACTGATTCTTAATTAAATAAACCATTTGAATTCTAGCTTGTCACAACCCAAAAAAGTCCACTTCAATTCTAGCTTGTCACAACCCAAAAAAGTCCACTTCAATTCTAGCTTGTCACAACCCATAAAAGTCCACTTCAATTCTAGCTTGTCACAACACAAAAAAGTCCACTTCAATTCTAGTTTGGAATAATGAAACCGTATACTAACACTCCTTCAGCTTCCTCAGGGTGTCTTGCAGCTGCGCGTACGCATTGTCGTACTTGTCCTCGGCGAGCGACAGCTGCGCGCGCACCTCGGTACACTCGCGGTTGACAGCCTCCTTCTCCAGGTGTAGCTCCTTGATGCGGTTCTCGAAGCGAGCGCACTCGTCCTCCGCTTGGGCCCTGATATTATACTATCGGTTTATCGGCTCAGTTGAGGTCGCGTTCCGATCCGGTTGTAGAGTTAAGAAAAAACTGCTAATGACAATTTGTATGTGCCCCGTAGGCCTATACGAAATAAAAGAGTTGACTTTGACTTTGAAAGTCAGAAGTGTAGGTCCTGGCTAGACTAGCCAATGGGAACATCGACGCCACGACAAACCTATAGTTCACGCCTCGCCTCGCCAGGTATTCTCTTCTGACGACAGCCCAAGACTACGTAATGATCGGTGCTGCAATTAATTGTCATCTCCAATAGCGCTGATAGCACTCATTGGCCGCTATGGCCCATGACGTTATCATGAGCCAATCACGTGACCTGGCTGAGTCGTGAAGAGAATACCTGGTTTATTATAGTATTATGCAATGGCTACATATGACACTGCTTATAAAATTACATGTTGAATGTATAAGCGAACCTGTATCAGTAAAATAAAACAACTCACTTTGCATCTTCAAGTCTAGTCTTGAGCGCAGCAATCTCGTCCTTAAGCTGGTTGACATAGTTGCGATCTTGGTCTGCGCGCGCGTGCGCATCCCTGCGCAGACGCTCCAGCTTGTTTTGTTCGCAGTCTAGAGAACGCTTCGCTTCTTCGAGACGCTCTATAAGCGCTTGGTGCTCTTGGTGAGCTGGGAGTCAAGGTAATATAATTGGTGAAATAAATTATATATAATAAATAATAATAATTAAGCTTCATATGAGTGTGTGTGTGTGTTTGTGTGTCAGCATGTCTCAGGACTAGGAGGCAGGCGGCCAATCGAAATCGCTCCAAACAAATTGGATCCTAGAATATTAAAATTAGACAGTAAAATAATTTCCATTCTACGCTTCGCTGATTTTCTTGATGGATCTGTTCTTTGGAGGTTTCAAATTAAGATTTTGTTCCCCATACGTATATTCAGATGGCAATAATATTAGCAATTTTAGCATAATCTTGCAACTCGCGTTCTGCCTATCAAAGTCCACACTTTTTTTTTGACCTGCTGCTAAAGTCTGATTAGCCGTTCCTACATTGTTCTCACATACCTATAACGATGTACTACTGCTCAAAAATGTAAAAGATCTTTTAAAAAAAAAGAGCAACCATGGAGTTTCTTGCCCGTTATTCTCCATAGGGACGGCATTTCGAACGGGTGGTAAAGTAGTAGCTTAGCATTTTGTAACTTTTGACGATTCATAAGTACTGTACTTAATGGTCTACCTACGTGAATAAAAAATATTCTGATTCTGATTCTGATTCACAGAGCGACTTAGTTTAGTTTCGGATCCAACTCACCCATAAGCAAGGCCTGTTGTTTATCATTCTCCGCTCTGAGCATGGCTTCGTCGTGCTGCAGTATGAGTTGGTCGCGAGTCACGAGCAGCTTCTTCTCTCGCTCGCGCGCGCTCGCGTCGCTCGCTTCCTTCTCGCTCGTCAAAGACGCTATGGTCTGGCTTAGCTTGTGCTCGAGCGTTTGGCGTAGTTGTTCCTACGAATATTGAGTGTTACTTACAACATGCTACCATACTAAATGTTATTGTCACTTTCCATTTCTTTATTTATTACTTTACTAGCCGTCCCGGCGATCTTCGTACTGCCTCAGAATCAAATGTATGAGAAAATGAATTTATTGGTACTCTAAGAACAATTGAAACGAATCTATCCCACGGGAACCATACATTTTACCGGGATAAAAAGCCAGCCTATGTGCTATTCCAGACTATAATCTATCTCTGTGCCAAATTTCATCCAGATCCGTTCAGCCGTTCTGGCTATCTATCCATCCATCCATCCATCCATCCATCCAAACTTTCACATTGATAATATTAGTATAGATTTATTACATTTCTTATTCTTTCACTCCCATAAAAAATACCTACTCAAAATGTTAACATATCAGTCACGTCGTATTCATACCATACATATTAATGTAATGGTTACACCCCCTATAAACTTGTTTTAATAACATAATACCATGGGGTCAGAGCTATCGTCACTTGAAGTCAAGCTTAATTAAAAAGCCAATCTTTTTTTTTTATTACCTTATAGGCAAGTATTTGATCTCGATCTCACCTGATGGTAAGTGACGATGAGATCTACGATGCAGCATACTTGCCTAGAAGGTACCTGTTCACTCTCGACTTGAAAACACTCAGATTGTAGTCAACGGGGAACAAAGACGCCGGTAGCGTGTTCCATTCCTTGGCAGTTCGCACGATGAAAGTAGAAGCAAAACCAAATCAAACCTTCTCCTCCTTGAGCTTGGTGATGTTCTCGGTGGTGGTGCGGTTGATGTTGGTGATGATCTGCTGGTACTCGGCCTCCTTCTTGCCGGACTGCTGCTGCATCGAGTTGCGGGTGTCGCGCAGTTTCCTCTCGCTATTGTCCAGGTCCTTCGTGAGCCGGGCTATTTGACCTGCACATAATTTGGAGAGCTTTAGCTAATACCGTGGCCTTTGGAAGTGGCATGAAGCGAAATGGCTTGCCAGGAACTGCGAAATGGCTTGCCAGGAGCTGCGAAGATTATTAACTCTCGTGTTGAGCGACTTTCGGCTGTCTTATGAGACCCACCACGTCCCAATGCCGTATAACAATACTGACTCTTTCCAAAACCGCATCATTTATGGAAAACTCCATAATATTGTTGTTGTTCTTACCTTTGTAATTCTCCTGCTGCACCAGGGTCTCCTGCAGCTCGTGCTCTAGCTTGGCGCGCTTGTTGTCGGCATCCTCCAGCATGTTCGCGGTGTCGAACAGCACCGCTTCCAATGCGTCCTTCTCAGATCTCACGCTAGCTAGTTGCTCATGCAAATGATGCTTATCCTTCTCCAAGGAGTCTATGAGCATCTGGGTGAGGGATACGAAAGAATAGAGTATGGAATATCGTCACACGAACACATCAAGTCTGAAAACTAGGGAATGCTATCAAAATCAGTTTTTTCATATCACCCAGGATCCATAGTACTTATGGATCCTCAAAAATTACACAAAATGCGATACCAACGATTTTACCGCCCGTTCCTGTGGAGAAGAACAATTAAGGAACTCCATGGTTGCTGTATTTATAAGGAACGGAACAGTTGTGTGTAATACATTGTAATAAGTATGTGAAACCGATCAAAGGCTCAGGATTGAGTAGCTTCATAAAAACGTACTAACCCTTAAATTCGCTAATATTATGGGCACTATACAATGGACTTGGATCGCACACAGAGTATATAATAACAATATATTACACATCCATGACTTGGGTACAAACATTCTTGCTCAACACAGAAAGATTGCCTCTACCGGGATTCGGACCCGGGACCCTCAGTACAGAAAACAAGTTGAACAACTGTGGCAATCGGGTCGTCATGAAGTCAGAGTTTACAAGATATCCGAAGGCCTAGCGCTTGGCGTAACTTAACGCGCCCTCCGAAGCACGGACGTTGTAGGTGAAATAACCAAACTTGGGGATATTTACCAAGTTGTGAACATAATACATAATTGATAGAACTAACCGATACTCTGCGGTATGGATTTCCGCCAAATTGTTTGTTTGTTAAACAAATGGGGGAAGAGGATCCCAGCTTCGAATGAGCCTCATTCGTAGCCCAACCGTCCTGAGCAGGATGCCTCGTTCAGAGGCGAAACACGTGTCGAATACTTTTTTAAATTCGCATCGTTTCGCGGAGAATTGCATATTTATTGGCATCCAAACACTCGTGACAGGCAGTTTGTCGACTAACATCTTAAAGGAGTTCGGTGTTGCTGGCTTCTTTAATTATCGATCAACTTGATCGATTTATAATTGGAAAAGTTGACAAGCCGAAGGTCATTGGTGGGTTCCTCTTCCCCCATTTGTTTACAATAATACCTGTTTCTCTTCTCCATCCTTCACGTGGTCCTCGAGAGCTCTGTTGATCCTGCCGATGGTCTCGTTGGCTTGTTCCAGTCGCTGTTGAAGCCGTATTATCTCCTCGTTGAGGGTGTCCTTCTTGCGGACCATGGCGGTCAGTTGGGAGCTTAGTTCACCGCGCTCCCTGGCACAAAGATAAGGTGCTTGTTGGTTACAAGTGTTTTCCAGTAAATGTCTTGGTCAAAAGTCCTTGTCCTTGGCCAAAAGACTTGGTCTTGGATTATTGCAAGACCAAGACTTTGGGCAACTCTATGCGTTACGTTGTTTGAGCTAGACTATAAGACCAGTTATATATGTATTTATAATCACTGCATTTAAAACTAACTAGCATGTATCCGCGGGCGCTTCCGCGTGGACTTTAAAAAGAACCGTTTTTTATATGCGTTGTAGTCCGTTTTGCATGCTCATTTGTTACTTGTAAACAAGTACACTTTAAAATGAATACACTAGAGTATAACCTCCAAATTTATAGAAGTTCCATAACTTTGTCAAACGTCATATAGTACTGCGCACAAGAGTTTTGTTTTGCGCAGTACAATATTTCGCTGGATAAAATGATATAATTTCTATAAATTCGTGAGTAAGACTCCATTGAGAAAAACAACTCTCCATAAAAAATATAATAATACGAGCCCTTTTTAATGTACAAATAAAAAAAGTATTTTTAAAAAGACCGTACAAACGCAAGGGGGATCAATTCAGTGGATAAATTGATTAAATAATCGATAATCGAATCGATACCTTATGACCTGTCGCAACTCCATCTCGACCTTCTCCCTCTCGCCCTCAATGAACTTGATCTTCTCGCAAAGCGACGCCTTGTCCGCCTCCAGCTCCATCCGCGTTTGTTCAGCCACCAGGAGCTCCTTGCGTAAGGAGTTGAGGTCGCCTTGCTGTTCCGACGACTGGCTCGAGAGGGAGGACTTCTCGGTTTCCAACTGTTAGTAGTAAATATGATTTAAATTATCATCGCAGCAGACATTTTACACTCCAATCATGTTCCTTGAGCATTGAGAACGACGAAATAATGTAATCTACACATACAAATAAATAAAATTGGAGTGTCTGTTTGTAATATTAAAATAACCGCTTTTTACTGAGTGCATTTGGATGTTTACACGGTACGTATACCAAAACAACATTAAAAAAAATGGATTTTTTGGATTACTATCAAACTCAATTAATATCTCTCTTTCATTTATTTATAGAAAATAATGCGTCAAAATATTCCTGACATTTTGTTTTATAAAAGCCAGTCGTGATACGACTTCAAAACTATTTAAGCTATTTCAATGCATCATTTAGTGTTTTCCTTGTGACGCTTACATGCTTAACGTCTTCCAGTAGTTTTTTCTTGTCTCCCTCCAGGTTCCGTACGGCTGCTTCCAGCTTCTCGACAAGGTCTTGAAGGTCACTTCGCTCCATTAGCGTCCTTTCGAGTTCTATTTCAAGGTCACCTAAAATAACATCATTCTTATTAATACTGATGGCGTAGGGTTGTCAATTATGTTTTTTTTATAAACTTTGTACGTAAATATTAATTTTAATAGTATGACCTTCAGGGATCTTTTTCGGTTTTATGAGTACATTCATCCAATGAAATATTATTTCATAACTTTGGTACGTCCTGTATACAGCTGCAGATGAAATAGAGACCTATCTGTATAGATATAAAACCCAAATACCACTCACAAAATCGCTCGTAACCAAATGAATATCATACCTAAGGTTGTTATCGTGATATCATGAATGAATTGTAATAATCACCGAAATACATTCATAATTTATTCATTTACAAGGGTTGCTTGTTCCCCTTGTGTAGATGTAATTGTGTTAGGAGATGCCAGATCTTCCAGCCGACTTTTCACAAAGCTATGGAGAAGTACAAATAACCATCACATAATCAAATTAAAAAAGTTAATGTGTAAGTGTGTGTGTGAGATGGCCAGATAATAAGTACGATATATGAGAGTGAGCTAGATAAGTGCCGAGGATTTTACACAATTAAGGTCAAAGCTGATATACTTACTCCTATGCTTCTCCATCTGCGAGAGAATGGAGTCGGCTTCCAGTTTCTGCTGGTCCAGCAGGTCCCGGGCGAGGGCTACCTTGTTGAGTTCCTCCCTGGTCGTCACCAGCTCGGAGCGCAGGCGCGAAGACCGCTCTTCTTCCGCTCTACAAGGTCAAATCTTACTTCTTTATCCATATCAAGTGGAAATGTCAAGTAAAATTTAACTTTATTACAGTGATATTAAGATCGAATTAACAATTCCTGACACAACTTTATACCTCAAGACGGATTCTCTGTTGGCAGCCTCCCGGTGTAAATGGTCCACATCGGAATTGAGCTGTCGTTTCTCGCCTTCTAGTGACTCTATCGTCTTCTCGAGACGAGAGTTTATCTTCTGAAGTTTCTCGTAATCCGATGTAAGGGACTCCACCTGTAAATTGAATTATAGTTGTACTTCTTGTAGGATATGTACAGTGGCGTAGCATGGGGGAGCGGAGGGTGCGGTCCGCACAGGGTGACACTTATCCGGGGGTAGCATTTCACAGGTGGCAGTTAGAGAAAAAAAAAATAAGATATGAAAAAAAAAAAGTTAAAAAAAATATTTCAGTGTTTTTTCGTAATTTTTATTGTCGTTACCATGCCCCAAATTTTGTATAATGAATAGCAAAAATAAGAGGGCGGCAAATTTGATATCCGCACCGGGTGCTAATGACCTACGCTTCGCCACTGGATATGCAGAGCTAGCACGAGCTGGGCGAGCGAAATCTTCGCTCGGGCAGACTTACCATTGCATTAATCTCGACTCTATTCCTCTCCAAGTTGTTTTTGTCGATCCTGAGCGCCTCCAGCGTCTTCTGCATGGATTCCTTCTCTTGCAACAGCTGATGGAGGTCTGCGTTGGTCTGGTCCAATTTACCTGAACAATTGATTAGTCTGAATAAGTCTGGACGTAGCATTTAGAATTAATGGATCCACGTGTAAAATATGTAGGTGTGAGACCTTAGCGAAAAAGACTTAGGGCCTTTGCGTACGACGTCATTATCGCGCGCGTCACCAGCACTTGTTTCTTGTTGTTTTTTTAATCTTTGCATTTGCAATCAGCTACAAAATAGTCATCTTTGCTAGTGTAGAGTAAAATTTTCAAGATTGCAAGTATTTTAAATATGATTAAGTACCCCTAATATTATTGTGTATGTCGAAGACAATGATGATGATGAAGTGAATTCTCTACCCCTATCAGTAAAACTGTGGATACTTTACAGAAAATGTACCGGATAACTTGGGAGACCTTGAAAAGTCAAGTTATACTTACTACATTTTTTATTTTGGAAAATAAATCAAAATTGACAACTTCACTCATCAACTTTCCACCATAAAGTCCGCAGATTGCGACTTATTTTATCGCGTTCGTTAATTATTTTGTTGGCGACAGATGCACATCAACTGGGCGTAAAAGTCGTCATCGTACTCTCAAGTAAGAGCGAGAGAGAACACGTGGGGTAGCTAGCCTACATGGGGGGAAGGTAGTGGTGTAGGTCTTATACATGTACATGTGCCAGTAGTTGGCATGCCATTAGAAATTTCGATATTTACCTGTAAGGTCTTGCACCTTGCTCTCGAGTGACGCGACATTCATATCAGCCGTTTCACAGTGCTTGCGTGAAGTCATTAGCTGCTCTCTAGAACTCTGGAGTTTCACCTGAAGACAATTTAGACTACGTGTATGAAAGAGAGAATCGATTCTTAAAATAAAGAGAATCCCCAGAATTTATAAACATTTTATAACTTTGCCAAACGTCGTATAGTACTGCGCAAAGCAAAACTCTTGTGCGTAGTACTATGTAACGTTTGATAAAGTTGTAAAACGTCTATAAATTTGGAGATATATATGTATAAGTATTGATATTGTTAACTGAAATATTAAGCTTCTTTTTGCCCGTGCTAACCGGGGATCCCGCCACTTCCTTGATATCATTTTTCCATCTACAGCTTTAGGTATCTTCCATTTTCATTTTATGTTTAGAATCGATTCTGTCTCGATATTAAAAACTATCGACACCGAACATACTTGGTATAGACTTTGTTTTATAATTAGTTGTACAAAAACTGACCTGCAACTCGTGTATTTGTATCTGGTATTTGTGTAGCGCGGCCTGCACCGCCGATATGGTGCTTTCGGCGAAGGCTGTCGCGTTCGAGGATTGCGATATGCGTTTTGGTGATCTGCATACAAAAAATATTTTTTTCTAGTCTAATCTATCAGCCGATAGACGTCCACTGCTGGACATAGGCCTCCCCCAACGACTTCCACACACTACAGTCCTCCACCACTCGCATCCACCGGCTTCCTGCGACGCGTGTGATGTCATCGGTCCACCTTGTGGGGGGCTATTTATTTATTCTTGCTTCATAGTAATCATGGATTATAGATTTCCATACTTTAAAAGGAAAAACCGCGATCTGTTTAAGCAATTTTTCTCCAAAACCACTTTAAATTAGTTGTAGTTGTGGAACTCGGTGGTGCACACTTTCCGATATTTTGGCGTTATTTTTAATTTTTAGAAGGGAACTTGGGAAGAACAGGGGAAGAAAATCAAACGGGTAAGGAACAGGGGAGATGGTAGGGAAGGAATGTACACCATATCTTTATCTATACATATAAATAAAATTGGAGTGTCTGTTTGTAATATTAAAATAACCGCTTTTTACTAAGTGCATTTGGATGTATACACGTTACCTATACCGAAACAACATTTTTTTCAATTTTTGTCTGTCTGTCTGTCTGTCTGTCTGTCTGTCCGTCTGTCTGTCCGTCTGTCTGTCTGTCTGTCTGTCTCTCTGTCTGTCTGTTTGTTCCGGGTAATCTCTGAAATGGCTGGACCGATTTTGACGGGAATTTCACTGGCAGATAGCTGATGTAACAAGGAGTAACATAGGCTACTTTTATTTTAGAAAAAAAAATTGGATCTCTCGAAAAAAAATTAAAACCAATGTTGCAGCGCTGCGCCTGATTAAAGTTTGATAGCAACAATCTGCAATGCGTCCCGCGGGATCAGAACGCGAGCAGGCTGTTGCCAACGGCTGAGTCTTTGTTAAATACCACGCGGACGAAGTCGCGGGCAACAGCTAGTTTAATATATACTAATATTATAATTATAAAAATATTATAAACTAGCTGCGCCCGGCGGTGTTACCCGCGATAAAGAGTATGAAAAATTCAAACAAATCTATCCCACGGGAATCATACATTTTACCGGGATAAAAAGCCTATGTGCTATTCCAGACTATAATCTATCTCTGTGCCAAATTTCATCCAGATCCGTTCAGCCGTTCGGGCGTGAAAGAGTAACAAACATCCATCCATCTATCCATCCATCCAGACTTTCACATTTATAATATTAGTATAGAAGTATAGATAATAGTATAGTATAGTAAGGATATAGTATAGAAGTATAGATATTAGTATAGATGTGAAAGTTTGGATGGATGTTTGTTACTCTTTCACGCCAGAACGGCTGAACGGATCCGGATAAAATTTGGCACAGAGATAGATTATAGTCTGGAATAGCACATAGACTACTTTTTATCCCGGTAAAATGTATGATTCCCATGGGATAGATTTGTTTTAATTTTTCATAGAGCAAAGGATCGACATGATTTTTTGCATAGGTAGTGGTAGTTTAGGGGCCAGAAAATGGTATAGGGACATACTATTCAATCGCGGGTAACACCGCGGGGCACAGCTAGTTACTCATATAGGGTTACTTTTGGTAGGTATATTGCGAGAGTCTTACTCGCTTCAACCGGCTTTGGTGTCACCACTGACCTATCGTGCAGGTGTACATGGTGCTGTGCGGGTGTGACGTCAGCCTCGGAGTCGTGTATGAGCGCACGCGCAACCTCTTCCAGCGCCGAGCGCATCACACCGGCTTCGTTGCATAGAGTCTCTGCGCAATCGCACCGCTCCTCCTATAACGAGGGAATTTATGAATACGGTAAGAGAAAGCCTAGTATGCGCACGAGTTGACTGCATTCGGGGCCAGAGGTAAAGCGCTGGAAACCACACCTAGCCTCGCACGCATAGTGTGGTGCTATCCTTTTCAGCCGTTGTACGCTTATCAATCGAGTTAATACTCATGACGCGTCTTCGTTTTGACGTTGTCCAAAAAGTCGGTTTTCTTTTTAAATTATTACATTACAGGCAAGTATTTGATCTCGAACTTACCTGATGGTAAGTGACGATGAGATCTACGATGGAGCATACTTGCCTAAAATGTACCTGTTCACTCTCGACTTGTCGTCATATCATATACTCACAAGTCCTTATTACTATCTTCTTGTTTATATATCTCTCTACACGTGGGCTGTACCCGGACATTTGGAAGACTTGCGCGGGCACATAGGCCCCAATACAATCAAGGATTGTGATTAGAAAAAAAAACCAGGGAATGTATAAACTCACAAGTCCCTGCAGTTCGGTGAGCAGGCGCTGTATCCTGGCGTCTCGCTCGCGCAGCTCGGCGGCGGCGGCGTCGCGCTGTGACGTCACCTCGCGCAGCTCTACGCGCATGCTCTCCACGCTGATCACCGAGGATGGCGGCGTGGCACCGGGGCCGCTGCCGGTGGCTTGGTAGGGCAACTCCGGCTGGTTTTTTTAAATAATATACAATTTGAGGTTACAATGTTACTATTATGTATAATCCTAATCTAAGTATGACAAGTTTGTCCGCAACCTCGTCTCATGGTACCATTAGACACTGAAAATTTGGGATGCATTATAAGCTCGGGTAGGTCAGTATATTATTTGACCCCCCCCCAACAAGATGGGAGAAGGACCACCGTGGGGTTTTAGTCGGTAAAAGTCCGGCATAACCCGCTTGCCTCCCTCGGGGCTTGCGGGGCTTTTTTTGATAAAAAAAAAAAAACTATAGTCATTGATCATAACAATTTAGCATCATTCACATTTGTGTTTTATACATAAACACAACTGTTAGACCTACTTGTTAGCGTCGTATTTTTTTGCAAACCTGTCTACCTATATGTACTTAGTGTAGACCGTAGCGGTGCCAACATTTTTAATTGTACGTTTTTAAGTTTTTCTTTTAATATTTCGACCTATGTACCATAGTGAATCTTGTTCGGTTTCACATGCATGTTTACCCCTAACTAGGATATCCAGTATGCGGCAATACACTTACCTTCACACCCTGAGCGGCATATGCATTAATGGAGTAACCGCTAAGCATGCCCACCAGCTCCCTGGCGTTCGAGTCGAAGTCGTTCTTGACGCGGTACAGATCACGCTCGGTGTTCGTCTGCAGCTCAGCAAAGAAGCGCTTCACGGATACCACCTCGCGCCACAGGCTCACCAGGCGGTTGTGCTCGCTCGAATAGTAGTCGTTGAAGGCCTGGTTATGGAATGATCAATTGTCACACTTTAATTTACTTTTAGTGGAAATTCAACTTCAAATATTAATGTTTAACGTTTTAATTGAAACATTGCAATAAAAGTGATTGTCAGTTTATTGAATATCTAACAAAGTCGCGGAAAGGTTCCCCTTAAATGGCCAGAGATTTTTTTTAGTATTAAAATTTAGTAATAAGTTGCAATTTGTGTATTTGTATGACATACTCGCAGAACATGAATTTAGGTGCATTACAGCCCTCCTGGGTTGAAGCCTGCTATATATATTTCTCCTAGACAAAAATGAGATTAGCTTATGAGTACTTATGGCTTTTAATTTAAGGGATGATACATTTTATTTTGCATGACAGATTGTTCGGGATGTTCATACATCTCCTAGGACCCCTTAGAACATTTCCCACCACTTAAAATCTCAGGATTCCATAACGTGTCATGAGAACAAACCTGTTCCTCATCCTTCCACTCATCCTCCTTAATGGACATCTCGTCGCGCAGAGCCTCCCAATCATTGGTGAGTTTTTGCAGATCCGCAGTGAGGGCTTCATTCAATTGGTGGGACTCCTCCAATTGGTCGCGGAGTAAGTTGTTCTGATGCGCCAGTTTCTCACACCTGAACATATCACAGCTATTCATAAACAAATAACTTAGACAAGTAGCCACAGTATGGTTTACATTGCATTATATTAGTGGGAGTATGTTCCATTCCTAATACATCACAATTTCATTATAATAATGAGTAACAGCATGGTTTCATACTAAATATGTGATCATTAAGTTTCTACCTCAAATAATGTTATTTTAAATAAATTGCTATAATCAAATAGGGTAAAGTCAGTAAAGGATCTCATACTTAAGTAGGCTGGTTGATAAGCGTTATGATAAAAGTCACAGACCACAAACACAGAGTGTTGGGTGTTCCATATTCTTTGATATGTACGGGATGCTGACTGACTGCTGTATGCAGGCGCGTCATGTAACACAAAAGATGTGGAATGCTGAGCCCTCCTTGCTCTTTATTGTTCCACAACATAAAATTAATACACACATTACACAATCCTACTTAACTTATACAGCGAGTGTCACAATGGGTGGCCTTATCACTAATAGCAATCTCTACCAGGCAACCTTTGGATGGAGAGGATTTTACAGAGATGTTTACGACGGGGGTGTACTTAATATTAGATACATGCTTACAAATACTTTCTAGATTAACTTCTTGGTCTTACTTGCGTTTCTCTTCATCAAGCCGGCGGAGGGCAGTCTCCAGATCATTGATGCGCGGCTCCGACACAGACGTCATGGGCAGAGCGGCCGGCGCCGGGAGCGCAATACTAGTCTTGCTGGCTGAAGGCCGGTACGTCGACACCTCGCTGCGAGGTGTCGTCTCTAGCATTTGCGTCTCCAACTCCGAGCATCGCTGCTTGTATTGAAGCACCTACATAATGATGTTTGGATGTGAGTTTTCTTCGATTTTTTCCCCAGTAGTTGTAATATAGTAGGTGCAGGCTTGTTTGTTATGAATTTCATGTCTATATTATAGCTTTAGTTTGAGAAAAAAAAATCTGTAATAATAACTAATACTATTTTATTTTTTTGCATGTAAACATAACCTTGAAGTTTGATGACTGTTGTTTGACACTTGTTATCTGTGTGTAAGTTCGGAAATCAGTCAATTGTTCGTTTAAGCAATTGCATGAGTATACAAAATAAAAAGGCATAATACAATATTTTAGACCGAAAATAATATATTAATAATATAATATCAGCCCTTTTAATATCCCACTATTGGGTATGAGCCGGAGCCGGAGCCGGAGCCGAATCACTGCGAGCGGATTTAGACCATACTCCACTGTGTCCACAACCCTTGGTTGGCAGACTTGAAACTTCTTCCGAGGGGTTTTTTGAAACATAATAATAATATATTACCTTCGAAAAATACAATCACTAAATATAATATAAGAAAAATCTAAAACTCTTACCTTAGATTGAAGCCTGGAAACCAACGCGGCTTGCCCCTGCTGGGCTCTACGGTATGCGTCAAGCCTGCGCTTGTGGTCAGCAGCCTCGCCAGCAAGACGTGCGCGGAGCTCCTCATTCTGCCGTCGCAGATCACTGCTCATGCTGCCCACTGGGGAATCCATCTCCGGTGGACTATCCGGACACTTCTAAGCGACCACAAAACAAGTATCGATTCAATACCATATACTTAGTTTGTTCACTAAATGTTCTGGTCCTTAAAATACTTTGGCTTTAAAAGTAATACCTCTTTCTTGATGCGCTGATGTGGAAGCGTGCTCGGTGGTCGCCTGCCAATAGGAGCCCGAGCGCTCCTCGGCGTGGTCAACCCTTCCCGTGTAGGCAACTATTAAAAAAAAGTTAATAAAAACGAGCTGGAGAACTTTATGGTACCGCTCAGTTTGCTAGACTGACTGGCTACATCCACCCACTCAAAAAAACTGGCACACTTCCTATCCGTCGATTCGTGGACACCGCCCGCAGAAGGAGTCATGTAAACGATAACCATACTTACCCATCCCAAAAAATGACGTTTCATTCATAAAATGCACATAATATTTCGGCCAATGTTAAAAAAAATATATGTACCTTACCTACCTATCTTGTCTGCTTATTTATACAAAACGCCATAAACGATCAAAATAGAAACGTTAATATTGACCTGAGACGCAACTCCCTTATGTTGCTTCATTGTATGTTTTATTTCTATATGACGTGCGCACTTTAATTTGAAAGACATTTTTGCGAGCGTCTAACTCACTCACTATCGGGGTAGGTACGTTTTTCACACAAAAATAAGTCAAAAAAATGGCGAAGAAACAAAAGCAGGTCAGAGTGAAGTTAAAAAGACTACATTCTGAGGTAAAACAACTGTGAAAATGCGGTTAGCACTGCAGGAACAAGTTGGGCGAGCTTTCTTCGAGCGCCGAGAAGGCTGGCTATCGGACTTGGCATCTAATTACCGCCCCAATGCAGTTACTCACAGCCCCCTTCGCAAGGTGAATAAACCTGTCCCTTTTAGCACCGACAAATGTTGAAAAGATTTATGAAGTTTCAAGTAACCCTTTCGAAACTGAAAGTACCTTAATTTACTTTTGCCAAGTGGACATTGAATTACTTTTGACGCCTAACCAAATAAATACATTAAACGTAGCACTACCTACAATAATAGCGTTCTGCTCGGGTTATGTCGGGACATTTCCATTCGATTTGTAGGTTCCACCTAACTGTTGTAACTTCAAACTATCTCAGTCTATAGGTCAATTACCTTAGTAACTATATCATATGGAATTAGCTACGGTCGAGTAAATTTGACCTTGGACAAGCAGCATGTAAACAAACAACCATTTTCGTTCAAATTAAACACTTTTACACCAAACTTTATGAAAAAGCTGTTTAATTAAAATCACACCTATGTATCCAAATATTTTATTACTTCCGACCACCTGACATTTGACGGTTTTTGTATTCAGAAATCATGGTAATTTATTGATAATGCGCACGTATCCTAGCAACGCAATCAGGACAATGTTTTATCAATGATTTTTATCGTGACAACCATATTGAATCAGAGCGGTGTAAGCTTCCTGGAAACATCATTATCGACATTAAAATAAAACTAGGTTCCTACCTATATTTTCAGTTCCATCATTTTATCAACGGCAATTGTATCCATTTCTTTCTGAGGGTACTTATACGTTTAAGAGTTCGAGGTCAACATTAAAAACACTATGCCACTCATATTTGTACGCCAATAATTGGCAGATCATAGCGAACATTAACTCTATGTACTACCACCCTTTTACCTATATTTTCACAAATAAACTATATCTTTATCTTTTAAAAAACTGTGATCAACAAATTTCAAACGCCTTTCATTTTAACTTTAGCAACGGATAATTAACACACACATACTTATTGCAAATATTTTGAATTCTTAATGTCTATAAGAACCTTGTTATATCGTGCATCGTTATTACACGTGTGTTCGGTGAAATTGAACAGAGTGGACTGTTTAAAAATTGACGAAAATTCACATTTGGAGGGGTTGGCGATTCGCTCGAGCGGTCACCCCCTAACTCGGTTGCACTTAAATGTTAGGGTAATGATAACACCTTTTTATTTGGGTTCCACATTTGAAACAGCAAAAAAAAATCCATATAGACTATGGTACCTAGGAACTACTTACTTAAGGTGGAAGCTCAGGGTCAGTTAGTAAAAGTAGCGGTTTTTACAAACCTTATGGTATTGTATCGGATTAGGTACCTTTTTAAGCAAACTTAATACATCGAGACATCCAATGCAGAATGTTAGTATCGCAAAACACTAAATTACATCGTATAGATGTCCAAATTTTTCGTAAAAAAACAAAACCATTGTCATTTTGAATTTCGCGCCCTGACCCTGAGCTTCCCCCTCATTCGATGACCTCAAAATTTATAAATTAGTTAGGGATTAGGTATACGACTTACGATGGTATGCTGATGGTATTTATTGCCAAGTCATCGCCATTAGAGAATGTACGGAACTCACAGTATAATATTGTTTATAGTTACATATTTAAAATATTATCGATTTTCTATTTTAAAGAAATAAACTTACTTAACTATTACTTGATTAGTAAGTAAACTAAAATAAGGGCGTTAGTTAAGGGAAGGTCTGACAAGCAGCTATTGAAGACTTCAGAATAGTTTTAGGTTCCTTCACGATGTTTACATTAGAGGTTTATTTCGACTGATGACAACAGCCTAAGCCGATGTATAATGTGCCTTATCTATTTCTATTAGCTTCCATTTTCCGCTTGTAATCGTTCATTGTACCTCGTGTTATTTAAGGATGATGATGGATGATTAATTGCAAAAATCCATGCGTAATTTATAAGATTACGTATTAAAAATAAATATGGTAATTCACATTATTTTTACTTTATTTTAATAGTGTCTTATACACATTATTATTATAGCCTCTTTATTTCCTTACTATCGTCGTATACACATATCACATCGATAATGTTTCAATGTTCAACTCTATGAACAAACCTAAAGAAAAGAAATAGAATTATTTAATTATTATTCGCATTGACTACAAAAGATCATTTCTTAATTTTATTTCGTTAAATTGAAATTATACGAATGAATACTTATGATCTTGAGAGTTCTTGTACCATAAACATTTATAAAAGAAGTCAGATAACCGTACGGTATGGTCCATATGGAAGTACTAGTTATTTCATGGTTGTGTCATAGCAGTCATATTCTATTACACTAATATTATAAATGTTAAAGTTTGGATGGATGGATGTTTGTTACTCAATCACGCCAGAATGGCTGAACGGATCTGGATGAAATTTGGCACAGAGATAGATTATAGTCTGGAATAGCACATAGGCTACTTTCTATCCCGGTAAAAAGGACATAACACCGCGGGGCGCAGCTAGTGGTACATATAATATTTACAAATTATTATGATAAAATATTGTTTGGGGTGAAATGCCCCACGAACAGATCTAACCCGCGGTATGTGCGTCGGCTCGCATGTCTTCAAACAGGGATCGTTGACCGATACCGTGGTCCGTGATAAGCGCCACATATTATTAGGCAGATAAAAATACGCTAAATTGTTGTTTTGCTTGTAAAAAGTCGTTACGTAAGTCATGTTTTCGACGTACAAATAGTGTTATAGCAAAACGAGAATCTAGACCAGGGATACCCAAACTATTTTGGGCAAGACACCTCCTCTCTTGCCCAAAATAGTTTAGGAATCCCTGGTTTTCTAAAATGTACTGATACCTCAGACCCCCATAGCCAAATAACAGTTTTTTTATAAATTCTAGTGTTCCCGGGTTCAGAACAGTTGAAATATTCAATAAAAACTAATTTACACATTATATAGCTCTTGCAAAAACATACAATTAATTATGTGTATATTACTGCACATTAAAACATATTGACTTTTTAAAATACATATTGCTCCCGAATCTAGACCTTGACCAATATGCATTCAGCTGATAATGTTTTATATCACTGCTTATTGGGATTCATTATACTGTTACATAAGTTTGAGACGCGAACATTATTATTATTTCTGAACGCACCGGATTTGTTCGCGTCCTGACTCTATGCCCAATAATCCGTTGGTTGTTTATTATTCTTAATTACCTTGGTACACTTCTATACATATAAATAAAATTGGAGTGTCTGTTTGTAATATTAAAATAACCGCTTTTTACTAAGTGCATTTGGATGTATGCACTAACGTGTATACATCCAAATGCAACAGCTAGTTAATGAATATTAATTGTGGTGTTTTATTTAATAAACTAGCTGTTGCCCGCGACTTCGTCCGCGTGGTATTTAACAAAGACAACCGTTGACAACAGCCTGCTCGCCCATTCTGAGCCCGCGGGAAGCATTGCAGGTTGTTGCTATCAAACTTAATCAGGCGCTGCGCTGCAACATTGGTTTTTAATTTTTTTTCGTGAGATCCTATTTTTTTTCTAAAATAAAAGTATCCTAAGTTACTCCTTGTTACATCAGCTATCTGCCAGTGAAAGTCCCGTCAAAATCGGTCCAGCCATTTCAGAGATAAGCCGGAACAAACAGACAGACAGACAGATAGACAGACAGACAGACAGACAGACGGAAAGACAGACAGACAGACAGACAGACAAAAATTGTAAAAAATGTTGTTTCGGTATAGGTAACGTGTATACATCCAAATGCACATAGTAAAAAGCGGTCATTTTAATATTACAAACAGACACTCCAATTTTATTTATATGTATAGATAAATACTATAATAAGTTTTACACTAAAATAATACAATATTATTAAATAAAAAAATATTTAGCCGTCATTTTAATTTTGATCGGGCACAGCTATCTCCAAATTTATAGAAGTTTTATTAAATGTATATTGGCAGCAGTATGGTAGGATATAGACCAAGACAGAGAGGTGTGGAGAAGTCTAAGGGAGGCCGTTTCTCAGGAGTGGCAATATTTCATGATATTTATAAAGAATACGGCGTACGTATTGATTAGCGAGTGCTGATCTGACCCTGCTTTCTACGCCGAAGGTTTCGGGTTCGAATCCTAGTAGGGACAAGCTTTGTGTGATGATAACGTATGTTTATTCCCGAGTCATGGATGATTAATGTATATATAAGTGTTATATACTGAGTTCGCCCTCAGTCCATTTTACGGTACCCACAATACAAGCGTTGCTTAGTGTGTGACCGTATAGTTTGTCTGGAGATATTTATTTTATAATTTCTAATAGATTATTAGATTCAAGAGATTCCTAATAGATTCAAACTAACAGCAATACACACTTTTACCTACATTTATTAGGTACTAGCTGTTGCCCGCGACTTCGTCCGCGTGGTATTTAACAAAGACAACCGTTGGCAACAGCCTGCTCGCGTTCTGATCCCGCGGGACGCATTGCAGATTGTTGCTATCAAACTTTAATCAGGCGCAGCGCTGCAACATTCGTTTTAATTTTTTTTCGAGAGACCCAATTTTTTTTTTCTAAAATAAATGTAGCCTATGTTACTCCTTGTTACATCAGCTATCTGCCAGTGAAATTCCCGTCAAAATCGGTCCAGCCATTTCAGAGATTACCCGGAACAAACAGACAGACAGACAGACAGACAGACAGACAGACAGACAGACAGACAGACAGACGGACAGACAGACAGACAAAAATTGTAAAAAATGTTGTTTCGGTATAGGTAACGTGTATACATCCAAATGCACTTAGTAAAAAGCGGTTATTTTAATATTACAAACAGACACTCCAATTTTATTTATATGTATAGATGTGAGTAGTAAAACTTAAACCGTAAAACTACTTTATACTGAAACAAACGTCTAGTACTTAAGTGCCTAAATTATTTTCCTCACTGTAATCATCATTATTTATCTCATTTCGCGTGCAAAGTCAGTTAAAATGAATACCTATGACGCAAGTGCTTGGTCCAGCGCAATCATTAGGCCATTGACTTCATTACAATCTTATCGTATTAAGCCCCTTTGTTATTGATTTCTAACTGAAAATATTGTGACTTTGTATGTGAACCGTAAAAAAAAACAATTTAGTCTATAGTCCTCATATTCTGTTCACCTACGACGCTTATGGCCACCAAAGAAAATACAACAAGCGCAACTACACTAACTACATTTTGATTTGGTACCCAGTTTTCATAAGGTACCTACACAGTTTTTTCAGATGATGATCCCTTTTTTCCGTTGATATAATAGTAAAAAAAAAGTTTTTAAAATATGTGCAAATTCCACAATTCATTGGATTCGATCATCTCTACAGGTACCTACTTACCTTCTTTTTTCCTTCTATAATACAGGTATTGAATTATATAATAGAATATTCTACCGTAAGAAAAGAATCTGGCGACCTAATATTTTTATTAATAATTGACTGTCAACGACACCCCTAAACTACCTTTATCCTTAGTATTAGTTCATAATAACTATTAATAGTGATAGCCAAATTGGTAGAAAGCTTGCCTCGGTAACGAGGATTGTAGGTTCAAACCCCGGCTCGCACCTCTGGGATTTCATGTGCGAATCTCATTTTCAACCATGATCATCACTTGCTAAACGGTGAAGGAAAACATCGTGAGGAAACCTACATGTCTGAGACAAACCCTCGAAAGATGTGTGAAGTCCGCCAACCCGCACTGGGCCAGCGTGGTGGACTATGGTCTAATTCCCCTCGTATTGAGGGGAGGCCCGTGAGTGCCCAGCAGTGGGACACTAAAAAAAGGCTGGAATTATAACTATTAATAGGTACCTTGTTAATCTGTGGTATTAGTCAAATAGGTAAAGACGTCCTAGGTTATTCGCAGAAAGTCTGTAACCTAACAACGGTGCTCTAAAAATCTAGAAATAAATGTACAAAAACATCCTATTGTAAATTGCATGTAGCTATCTGTAGACATATGAAGCTATACACTTTGTTATAAGTAGCTATATTAGCTTTAAATTAAGCATTCATTTTTACGACTATATTATTAGACCCTCGTAGATAAGATACGCGAAAGGAAGAATAAACGTACTTTAGACTTTCTATATACTAGAAGCATAGATTTCAAAATAAACCTTCTTGTAGTTCTTGCCAAGAACTGGAGTGTATCCTGGGAACATGGTACGACGGTAGTTTACAGTCGAAGTTTCATGCCAAAATTCGATCAACATAAAGCAGCGGGGTGTTCATTTACAAAACAATCGCCCCCGGGATATTGTTGGTATCCCGCCGTATGCGTGACGCTAACTAGGTCACAATAAACGTTTACGACCGAAATGATAATCTTGGTAAATAATCAACCAGCGATGGGACCGTCTCTGCAAGATTTATACCCGACCGATGCGTATTTTCGTTGCTAACCGAGTCTTTGCCATAGAAATGCTTATAAGCAGGAAAGTTTATCAAAATATGGTAAGTATTGTTTGTTCGATAATGTCGTTCTTTTTTATTGTATCTTTGATAAGTTCTGTTTAACTAGGTACCGGCATTACTATACATTGAGCTTCATGAAACAAAAATAAAGTCCCTGTATAATCTTACCCGAGTGTCCATCGGTCTACATCAGTAATAAATAAACAAATAATATGTATATTTTCGATCTTATGATGCTTCGTTGGCATTCCTATTGTATTGTATTTTCAAGCTGCTGAATAGACTGGGTACTTTGGTACGTAATCATATAAGTGGTAGGTATAAATACCAAGATTGTTATTCAAGTAGGTATTAGCTTAGTAGGTACGTTGGTACCTAAACCTTCAATGAGTTTTAATATCCAAATTACCCGAATATTTATTGCCCCTGCTGTCAATGTTTGTCATTCCCTCGAAGAATTTTGGGTTATAGATGGCGTGGCATGGCGTAAAAGTTTACGTCGTTAGTGACAAAGTTTGCGATAGCGAACAGCTAACCGGTTATTAACATTCAACGGTTATGAATCGGAATATTTTTTTACTATGCAATCGGTACAAGTTGTACTTGCGACAAAACTCGCAATTCAAGCTTAGCTCTTACAGTATCACAAATGGTTATAAAAGTATGATAGTTATAGTAGGCCCCCACCCTACTTTACTTAAGTAGCACATTTTCTCAGGGTTGTATCGTATGAGATGCATTCCAGGGATTTCCTACATGTCCCTTGTCAAATTTTATTCACGCAGAACCCGTCATGAATAGGAATCGTTCATTAAATCCATATTTCCGCGGTTCGTGACGGTCTCGCATGTCGCATCCTGACTCGCAAACTTCCCGCCCATAAATAATTCGTTTTATGCCACGTGTCAGAGCCGCCATATTGCTTAACCGGTGAAATATACATAGATAATATTACCGTTACGAATTTCACGCATCTGAATTTGAATGCGTTACGCCCTTGGCATAAAGTCCAAAATCATTGAGGAGACAGTTTTTGGGTAGCAAAGATTTGTTTGTTTATGTTTATAAAATGGTAGGCTCGTCGTCATTGATTGTGCCTGTGCCATCTAGCGCTTACCGCCGATCTCGATTCTTTGCCAATAGGCATGATGACAGTAACTAAGAATCACTAAAATAATGTGTTTATCTAATGAGATAGGATTAATAGGTTCTGAAAAATGAATTTATTTACAGATTTAGGGCGAGATTGATAATTTATTTAATAAAATAAAACTACAAAATTCAACAGTCCGCCATGATAACTTGAACACCAATCAGAGTGAACTACGTCACGAGCATGTACACATTGTAAACATCGCTAAGTTTCGTACGAACTTCGACGATCTCTGCACTTAGTAATTGTTTTTACCTGCGTTTATAAAGTATTTCGTGATTTCTATCGATCAATTACATAGTTTTGTGTTCTCAAAACGTGGAACAAGGATTTACCATTTTTGACACAAACAATATAAAACCTGTTGCTAAGCAACCGCAACATTATCAGCAAAGAGTAATAAGATAAACTCCATACTCTTTACAATATTTATATACGTAAATTACTGATTTGATGTGTTTGCGGTCAGTTTGCATAATAGTGACGTCACAAGCAGACGCCATGACACTGGCGATCGTTTTGGAGCGAATTTTAAAATTACAATTTAAATAGCGTTTTTTTCTAATAAAAATTAGTTTCCTGCCGAAATAATATATTTTTTTGGAAATAGTAGATACCTTAGAATATTATAGAACAGTTTTTCAAAATCAGTCATCATGCCTATTCTTTGTCACCGTTGGCATTAGACAGGTAATCGAGTAGATTCGAATTCTCTGTAATCTCGTCCACAAGTAGATAACTTAATAGTCCTGAAGCGGAGGTTCTATGTCCGCGAGAAATAGCTGGCCGCTTCACGAGGCGGGTTTCGAACGTATGTCAACTAGACTTTTGTTCTAGCCACTATCTGTGGTTCTAGCTATCGTATGTCTATGGCTATTCCTGGGAGATTGTAATTGAAAATTAATATTATAATAATATAATATCAGCAGACCAACTAGGTATAAGGTCCCACACTAAGCAACGCTTGTATTATGGTTACCGTACAATGGACTGAGGGTGAACTCAGGATATAATACTCCACAGATTAATGCTCATATAGATATTTAACATCCATGACTCGGATATAAAAATTCATGCTCATCACTCAAAGCTTGTCCCTACTAAGATTCAAACCCGGGATCCTCGGCGCAGAAAGCAGGGCCACTACCAACTGCGCTAATCAGGTCGAAATAACAAACAAAATAATCACATTATTCATAGCAATTTTCAGTTCGATATTACGGCTTTATGAATACGCTTGTCTTTCAGCCAAAATGTGATTAAACTTTGCACGCACGTTTGATAAAGGAATAGGCTTAGCAAACGGTATTAGAAGTTGTTTTGGTAAAAAAAAACTTTTATGATTAATAATCCTTTCGGTTCGTTATGTTTCTAGAGGTTACTGTCTTATCTTAGGTATACACGTGCGTTCGGGCAATTCAATGACCTATCACTGAAATACTAAAAAGGTATGCTGAAAGATAAGATATTTTGAAACATCAAATTTAACTTATTTTACAGATTTTATCGCTTTTATTTTATATTTTTACTTCGTCTTAGTGTCACAGGTTGAACTGGTTTATATTTAGTTGTTCCTTGCGGGCTGATCTACGCAGAAAGTGCTCACAGTGTCTTGAGGCCTTGCAACTTATCAAAACTTATTAGTCTGAGTGGATATAAACTATAGTAATTTTCACAACTTTCCAATTGCCTTCTTAAAACAAAGCAAGTGAAAGCATCTCTCTACAATGGATACCATATCCCAGTACATGTAGCATTAATGTACCAAAGTTAAATTATTATATCAGATATTCAGCGCGACGACTCTGAAATATCTAAATCAGACTGTTAGTTTAAAAATTATACACTATATTGGCTTTTCCTTGCTGAAGTCATTTTTGCGAGATGAAGTAACTACCTCCTTAGCTGTATCGGCACGGCGTGCTAAAGCCCTGTGCTGTACCGTTCAACAAACAAAAACATTAAGAAAGGCTCTACACAACCTAATCAACGTTGCAACAGAAAGACCGAGTTTAAATGGGACGCGCAGTAACTGTCCCTTTCTTTCTTATAACTTCATCTTTCTGTTGGTGGTTGATCCAACTTTTAAGTAGAACTTGTGTAGAACTTTTTAAGTAGGCACCACCCAGGGAGTGAATTCCCCGATAGTAAGTACTCTAACGGGTGTACCTAACTCCACTGATATCTGAGCACACTAATAACACAATTTTCCAGACACGTGAAATCCGGGTGTGCAACCAATTACATGGTGACCTATTGAATACCGTCGCTTATCATAGGTCAGTGCTGAGCGAAGGTCGCCAGATATCAGGGGACATGATTTCTTAGCGTGCAAGGTGTCACCCGACGCGGGAGGAGAGTGGTTCGTTTGATGATAGTTTATACACATTTAAAGTGGTATCCCATCCCACTATATGCCACTAATACTCGTATTATAAATGTGAATGTTTGGATGGTTGGATGTTTGTTACTCAATCACGCCAGAACGGTTGAACGGATCTGTATGAAATTTGGCATAGAGATAGATTATAGTCTGGAATAGCACGTAGGCTTTATCCCTCTAATAGGACATACTTTTTAATCGCGCGTAACACCGCGGGGCGCAGCTAGTAGTTAATATAAAATTTTAGTCTAAGTTAATTTAACTAAAAATATTATATTCTTAGGTTTTTTGTTGTTGTGGAAATTTATATGTATTAAACGTACCCAACTTCATCTATAGAGTTGGTTTACCTATGTCATACATAAGTACCTCAAGGCTGAGTAAGCATTGACAGTCCACTTTCTTTAACCCACTCATTTTATTGAATTAACCGATATTTGTTATCGATTTTTCGCGGTTTTCTTTGCACTTGGTCGGTTATATATATCGGTTGGTAACATACCAGTTTGTCCCACAATATCATTTGTTTACAAGTGAAGGTGTCACAGAAGCTTGGCCCCAGCCACGCACCACCCGCGTGCTGTTAGTACCTCGAGATAGACGCATAAAGTACAACATTAATGAGACTTCATTTGCGATGTTTAATTGCATTTAAGTATTTATTAATTACCTAATAAATTAATTAGTGATTAAGTGCGGAGCTCGCGACTTCATACGCACTTTAGTATTTTTTTATATCCCATGCATGTAGGGTCACTATGATAGTTAAGAAACATTTTACATCCCTGGAAACTAAATGGTTATCCCGGGATAAAGAAAAAAAACTAAAATCCCTCCAGTTATTTTAAGATATATATAGTGATTTTTACTATTCCTATCCTTTTCCTGGATAAAACAATATCCTATAATTATGACCCAAGCTATAAGCTATAAGTAAACCAAGTGGCCGTCAGTTTTCCCGTGATGCGTGACAGACAAAAAATTCGAAAAATGGCGGCCGCAGCCGCTTTATCGAAAATAATGTCCCCTAAAGCTATATTTCCGCCATCTATTTACATAAGCTATAACGATCCATCAATAGAAACAAACTAAAAATAAAATATGCAACTTCCTATGATAACAGAACATAAAGGAAATTCAGTTCATTGTATGCTTGTGTGCATAACACTTGAATTCAATAATGATTCTTATATTTTCAGTAATAAAATTTAATTTACTTTGACTTCACTGTATTATATCACAATAGGATTTAGGTTGTAAAAGAATATACCACTATCCGGTGCAACGACCTTTAATGTACGTCTCAAATAAAATAATATCTAATTAAACTTTGTACGCAATTACTGTTTCACAATTACAGCGGTATGTAGGTCAATATCAATTGTATATGTCATCAGAATGAATTATCACGTGAATATTGAAAATATGTACTTGCATGGATAAGTGCCTAACATAATTATATGAAAAATAAAGTAAGTAGCGTTAAATAGAATAATAAACACGGAAATACTTAATAAATACTTTTATTTATCGCGGCAAAACTTTGTATATTTTGGCGGCACACACGAATTGTCAAAACGACTTTTTGGCGGGAAACTGAAAAGTCATGGCGTCAGTTATGTTTTAATTTTTAAAACTAGTGTTCCTGTGAGTTATAGTGAGTGATATAAGTGGAATATTAACCATTATGGGTTCGGTAAAGTGCACAAGTGTAGGTAATTAAAACAGAGTGACAAAACTTGGCTTTTCAGTTTCTAACAAAAAATCCATGAAGAATCTTTCAGTAAAGTATTCATCACTTTACTGATTTAGGGATGGGGGGGTATTTTACTTGGGCCGAGCCTTTGGGCCTGTGCTCAAAAATAGAAATAATTTATATTACTTGATATACATACTTGATATTGATATATATACACTGGCAAAATACCTACGGTGATGCCAAATTAAAAAAAAAACTGTCGAAACACTCTCCTTTCACCATAGAGTTTCGCCGCTAGTCACGTCCCGCTGCACAGCGAGTGAACGATCACCGGTAACAGTAGGTAAATTTACACAATCGAGTAAGAAAAAAAAACTGTTTTTCTCATAGGAACAGTGTTGTAAAAATACCTGTAATTATCCTACCGGAGATTGTTTGAACATTTAATTATCTCAGTGTTCGACTTTACGGCCAAAACCCGTCTTCAAGGCTACCTATACCCGGTCCTTTGATAGGTTTTGTGGGGACACGGGTCTTGCTGTATTTTGTTTTTAATTTAGATATCTACCTAATAACCATCAAATTACGTGACCAAAGTCCGTCTGATATGTACATGTTGATAAGACCCAGGTTGATGTAATTTAAATAAGTATTTCGTTACTATTAAAAAATTGCCTACAAAATCCCTACCAATTCCTGTAATGTCTTCTATTGATAGTTTTTTAATTACGGTATCTGCATGAAAATTTCTTGTGAGCAGCAGGAACTCCTAACATAATCGTATCGTCATCGAGATAGCTTCTAGTAAGTAATTCCTATTTATGGAATCGCGTATAACGATTGTGCTTAGTTACAAGTGGCCACAGTACTTAGATATATTTGACTACTGTACGTCAAGTGCGAGATTGTTCGTAAGGTAACCGTTTACTTTATAGTCTACCGTATTTAGATATTTTGTATGGAGAACTGAAAGTTTTGGATACCACCCGCTAGAGGCGCTTTTCAATTCTCCATATAAAATGTCTAAATTCGGTAGACTATAAAGTATACAGTTAGGTCGCTCTTGACGTGCTGATGGTTCTTCTTGGTCTCCGACGATAAAAAAATGTTCGCGATGTATAGAACTGCGCGTTTTGCAGGCAACTGCCGTGTTAACAGCACATTAGTGCGTTGCGAATTGAACCGTAACTACTCGATATAAAACCATCGCCCATCGCCGCCCTATCGCTCCGTTCGTCCTCGATTAGGATATAGCGGCGATAATATCTATTGACACAAAACCTACGTACACTCGCGAGCAATGAATATGGGTCACCGAATAAACTTTAATTTCTCAGATACTAAGAATACTGGCATGTTCAAATAAAAAATATTTTACAGATAATATTTTTCTTTCTAAGTACTCAAATAATTTAAATTGTCGCCCTACCTAACGTTCAATAATAGTCAGATTATGACGACGTTGTATGTTGACAATAATCATTAACAGTTGAATAAATATTAGCTAGTACAATTTTTTTTTGGTCCAAAGACGAAGTTTTTTTATTTAATATGTACAGTAGGTACTACATACAAAGATATTAACATAAAAAAAAAACATAATTAAATAGGACGTTGAGACCTTAAACCGACTACAGAAACTTCCAGTTAAATTGTTTTGGTTCTATTTGGATTTTCGATCGAGTCAATATTATTTTAACCTTTAACATTGTTCTAACAGCGACATTCATCGGTCTAGCTACTTTAGAATTCATCTTGATGGCATATAGCATATGTAAGCCGTTTTATAAGTAGAGGTAGTAGGTAGTAGTGGTAGGGGAAGGTAGTAGGTTTTTCAGTAGATAAGTATAATATATAGTTCCTTTTATTATTATTTAAGGCACATTATCATTATTTAGTTACAAAATCGTCTTACACCATCTGCTTATGTTTTTAAACAACACGTTTGATAAGGATAACGATAATCTGACCAAGACAAAATTAATGATACTTGGATTTCAAATTAAGGCCATCACGTACATGGCTAAAGAATAACAATTAATCACTTACTCACAGACAATCTGTTGGAGTTTTATGTGATTTATTTTAAACCCAAAAAACATTCTAATTTCGACTACCACCAAAAAGTCCTCAAGGGAACCTTTGTTCTTAATAATTCCAGCCCTTTTATAATCTCCCACTGCTGGGCCCGGGCCTCCCCTCAATGCGAGGAGGATTACGCCATAGTCCACCACCCTGGCCCAGTGCGGGTTGGCGGACTTCACACATCTTTCGAGGGGTTATCTCAGACATGCAGGTTTCCTCACGATATTTTCCTTCACCGTTTAACAAGTGATAATCACGGTTGAAAATGAGATTCGCACATGAAATCCCAGAGGTGCGAGCCGGAGTTTGAACCTGCAATCCTCGTTATCGAGGCAAACGTTCTACCAACTTGGCTATCACTGCTGTTTTGCCTTTGTACTTACAACTTGTTTATTAAAGCACAGAAAATTATTGATTCAAAATCTATACATTTACGTTCAATAATAAGAAAGTTAACTTAAATAGGTACAATGTATGTTATGTGTACAATGTTTTATATATAAGTTTTATATAAATAAATAGCAAATAAATAATTTGAATTTGAATATTAATTTTTCAATAGGTTTGGAACACATAGTTCTATAGATGACTTTATGGTAATACACATGGGGTATTTTTTTTTCATTTTCCCATAAACTTATATAGATTGATACAGTCGTGTAGAGAAGTCGTATACGTCAGGGTAGATCCCAATTGCCGATAGCCACGATGGCATGACTATCGGTTATTCCCTTTATCGGGCACGAACCAAGGGAATATATACTGTTTTCGTTTTGTACGTCGATAATATCCTTGTTCTTTGGAACTATAAACAAGCATACCCACAACTTCTCATACGTGTATCGCAATATAAACATAAAGGATTTAAGTATTTGACTTTTACATGATTTTATGTACTTCATAAATAAGGATATCAGTCGAAAACTAAAGATTTGTCTTTATTGATGGATTTGAAGTCATCTAGACCCATAGAATCTGAATGCTTACTATATTCAGAATACTATCCTGAGTATATATAGCTACTGTCTGAAGAATAGTTATCAAATATGAGTGACTCGTAATGTAAATACCAGTTAAATTTGAACTCACTTACAGCTGCAACAATTTCGCAATTAAGGATAGGTAAGGTAGTCTTTAATAAAATTTGTACGCATTTAAAAAAAACTTTAAGACGCATTTTTTTTCTTAATCCTTAAATACGTAAGTGATTTTGCTGCATGCCCAAGAAATCAGGGAGCAACAACATATTATGTTCCGTTGCAATAGTATTCGTAGAGTCGTGAAATAAAAATTCTAGTACCAGATAGAATAAGGAGCATGTAGAAGCCCCAGTATGTAAAATAATTACATACCTAATACAGCCTCCACAGATACAAAAAGTCTAGCTCCTTGCGAGCTGTAAATAAGGTCTATTTCACTTACTGGCATGTCTATCCTCGTAAGCTCCCGTAGTCCGCCCTCCGCGCCCGCCGCCCTACTGCCACGAGGAACAAACTTCCACTGTGCCAGCTCACCACCTAGCCCCATCTGAAGCCTCCTTGCGTGACTGGTATCCTCTACTGTCGCACGAGCAAATTCAACTCTATCAGCCGCTTTTCTAAATTCATATTCCCTTTTGCAGAAATCGTCGCGATTTATATTCGAATTTGATGTTCCTTCGACATTGTCTCCGTTTATTATTACCGTCGGTATTGCTTTACTATTATCAATCTTATTAATATAAGTTGTAAATGGTATATTTGTGTACACATGGTTTGAAGAAAATTTTTCTTTCAGTGATTTAATAACGGCTTGCCTGGCTTGTTCATATTTCGCTTTGGCTTGGTCTTCCCTCCATTTTTTGAGTACTATATCTTTAGGATCTACAGTATCAACAGTTTTACCGATAGAGTTTCTGTGTTTTGAAGTTAATTTTGTTTTTACATTCAAAGTATCGACGCTCGTTGCTTTGTCCTCGACAGTTTTATTTTTATTTTCTGATTTGATGTTACCTTCGGTTTGTACATTGAGATCTAGTTTAGCATCGTCGCCGTAGAGTTCCCACCATTTTATACCTACGTCGTCAATGGGGGCTCTTGAGCGAGGTGCGTGCGGAGATTTTGGTAAACCACTCATCTTTTTAATTGTATATCACTTACATTCAGGATAAGGTCATTTCTATCTATAGAAATAAACTCTACCAGATTAACAAACTGACGTATGTCTTCTACTCTACTTCAAAAATTACTGATTGGAATATTCGTATACCCAAAGCTAACTGAAAACTGCAAGTCAGTTCCACTAAACCACATTTTTGTCCTAGAAAGCAAATGTGTCTTACGTCTCTATTTTACATTGCGGTTTAGAGAGAGATAGCGGATGTATATAGCAGCTTACATGTAGATAGAGTAAAACATCTACAATGGCTTTTGTTACACTTTATTAAACGAATTCTATTCGCGTTAGTAGGTCAGTATGTGAAACATCCATTGCTAGCTTAGGGTAACGTCAGAGAAAACCGGAAAATTAAGTTTTGATATCCATATCGGTCAAAGTGGAAAACGACAAAGCCCATACGTGGTACCAATAATATTATGTCTTGAATTTGTACATCCAATCACAAAATGTAAATGGGATTTTGATTACGCTATAAAAGTCGATCAGTTAGCCTCGCTTCTTAGTTATATGTATCTTACAAAAGATACAGATCTTCTTCTTCCTAAACAATTAATTTCGATGTTAATGTTCGCGGCTAAATGTCGGAATTCGTAGCTCAGACCTTTTTTCCGAAAAAGTAGCGCTAGGTAGCTTTTTTGAAATAATTTAGTCACCCGCATTTTATTTTCAGGAATCACGCTTAGAGTTAATAATATAGGTGAAGTCGATGAAAAATAAAATATTTTTTAATACAACTTAGCACGAGTACCTTAGTTCCGTGTGCATTGCCCTTTTATATATTCACGACAGCAAAAAAAAACACAACCGAATTGAGAACCTCCTTCTTTTTTGAAGTCGGTTAAACAATAAAAAAGTATAATATTATTATCTGCATCCCTTCTCCACTCGTGAGTCTGGTATCTCAGTAGCCGATCGAAGTCCAATAAACGCTTCCCGGATGCAAAGTATCGAAACGGCTCTCCTTATCTTATATCTTCAATACTTATTGACCTGTAATCAACATGCCATTACCCTTTACTAATGAGTATTTTATAAATCACACAATGACTAACTACGTGATTGCTACCAGAATATGTAATAACCGTTGAATAACATCTCTACATATATAGAGTAAAATAAACTCTACATTATTTCCCCGACAGGTCAACATTACATTTGGATTGTTTTATTGCACCCAATAATTCGAGATAGGTAGCTGTTATCTATCGTTATTAATTGCATTTATGCAACATTAAACTTAATATATATTGTCATAAAGTCATAATTTATGCGCTGCGTATCGACCTTTTTCACACGAGATACCTATTTAATTAAAGAATAAATAACTATTAATTACGGTTAATTGGACTTATAAAAGTTTTTATAACGTTCAAAGGTAGTCAATGGAAATCACGCGGTCGTTTTATGATTTAAAAATATTTTATGATGCTACGGCTCGAGATAATACTACGGCGTAGCAGTGGGCTACGGTGCCTACGTGCATCAAATGTTTGCTTACCGTAGATTGTAGAACCTACAACTCACAGTAATTTATTATTTAAATATTTACTATATTTTTTTATTGTATAATGTCTCTCCACACGGGCTATACCCGGATCTTTGGAAGGCTTGCGCGGGGACATGGGTTCAACACGTAGAGGCCCTTTTTGAGAATTATATGTTAGCCACCTGCGTAAACACCGAATTAACCTAACCAGGCGGATGAACTATTGCAGGAATATGGAAAGATAATTGGGACTGTGGATTGAGGTTTGGATGGTAATGGTAGAAGTTATTTATTATTATACGAAGCAATTTTCCCACCTACCTAGAGTACCTAGGTAGTTGAGTGAGACTGGAAGGAACATCTATCAATTGTCAACATTATTATTATTATTTACAACTCAGTCTTATTCCGTTGGGTAGTTTATTTGTCCACGTGTATGGGCTTTTATTACGTCATTATCAATTAGTAAATATGTTCCTGCTTTAAATATAATATGTCTAAACCCAGTTATCAATATCTTCGTTGCTTTCATTAAATAGAAATCCCAGTTACCAATTTTAGGCTACGTTGCTTTTATTAAAAACAAATCTCGAAAACTCTCTTTAACAATCTATTATTAGTAAAACAATGTATTTTTCCTGTATTGTGTTTATAGCAAGGAAGTAGGGCGTGTCGTCTGGCCGAGCTCGAACTTTGATCGTCTGGGTGGCAATGCACTCGCAGAGGAAAATCACCACCGAGTTGCGCCGGCGCAGACGTGCGTGCGTCTGGGCGGGCCGCCTACACACACACACACAATACAAATAATAGAACATAATTTCATCATAGTTGTAATTTACTCCATTGATTTATTTGGCCACGCGTTTGTGTAGTGCCAGGATAAAACCTAATCACTTGGAGTCATATAAAAAGGCAACTAAAAGATAATTCCTTTAGTAAGCTTCAACTATTGACCAGGAACTCCATATTTGCGGCGATATAGCTACCCCGGTTCACATTAGATGTAATTTGTTTTATTTGATTATACAGTCCTAATTGTTTTTATACATTTTTAGTGGATTTGCCAAAAAAAAGTCAATGTGTGTTTCTGGTCGATATTTTAATTTGACTGATTTCTGTCGAGTTTTAAATATATCTACGTAAATGGTAGTGAATAGTTACAGTAAAATATTGACAGGTAGTAGGTATTAGGTAGGTAATTATTCATTGACGATAGAGGCTTATTTTAAAACAGTTAAAAACTCGGTGTCTATACTGATAACGGCTCGGCGTCTACGATGTGTCTGAGCATATAGCCTTGGACGATGGACATTGCGACTGCGACGCAGTTTTTTTTTACGAATTTTGTTATATAAGAGTTATAAGAGAGTCCATCATCTTCAATGGTTCAGTGTAACGTGCATCACGTGATGGGGTAATGACCTACTAACTTATAGGGTGGTTCCGGGTTCCATAATCGTACGGAAAATATTGGATATGGTATTTTCTTAATTTTCCATAGTCGTAGTATAAGGTGTTGCTCGGATCACCCTCAATTTATTTCACAGTGCCCATATCACATGATGGGGTACTTTGTTTTGACATATAATATAATGTTTTTCTGTTGATACAAAATATGTTACTTCCACGCCTGTAGAATCTGTAAACAGTACTCAGTAACTAAAGTGCTGCGTACATTAATAAGCCAAAACAAATTGAAAAAAAAAACACATTATAGACAGTTTAACAGCATTATAGACAGCCATAATCGACACATATTTTTTAAATAGGTTAGTGAACGTATTAAAACATCATCATTCTTATTTTAAAATATCTCTCGCGTGCCTAATTTTAATTTTGTCGACGACGAACGCTCTATGCATTAAGTACCTAAGTACCTAATTCTTGACAAATCGATTCCAATTAAATCACACGGATGTTTCCACAAAGAAACAAATGAGGAAAGTAAATAATTCGATATTATGCCACGCAACGACTACCGGATCTTCCAATGAGGTCATGTTCAAATCAGCCGTATCTGGTTCATTCGCCGTTTCTTAAAGCCCTATGAGCTGAGTGGTATGGATCCGGGTATAAGCTGCCTGCCACGTCTCATCAAAATCGGTCCGGTAGTTTACCCTCGATTCGCGAACAGTACGTCAAGTGCGAGATTATTCGTAAGCTAATCGTCATACTTTATAGTCTCTATAGTCATTTTGTATGGAGAATTGAAAGTTTTAAATACCGTCCGCTAGAGGCGCTTTTCAATACTTCATACAAAATGTCTAAATACGGTAGACTATAAAGTATACAGTTATAGCTCGCACTTGAAGTGCTGGCCATCCGACGTGACGGTAGACTGAATAATTTTTTTTCGAAATATTAAATTTATAACCGTGCGTGGTTATAAATTTAATATTTGGCCCTACCTGACCTAGTCAAAATCGTACGTATGGAGGGCCAGCATTGGTTCATATGTATGTAGATAAGAAAATACTTTCTACCTCTTATCGAATTGGCACAGCAATAAACGTTAATAATCCTGATTAAATATTGAATTAGTCTCAAAGAAAGGTAAGTTGGTAATGTTCTTTTTAATCATTGATTAAACAAGACGCCCCTCCTTTTTGCTGCTTATCTTACATCTATATATCTACTTCACAGGTTGTACATGATGCAGAAGCATTTCCTGCCTGCCCGATTAGCGCAGTTGGTAATGAATCTGCTTTCTGTGCCGAGGGTCCCGGGTAGATGCTATATTTTTTTGCAAATTACCTACTTGTAATGATATACTGGAGTTAGTACTTTATTTGACCAGGTGCAAAAGTCTGCCTAGCCGTTCCTACATTGTACTCACATACCCATAACAATGTACTGCTCAAAAATGTAACGGATCTTATTCAAAAGAGCAACTATGGAGTTTCTTGCCCGTTCTTCTCCATAGGAACGGCATTCCGAACGGGTGGTAATGTTAGCTTAATCGTTTGTAACTATTTTGACTGTTCATATGTACTGTACTTATTGGTTTACGTGACAACATGTGTATATTCTGATTCAAATGACTGCAAATATCAGTTATATTTTCATGTTTGTGAAGTAAACAGATACTCGAATTTGTTATTGCTATTAATTACTTGACATTGGAAAAATACCCGCTGAGCTGTGGGTGAGGCGATACTCATATTCATTTTATTTAAAGAAAGAAGAAAATACACGTCAACAAAATAATATTAATACCTAATTAGGTCATCCCAAATTAATTGTCTATAGCTTGTTTAGTATGGGATTCTTGATGATAATATATATTATGGCTTCCAGCCCTGCATTTCTTACCATTATAAGTTTTATTATAATCCTAGTTATATATGCAATAGTAGTTTATAATTATAATAATAACAGTTGAGAGCCTTAGTCCCAAGACTATCTAGTCTAGACAGTCTGTGAACAAAAATACGCGTAAATAATTATACATTTCGCTGTTTACTGTTCCCATTGCTCAGACATTGCACCGTCCGTCCACGTATTGCCCGCCTGACGGGCTGGGCCGCAAGTCTGCTAACACAATCGACTTTTGACAGATATTGTATAAGATATCTGTCAAAAGTGACAGTTACTATGCGGTTGTTGTTCGATTATGAATCGATCGTGTTAACAGACTTGGGGCGCTGGTCCGTGACGATATCGGGACGAACAGATAAATAATGGGCCGACGTGACTGTGTCAGCGTAAGTATTTTTAATTTGTTGTATTTTTAACAGGAAAATGCAGTGTCAATACTCGGAGGATGAGTTATATGTTACATAGTTTTGGAAGATAGGAATTGTTGGTAAGTTACGGTGAATCAGGATGAGAATCAGAATATTTTATATTCACGTAAACCATTAAGTACAGTACTTATAAATCACCAAAAAGTTACAAAATGCTAAGCTACAACTTTACTACCTGTTCGGAATGTCGTTCCTATGGAGAAGAATGCGCAAGAAACTCCATAAAGATGCTCTTTTTAGAATGATCTTTTAATATTTTGAGCAGTACATTGTTATAGGTATATATGAGAACAATGTAGGAACGGCTATAGGAAGACTAGCATCTGATCAAAAAAGTACTAACTCTATGTACCAATCTAATTGTATGGTTCCCACATTTACAAATTACTTTTGTAAATGAAAATGAGAAGAAAGAGGAGGAAAACAAAATCTTAATAGTCTGCTCGAACAAGGTCATTTATATTCCTGAGGAACCGGACCAGCATCTAACCAGTGTGTGGTGGTATTAACACCCGATAAACAACGTGCGGTTCAGATTGACCATGGATGGAAGACCGAAGAATGCTGCACGGCTAGTTAAGATAGGCTAAGGCGCAGACTCGATACGATATGAATAATGGTTATCGATAATCGATTAGTAGGCATAACAACTATGCGCTAGGTACGTGATAAGTATATAAACTTGATAGACAACGTTTTGTAATTTTATTATAAGCATACGTTACACTCGAGATCACGTACTCAGCACGCAACTCATATAGCTAGGAATATTATATTGAATTGATTGATAGTAGAGTATATACTTGTTATAATTTACTATTTTATAAATAGGCCATAGTGGTAAACATACCGAGGGCCCTGGGGGTAAAATTATAAACTTTTTTGATTTATACAAATTATTATTAAATTAAATACTTAGGACGACTTAAAATGAACGATGTCGAGGAAACCACAGAGAATCTTATACATATACATAGATAATTTTGCACAGATTATTGTCCACATAGTTTATTTATCGGATGGATGCTGCCAATCTTAATAATCTGTGGCACTGCCTCGGCGCCGCGCCGCCGACGCTGCCCGCGAGAAAAAGGTAGCAACCAACTATATATGTCTTAAAGCCTCTACGAATGGCTTAACTTGACATCCAATCTGTAGGGTCTCTACAAATTGGCATTTCTGGAGCTAGTATGTAGGCTAGTATATAACAAGGTGCTAAACTAATTTCTCGTCCTATCAATTTTAACAGCATTTGCCAACATCCTTCCACCCACTGATTCTTTCACGCTCGTGTTTGTCCATATAACCAGATAAAGCGGGTAAATATAAATTGTATTGCACTTGAAGTGATAGCGGTATCTCGTCCGGGTCACGGGGGCGCGCCGGCCACAGATCACCACATTTCTCCGCGCATATATAGTGGAAAAATAAACAATCCGCTTGTTTTATAATGAACGTTTATTTGTAACCTACCTACTTACTTAGACGCGGCCATGGTATAATAATATCCGAAGCCAGGTAATCTATTCCCACGATGGCCAAGTACGTTACTATCAGTGTTGCCATTGATTGACATCTTCAATACAATTTGAACACCGGCCACAATCAATACAATTTAAAGCCACGGTACCGTACCACAGCCGGTGACGTAATCGTGGGCTAAACACGTGAGCTTGCTAGCTCGTAGAGAAGATCTAGCATAGCATATTATTATACCATGGGAACGGTAAAATGTAGAATTATATTAGGAGGTCTTAATGTTGTAATGTTCTCTTTTTATTTATTCTTTGTCCTACCTACGCCTCAACATGGGACTTATTAATAAGCGGTTAATACAGACATATGTATCTACTTACTAGATAAACTTATAAATGTGATTTAGGTTAGCGCCTAGATAAGCATCATCGCATTATGTTTCAGTTGTCTATCTTGGACCAGAAAAGGTCAATTAAAGTCCAACTCTTATCAGCCTTTTATATAATGAGGTACTTACGGTATTATGGAGACGCTGTGGGTAGGTAGGTATATGTAATTAAGAACCTTTTTTGTTTTTTTTATAAATCACATGAGATTTATCGGTTACAGAAGATACCTAATTACAATTTAATGGATAATATAATTAATGGATGATAATAATATTTTTTTTTGTTGATGCCTGTATCCAGTGCTGTATCCTATACGTAGATACTTGCCAGATACATCTAACTGAGATGTAGGTAGGAAATAAAAAATAAACAGTACGTATGCGACATTTTTATTCGTCTTTATTTCTTAACCTAACATAGGCATATTCCACAATAATAATAATGTAGTAAGTATACATTAAAATATCTACTTAGTAGTTACAGTAATATCGTATCGTCCCTCTTCCCTCGCTTAGAGCTCCAAGCGCAAGCGAGCCGAGATGACAACACGGAGAGAGCGTGACTAAATCACACACACCGCACCTCACTCACGCACTCTTCAGGTACTTGAGTGTCTTTAATAAATAATTCCTACGCCGTCACTATTTAAGCCTTCAGAGAGGCACGTTCGGAGGCGTTTTGCAGGGCTCCGGGGGCGGGGGCCTCCTGTCATCGGGCGCGCGGGACTGATAGTACGCACAGTACGGCAGCGGATCCCAGAATGTGAACAGAGCTTCGCGAGTGTCGAGGACGGTATCCAGCAGCTTCCCAACCGTAGCAGCGTGACCGCACTTCGTCGATGCTTGACACAAATAAGGCAGGGAAACTCCCACTCGAGCCCCGATCGCCACCAACTTGTTGCTGTGCCCATTCGTCGGGTGCTCCTCCCGAACAAGTCTGAAAGACACGTGGCCAGTCATAGGCCTCGCTGGCGCGAGGAATGAAATGAAACGCTGCACCCAAGCGTCCGCTTCCTCGTCCCTTTGCGGCACCAGACCTTTTCTTGCAGAGTCTACCCGACAGGAAACATTGTTGACCGCCCGTGACTCCTTCAGAGTAGTGCATGTGACTATTCTCTCTCCCTTCGGCTCTCTTATGATCACCCACGGTTTTTTCTGCACTTATTTCGCGTGTAAATCTAAATTGCGTCTTTTCTTCAGGCATGATGAAGCGTAATCGATCTCTAGCACCTCTGGCTCCTGCGCTTGCGATGAAATGACGGCCTTCTTTAGATGCTCCACTGTCGTACCATGCTCGTACATCGTCATCGTTGGCCACCACCCAAAACTGAGGTGTCGCTAGCCCGGCGGCGCGGCACACTCGCATCAGCTCCAGAGGATCATCCAAGGTAACAACATCGCGAGCGCAAGGAACGAAACACTGGCATCCGATCACTTCTAAATGTGGTTTTGCGAGAGCGTCGTAGTACGCCGGCGTGGTGGAACTAACAGGCACGTAGAACACAGCTGACTCTCTGTCCACTATTTCTCGTAATGCCCGAGCATAAGCCAGGGGATCGGCCGGATTCGGTCGCGGAACTGTGTAAAATCTGTGCACAGCTGCAGAGTACTTCAGTAGCGCGAATTGCCCTTCAATTTCGAACGCGACAACTCTCGCGCCGGCCGAATGGAAATTCCTGGCTAGATGTAACGCTTGTATTGAGCTTCCTCCGCTGATGAGCACCGTGCGTGGTTGCTTTTGATTCTTCGAACTTATCGCACGACCGATGATTTTTATAATTCCAATTGGACACTGAACACACTTCCAGAATATGAACAGAGAAGCGGCGATCCATAGCGTCGGCAGCACGACGAGGATTTGCTTCCAAGCCGGGTGGGAGATGACGTTCAACAGCGCGAACAGTGGACTGAGGAGTAGCCGAGGACCCCATGTGATAATCCTTATGAGACGCGGCACCGGTGGCGGTCGTTCGGGTGAGATAGCTCTCTCTTCAGGTATGAGTGAAAAGGTTGAGGAAAAAGACCGCCGGAGTGCTGTGAACGCTGGCGGTTGATGGGAGCATCGCTTGACGCGCGGAGAGAAGACGAGCTCCGTGTTGGAGCGCGCGAGGCGGCTGAACTCGGGCGCGCAGGCCGGCATGGCGGACGGCGACTGGACTGACGCGCGCAAGCACCGCGGCCGCATATAAACAGCCTCGTTATCAGACGTACGCCGGCGCCCGCGCACGCTATCATCATCTTTGTACCCAATTAACGCTTACCTACCTAGTTAAAAAATAAACAAACAACTGGGAAGTAATTAGGTAGATGGCAAATGGAATCATCTCAATGAAGGTAGATAGTAACAGTCGATATATGGAAATATTTATTTATCCTGAGCACGTTTATCGTGTAAACTGAAAGCCAACCCCAATTGTGAAAAGCTTGGGAAGAACATAGAGATTAATATAAATTACTCAGGCTATTCAAATAATACATGTCAACTCAGACAATACTTTAATGAAATCTTCAATAGTTGGCTAGGTTACTACATAAATAAATAACAATTATCTAAATTACATAATCCTATATTTTAGTCTTTACACGTAAATGAATAAGGACTAGTAATAACGAGACAACGAAAACGACTATACTGCTTAATGTCTTGAGGAACTATAAAATACATCATAAGGTGCGTATTACAACCGTACTATGCCATGATATTTTACTCAATTGACAATGCTACAATGTAAATACTATATTAAATGCATACAAGACAATACAAGACTTAGGCTGTGTCCCCAGTCGGCAAACTGTCAGCGGCCGACTGAGTGAGCCGCAAATTTGAGGCGAACTGAAATTCGAGTTAGCTGCAAACTCAGATCAAATTGCGTGCGTCGCAAGCAAACTGTTATGTGTTAGCCGCTTTTTTAGGTCTTCTTTCTTCTTCTTTCTTTACGAAATGAGATGCGATGAAATAAAATGGATATGAATATGGCCTCACCCCGCAACTTAGCGGGTATTTTGCACAATGTCAAGTAATTAATAGCAATAAAACTTTCAATAAATACACATTATAAATAAAATAATGGATGTGACATGATGAAATGAAAGTGGCCGTGTTCTAGGTCTTCTTAAATTATTAAAATAAAATATTGTAAAAAATATATAGGGCGGATCTTGTTGCTGTTGTGAATGCTTTTTTAGGTCAACCGACCGACTGAATTTTCACTGTCAACTGTCAGAACTGACAGTTTGTGGCAAACGGACTCACTAAGCCCGGCGAACAAGCATAT